>JAWNZC010000311.1:1667500-2142500 GCA_035771165.1 Paragorgia papillata | reverse complement strand
TAGGATAGATAGGATAGATAGGATAGATAGGATAGGATAGATAGGATGGATAGGATGGATAGGATGGATAGGATGGATAGGATGGATAGGATGGATAGGATGGATAGGATGGATAGGATGGATAGGATGGATAGGATGGATAGTATATATAGGATAGGATAGATAGGATAGGAGAGATAGGATGGATAGATAGAGATAGGATAGATAGGAGAGAGTATAGATAGATATATATATAGATAGGATAGATAGGATAGATTAGATATAGGATAGATAGATAGGATAGATAGGATAGATAGGATAGATAGGATGATAGGATGGATAGGATAGGATGGATAGGATGGATAGGATAGGATGGATAGGATGGATAGGATAATGGATAGGATAGATAGTATATATAGATAGATAGGATAGATAAAGATAGATAGGATAGATAGGATAGATAGAGATAGGATAGATAGGATAGATATAGATAGGATAGATAGATAGGATAGATAGGATAGATAGGATAGGATAGATAGGATAGATATAGATAGGATAGATAGGATAGATAGGAATAGATAGGATAGATAGGATAGGATAGATAGGATAGGATAGATAGGATAGATAGGATAGATAGGATAGTGATAGAAATAGATATGGATAGGATAGATTAGATAGATAGATAGATAGGATTGGATAGAATAGATAGGATAGATAGGATAGATAGGATAGATAGGATAGATATAGGATAGATATGGATAGATAGATAGGATGGATATAATATGGAATGGTAGGATAGGATATAGTATATGATAGATAGGATGGAGATAGGATAGATATAGATAGGATGGATAGATGGATGGATTAGATAGATAGGATAGATGATAGATAGGATAGATAGGATAGATAGGATAGATAGTATAGATAGGATATGATAGGATAGATATAGATAGGATAGATAGGATAGATAGGATAGATTGATAGGATAGATATAGATAGGATATGGATAGATAGGATTAGGATTAGATAGGATGGATATATATAGGATAGATAGGATAGATAGAGAGATAGGATGGATAGGATAGATAGGATAGATAGGATGGATAGGATAGATAGGATAGATAGGATAGATAGGATAGATAGATAGATATGGATAGGATGGATAGGATAGATAGGATAGATAGGATGGATAGGATGGATTATAGATAGGATAGGATGGATGGGATGGATAGGATATAGGTTAGAGATGTGGATGGATAGGATGGAGATGGATGGGATAGGATAGATGGATGGGATGGATATGGATGGGATGGATTGGATAGATAGGAGTTAGATGGATGGGATGGATAGGTATGGATAGGATGGGGATGGATAGATGGATTGGATGGGATGGATGGGATGGATGGGATGGATGGGATGGATGGGATGGATGGGATGGATAGGATGGATGGGATGGATAGGATGGATAGGATGGATAGGATGGATATAGGATGGATGGATGGATGGATAGGATGGATCACTATGGATAGATAGATAGCTAGATAGCTAGATAGCTAGATAGCTAGATAGCTAGTTAGATAGGTAGATCGGTCGATCGGTCGGTCGGTCGGTCGGTCGGTCGGTCGGTCGGTCGGTCGGTTGGTCGGTCGGTCGGTCGGTCGGTCGGTAGGTCGGTAGGTCGGTAGGTAAGTAGGTCGGTAGGTAGGTAGGCAGGTAGGTAGGTAGGTAGGTAGATAGTTTATAAAAAAATACACATTGCAGCTTAAAAAGCTGATAATAGTATAGAACTATTTACGATTTAAATTAAAAAATTTAACAGACGAAGGAATAAAAGTGTTTAAAAATCTGTTTGTATTCGCAGTGTAATCAGCAAAAACGCGAGACTGTCTTAAGTTATAATGCGTCTCCTGTTTTGGTGGTAAAAGATGAGCCAACTTGTGAGCAGGATTGTTTATTATTTCACTAAAAAGTTTCTTACACGCTTCCTCGCGTCTAATACTGAGCTTGTCAATACCACTGAGAATTGGGCTATCGTCGTAGTTTACATAGGGGTAAATAAGAGACATAACACGCTTTTGAACTCGTTCAATAGCCTTTGAGAGGTAGTTGGGTAAACCATATTGGTAGACTTGAAACTAAATTCCAGGACTTGCCTGATACAGGTGCAATACAAGGTAACCATGTCAGAAGCTGGTACTTTAGCACGTTTGAGTTGAACAATGAAATAAAAACGTTTGTTCGCTTTCTTGATAAAATTAGTTACATGCTCATTCCACTTCAGGTCGTTACTTATTGTTGGACCCACTATTCTAGCGTGGGTTACGACTTCAAGTTGATCACTGTCCAATACGACAGTTGGTAGAGAAAAATTATTGGATTTTGTAAAGCAAAACCGGAGTTCTTTACACTTGGAACCGTTGAGTTGTAATTTATTTGCCGCAGACCAACTTTGAACATCATTAACAGTGTTTTGGATGGTACTTGTATTGTCCTTGTTTACTACTTCAGATATGGTGGTGTCATAGATATACTTCCAATTGTCAAAACTTGGGGTTCCAAGATCGTTAATCATCAAGACGAAAAGCCAGGGACCCAATTTTGTCCCCTGAGGTAGCCTACCCCTGAGGGAACCCCGGCCCACTCCGAAAAACAATCGTTGGACAATTTAACACGGTGCAATCTGTTCATCAAGAAGTCAAAAATCCACTTTGTAACAAATGATGGAATAGGAAGATGGACAATCTTCTCAGCAAGTATATGATGGCCAATGAGATCAAACGCTTTGCGGTAATCAAACAATACCACCCTAACTGCGTTTCGGGTTCCATCAGTGGCCTCTGACCATTTCTGAACCAATGAGATAAGCGCATGGGTCGCCGAGGAACGCGGAATGCCCCCAAATTGGGCAGGATCGACTATGCTTAAAACTGCTGGAGCGATATATTCCTCAACCACAAAGTCCTCAGCCAATTTTGAGACCGCAGATGTAACAGATATTGGTCTGAGATGCTTGTTAATGTCGCGTACAGGTTTTTGCCAAGGGATAGGAGTAATGTTGGCTTTTCCCCATGCGATAGGAAGTCTTTGTTCTTGGAAGGACGCATTCAACAAGTTTGAAATAGGGGTTGCGATGATTTCAGCATAACTCTTTAAAATCCAATTAGGGATATTGTCGGGCCCTGGCGCTTTAGAAGGGTCCAGATTCTTCAGTTTTATTAACACTGATGTTGGAGAAGTTATACTAGTGACCACAGAAGGAGGATCTGCCGGGATTGCTTGGTACAAGGTAGGAAGATCTTCGGTACGTAGGGGGCGATAGGTTTTCATAGGCTCCAAAAAGGTATTATTAATCAAATCGGAAAGTTCCCTTGATGATAAATGATCAATGTTATCTATTTGAAGTTGCGATTGAAGATTGCAGTAACTGGTCTTCATACCACTAATACGTTTAACTTGGGACCACCACATCTTAGGTTTTGATTGTTTCAAATAGTCAACTGTTGAAGCAAAGAAATTGGCTCGACAGAGTTTTCTCATTCTATTCACCTTATTACGGTAAAATTTGAGCAGGTCTAATTTACCAGAAGAAAAGGCACGTTGGCGTAAGGTCATTAATTGTTTAAAATCTTCGGTTACCCATGGCGCGTCATTAGAATGTAGTCTTACTGTTCGTTCAGGCTTAATAATGTCGATACCAGTAGAGATAATATTTGAGAAAAATTCGTACTTCTCGTCACAGGTTTCTGCGTTCTCACGTATACTCCAATTAATTTGGCTAAAAAAACGGCCAAGCTCGATTTTACGGGACGGTCGAGTGTCTCGTTTCAGGACTGTCCGTTGACTAGGAAGTTCGGATATTCTCTGTTTAGAAGGATGGCAATAGTATTATGATCGGAAAGGCCGAATAGAGACAAGACTTCCACTGATAAAGGGTCATAATATTTACGCAGGTTGGTGAGAACTAAATCTAAAATGTTTGAGCCTCGGGTTGGGCGACGAACCAATTGTTTCAGCTGGAAATTATGCATCAGAAGTTTGACGTCTAACTGATTGAAGTCTCCAGCAATAAAGATAGCACAACCAGGGAAAATACCTTCAACCTTGGTTAAGGATTCAGATAAATATTCCAAAATGTTACGGTCATTCGAAAAAGGTAAGTGGTAGACACATGCAGCGATAACACATTGCACACTTCTCGGTAGTCTAACTGGTCTGTTATGAACCCAAAGCACTTCGAAGTTCGGATCTTCGAGCTCGTCCAGACGTCTACTTTTTATCTGATCTCTGGTATAAAGACAAACTCCTCCATGTAGTCCAGATGTACGATCTCGCCTAATAAGATTGTAGTTTGCCAAAGATATCTGATTATCCTCTACAGTGTTTCCTAGCCACGTGTCCGTAATAAAAAGAAAATCGAAGTTGCGTTGAGATGTAAGGACTCTGACCTCATCGATTTTAGGTACAAGGGACATGACATTTGCCAAGAGAATACTGGGAACTAATTCATTTATGATTGGTAAGTTCTTATTGTGGGGCGGACCAATATGCGTATTGTTGGTTCTAATTCGGATACAGTTTTCAATATTTGATCGTCGATTAACACATGGTATTCTAGCTGTACGGGTTGGAGAAAAAATAACAGAGATAGGCAAGTGTTCTACTTGGGTTTGATTATTTAAACTCTGGACGAACATTTGACTTCCAATCAAGTCCTTGTTAAACGCGAGACAAGGCTCAAGTATTCTTGCCAGCCAGGAGGCCGATGCTTCGAAGTGCGTCGTAAAATATAATCTCGATTTCGATTACTCGCCGTGTAATTATGAGATTGATTAACACTGAATTCTCTGTGGTGGCTGGAACTATTGTTTGGTCTGGACGGGTATTCCCCTGAATTCCTTCGCTTGCGACATTTCCTACATGATCTGCCTTTACCCGTTGGTTCAGCATTATGTCGGCTTTTGTTGTTTGTACCGGTTAAATGGTCGACTTCGAAAAGATCGCTCGGAATAAGATGTATTTGTCCATTTAAAAGTGATGTATTTCTTGGCATCAAAGGTGGCACATTTTTGCATACTTTATTGACTTCGTAGGCTCATTTTGAGAGTTCTCTTTCCGTTAGTTGTCCACCTCAGTTTGAATATAGCAAATCTAAGATAACAACTATCCTAACGAGAACATTTCAAGCTAATGTTGCTTGCACCCTTTATAATCAGTTTAACCGAACTTAATTTATCAGGAATCTTTGACCGAAGCACCGAATTAGTTGAAATTCTAGCAAAAAATAATGTTTGTGATTTCAAAATTTGCTAGTGATTGCAAAAATAAGTTGCATTGCGAGAGACCAAAATCTGCTAAATACTAATTACAACGTTTCTATAAAGTTATATTTTAGGAGAAATCGAAGGTGACAAGTAATGACATGCAAACCATTTGAGGTATTAACAAAATTCAAATAAAGTAACTGGAAGTCATCGAGTTTTTTTTATCTTATTATAAGCAAAGGTGGAATAAATAGTTTTAACTTTTTTAGACATATCCATGATTCTTCTCTCGTGTACTCTAGTTCAAATTTTGAACTAGAGAACACGAGAGAAGATTCATGGATATGTCTAAAAAAGTTAAAATTATTTATTCCACCTTTGCTTATAATAACATGGGTAATGGGTAACTCGATGACTTCCAGTTACTTTATTTGAATTTTTATGATTAATACCTCCGACAACTCATAAACGAACAATATCTTGTTCGAAATATTCGTGCATACCAAACAAAGACTTAGGGCGACCTAATTATTTTGCTGTTGTCATCAGAGCAATCGGCTTTATTTAGCTCTATATTGCAGTAGAATACCTATTTCCCCCCGTATTTTTTGAAGCGTACAGTGACAGTGTAGTTATGACCTTCATAACTGCAGTCATGATCTACAGTATTTGATCACGCATGCTGTATTACGACAATAATCCACACCTTTGCGACAATTACATCATGGTTCTCCTGTAGTGAACTGCAACGGGATCACAAAACCTTTCAAAAACATTCTAAGTACGTTTCCATTTTGTGTTGTATCATTACGTTAACATGACGTCATTAAACGTATTTAATAAAATGAAAATGTTTCTTAAACAAACTTTAGAAACAAAATCGATAAAAATTACTGCATTAGAAATAATTCAGTCTTATATTGGGTTTCTTAAAAGTGCATAACAGTGTCTATATTAGAATATTTAAGCAGGAAATCTTTACTGTAAACTATGTACAATAATAATTTTTATTAAAGCTTTTGCGATCTCACAAAATATAAAGAATATGGTAGTCATTTAGCTGCAAAATAGCTGTTTGCCAGTTAAGGTCAGTCTTAAAACAATCGCAAATTTTCTTACGCATTCCAACGCAGGACTGATCGGTGCCTTCTGCATCCTACTTGCTGTAGTCATTTTCCTTTCAATTTCTCTAACTTTATAACTCCTTTTAAAAAAATCTGTTCTTAAAACTAAAATTATCTTCTATTTCAAAAAACGACCATGCTTCACGAAAGTCGATCCGATAACTCAACGTGGCAGTATACAAAAATGAACCAACGTTATCAACGTATCTGACCTTCCATAAACCATTGAAATACATGCGTGAAATTAAAAGTGCAGTGAATAATATTTTTGAATGACACCAGTCTATACTATTGTGGTATTTGGCTAGAAAAAAAGTGATTTTTTAAATAGCAGGTTGAATAAAAAGTTTACCCACTGAGTGATATACCGTTAGTTGTCTACCTCAATCTGAATATAGCAAGACAAATATAACTGTCCTAACGAAAACATACCTGGCTAGTTTAGCTTGCAGGATTTATAATAGCATTTTGAAATATTCTATATTATAGTGCTTTGGTGTCGTAAATCGAGCTTAATTTATAACCCATTTTTGGCCGAAGCACCGACTGTTTTACTTCAAGTTACAATAAATGCCATTTGGTACTAGTAATAAAAATCTTATAATTATCAAAATCGGAATATGTGAATACTCTGCAATTGATGTTCAACTGAAGCACTGGCATGAATGTTTCGCTTCAAGTTACAATTAAGGCTACGTTTACATGGTAGACCGGTTCCGAATTTGTCTTCCGTGTAAACAGGCGGAACCGTACTAATTCGAGAACGGTTCCGAGTTCATCCGGTACCGTGTAAACGGGGCGGTCTAAATAACTAGACTGTTGGCAAATTTTAAAACCTGTGTTCCCGAATGAAAAGTGTGGATTGTTGTCGTAATATAACATTGCGTAATCAAATGGATTGCGATTGTTACGAAAGATTATTACTACAAAGTTACTGCATGTATGCTTGAAAAAATAGAGGGAAAATTAGCTATTCTACAACAATTGCAATATAGAGCTAAAAAAGTCCAATTGCATTCTCGACAGGAAAACAATTAAGTCAGCGCTTCTTTGTTTGTTATACACGAGTAGTTTGAACAGGATACAGGGGCGGATTTAGCGTTAGTGAAATAAGTCATACGACTAAGGTAAAAAAAAAACGCAAGAAAAAACAATTATCGTATCGTTCTTCCCTCAGTCTCAAGATCGCCGAGATAATCGATTAGGTGAGACTGCCGACTGGCATGTTAACCCGCGTCGCGCGGTTTACTTTGTTCTTTCTCGACGGATTTGAGGCATTGTATCAGCCGCTGTGATTGGTTGAATTTATAAATTAGCCTTTATAGCGATCTGTGATTGGTTCGGCGGGTGTTCGCCGGATTTCTTTGTCTTTCTCGACGGATTTAGACCCTTGTATCACCCTTTCTGATTGGCATAATTTTTCAATAGCTCTTTATGAAGAGCACGGATTGGTTTAGCGGCGTTTTACTTTGTAGTTCTCGACTGATTTGTGGACTGATCAGTGGCGATTCTGAGTGACTAACTTGCGCTAGCCTGGTCGTCGTTATTTACTACAAGGCGCAAGCGGATTCTTTCGTTTCGAACATGGCTTTGCCTAATACAAACGTAATAGATCTTGATGTATTGGCTTTGAAGGACAACGACGAGATTGCGTTGCGAGAGATTTATAAAACGGGAAGTCTAATACCGTCGACTCGAGGGTCAACAAGCGAAGGATGCTTTGCGCAAAGCCGAGCATTTTACCAAGATTGGCAAGACGCTTCAAAGGAATTTTGGCACTGAGATATACGTGGTAATATACGCCACCAATGACAAGAAGAAACCTCGTGCTGCTCTCAAGTAAGCTGATTTTTCTCCCTTAATTATTTTGTAGTTATTTATAAATATTAAATACGAAAATAACAACCTTCGCCACGATTGATACCACATGGCATGTCTTCAAATGAAAGGTGACTGACCTTTATTATTGTTAGAAAATTATTTATTAATATATTTCTAGCTGTCCTTTCTTTCCTAGTCTTAATATCTACATGTTTGTAGCGCAAGTAGCTCAAATTCATTCAGGGTTTTCCCTTCTACTGTAATTCTTGTATTTGTTAATGGTTTGAAAACTTATTTTATAAATTTTATAAATTGAAACATGCCATCACCTTATATATTTATGTTAATGTGCTTTTAAGACTAGCATTGTAGCAAAGAGTAGCAAAGAATTGAAATACAGGCTAAAGGATTTTGTCAAGATTGGATAATGTAGACTTCATAAATTCATAAAATAGATAGTGAGGCCTGGCAATCATAATCATGTTATTTTATGTGAGAGGCCATAGTTAGGGCCTGTTTGGTTTTCAAGGTAGGGTTACCCCTGGGTCAACTCCATTAGATGTGGTTACCAAGCACTAATGACAAGAAGCCTGGTACAAGTAAAACGTTGTCCTGGGTAGGTGAGTTTAATAACCCTACGCTATTAGGGTAACCCTAGTGTAGTGATAGGGCTATCCTAGCACCCGGGTTACCCTAGTGTCCTTGTAAATACAACAAATAAAAAAAACAGGAAATGTACGAGAGCTACATGTAGGGTAACCAGCGTGCTAGAGTAACCCAGTGGTGGCTAGGGTAACCCTACCTCCTTGTAAACAAGCCCTTAGTATAGAGACTGAGTCAGGGCTACAACATTTTTTTAATTTGACATAGTATTTAAATGTTTTAGGTCTGAGGCATCTGGGAATTGTTTATAGAGCTCTGTTTTGAGCTTCTGCATAGAGTGAAATGGTCCAACCTGCAGTATGGTTATCAGTTACATATAAAATATTTGAAGCCATGAATCAGACTTATTAAATGTTTGAAGTAGATGTATTGTATCTGTTGTTTATTTCTTTGTTAAAATAATTAAATCTGCTATTTCAATTACTGTAGCATATAAATTATAAAATTGTTTCTCAAATGAAATATAAAAATGAAACAAATTCCATTTGGACAAAATTATTTTTGGACATGATGGTGCTTAGAAAATGCAAATTTTCCTCACTGTAGTGCCCTCAGAATGCAAAAAAAAGAAGCGTTTCAGACCCAAAATTTAAAAATTTTCTGGGAGCATGATCGCCCATTCCCCCTAGAACCCAAATAGTTTCGACTAAGGTGACAAAAATCCTAGATCCGCCCCTGGGATATTACGCGTTTATGAGTTAACTGTCGGACTGTCGGACGAATTTCTAGTCAAGTAACTTGAAGTCATCGGCTATTGTATTGAAAGAAGAACGCTGGATAGCAATTTACATTACTCAAGATATTATAGAGAAAGTTTGAATAAATAATTATTTTTTTTGGACATCCTGATTCTTTATCTGTACTTTCTAGTTCGAATGACTCTACATACCACTACTGGTCACCTTTTCTTGTAAAATGAAACTTTATCTGAGTGTTGTAATCTGGCCAATCTATGCAACTTTATTTTGCGACCACCAGCAAATTTATGAATTAACCGGCAACATTAGTTTTTGCTTGAATTTTACCTAATTATTATAAGATTTTTATCACTATAATTACTATTTGGCATTTTTTAATTGTAACTTGAAGTAAAACGGTCGGTGCTTCGGCCAAAAATGGGTTATAAATTAAGCTCGATTTACGAATTTCCGTTACGACAGTTATGTTTGTGTTACTATATTCAGATTGAAATAGACTACTAACGGCATAACACTCAGTGAGTAAACGTTTTATTCAACCTGCTATTTACCCGAAAAAATCACTTTTTCCTAGCCAAATACCACAATAGTATAGACTGGTGTCATTCAAAAATCTTACTTACTGCACTTTAGATTTCATGCATGTATTTTAATAGTTTATAGATTAAGATCAGATACGTTGATAACGTTGGTTCAGTTTTGTACTGCCACGTGGACATAAGCATGAGACTTTCGTGAAGCATTGTCTTGAAAATAGAGGAGAATTTCAGTTTTAAGCACAATTTTTTTAAAAGGAGTTATAAATTGAAAGGAAAAGGACTGCAGCAAGTAGAATGAAGAAGCCCATAATCAGTCCTGCGTTAGAATGCGTATAAGAAAAATTGCGAATGTTTTAAGACTGGCCTTATTACTGGCAAAGTTATTTTGCTGCTGAATGACTGGCATATTATTTATATTTTATGAGATCGCAACTTACAGCTTTAATGAAAATTATTATTGCACGTAGCTTAGAGTGAAATTCCATTTCCTACTTAAATATTTTAATATAGAGACTGTCAAGCACTTTTTAGAAAACCAATATCAGATAGAATTATTTCAAATCTAGTAATTTTTTATCGATTTTTTTTCTAAAGTTTGTTTAGGGAGAATTTTTATTTTATTAAAGACGTTTAATAACGTCATGTCAACGTAATTAATGATACAACATAAAATGGAAACGTACATACAATGAAGTTGAAATGTTTGTAATTCCGTTGCAGTGCACTCACTACAGGAGAACCATATTGCCGCAAAGGTGTAGATTGTTGTCGTAATATAGCAGTGCGTGAACATGACTGCAGTTACGAAGGTCATAACTACGCTGGCATTGTACGCTTAAAAAAATATGGGGAAAATTAGCTATTTTACATCAATGTATAGAGCTAAATAAAACCGATTTCACTCTCGACAGGAAAACAATTAAGTCAGCGCTTCTTCGTTTGTTACGCACGAGTAGTTTGAACAAGAAATTTATTACTCGTTTATGAGTTAAGTCAGACGAATTTCTAATCAAGTAACTGGAAGTTAACGTTCCGTTTAAACTATACTCAAGTTATTATAAGCAAAGGTGGAATAAATAGTTTTAACATTCTTTAGACATATCCACGATTCTTCTCTCGTGTTCTCTAGTTCGAATGGATTTACATATCATTACTGGTCACTTTCGATCTCTTGTAAAATATAACTTTATAGAAGCGTTGTAATTATTATTCAGCAGATTTTGGTCTCTCGCAATTGGACAACCACTAGCAAATTTAGGAATCGCAAACATTAGTTTTTGCTCGAATTTCAACTAAATGTAATTTGTTTAACATTATTGCCACTGGCATTTGTTGTAACTTGAAGTAAAACAGTCGGTTCTTCGGGCAAAAATTGCTGATAAATTAAGCTCGGTTAAATTGGTTATAAAGAATGCAAGGAAAATTAGCTTAGATGTTCTCGTTAGGACAGTTGTTATATGTTCGATTTGCCGTATTCAGACTGAAGTACGGCATATCACTAAGGGCGTAGATTTGTTTGCTCAACTTGCTATTTTCCCAATGAAAAAAACCCACTTTGATCTAGCCATTA
Source organism: Paragorgia papillata (assembly GCA_035771165.1). Lineage (NCBI taxonomy): Eukaryota > Metazoa > Cnidaria > Anthozoa > Scleralcyonacea > Coralliidae > Paragorgia > Paragorgia papillata. The sequence continues at coordinate 2,130,845 of JAWNZC010000311.1, read as the reverse complement.
ACAATAGTACATACTGGTGTCTTTCAAAATTCTTATTTACGGCACTTTGGATTTTATGCATATATGTTATTTGTTTGCTATGCTTTCGGCCTGTTGACTCAGGACTTCATCAGAGCATATGTTGCTTAAAGGAAAAATTAGCTATTCTAGAATGATCCAGAAATAGGAAAAAATTAAAAGTGCAGTTGCCCACCAAAACACTCAACGCTTGCTTGTTTTGCACGCACGACAAGTTAGGACTAGTATGTAAATAATGTTAAATGGCAAGGTTCCTACAATGTTTGGGTGACGGTTTGTAACACAGCCACTGCACTAGAGAAATACAATGTTGTTGTTGTTGTAATAAAAATATCGCTTGATCAAATAAATTAGATGTTCTTGTACATGTATATACGTACGTAGATATAATGTATGTAATAGATACAATATGAGGGGCCGAACTGTATGGGATTTAGAATAGCGAGCCGAAGGCGAGCCCATGCACAGTTCACGCTGTTCGGACGCAATGCACACACAGTTCGCGCTGTTTTTTAGACCGTGCGAATCGTCATGAAATTCTACTCTCGACTGGAAAATAATTAAGTCAGCGCTTCTTTGTTTGGTATACACAAGTAGTTTGAACAGGATATTACTCGTTTATGAGTTAACTGTCGGACGAATTTCTAATCAAGTAACTTGAAGTCATCGGCTATTGTATTGGAAGAAGAACGCTGGATAGCTAAATACATTACTCAAGATATTATAGAGAAAGGTTGAATAAATATATATACAATAAATATTTTTTGGACATCCTGATTCTTTATCTGTGTTTGTTATTTACGAGATGTTGATCTGTTTAATGCAACTTTCTTTTTCGACCACAAGCAAATTTGTGACCGTCCACGGGAAAACGTACGTTAACGATATTCCGTTCGTACGATAAAAAAAAAAAACGGATGGCAAATGGCCGATGAACGGACTTGTTTGTTTAAGTTTGTTTAGTAAGCATTTTCATTTTATTAAAGACGTTAAATAACGTCATGTCAACGTAATTAAAGATACAACATAAAATGGAAACGTACATACAATGAAGTTGAAATGTTTGTAATTCCGTTGCAGTGCACTCACTACAGGAGAACCATCTTGCCGCAAAGGTGTAGATTGTTGTCGTAATATAGCATTGCGTGAACATGACTGCAGTTACGAAGGTCATAACTACGCTGTCATTGTACGCTTGAAAAAATATGGGGAAAATTAGCTATTCTACATCAATGTATAGAGCTAAATAAAACCGATTGCACTCTCGACAGGAAAACAATTAAGTCAGCGCTTCTTCGTTTGTTATGCACGAGTAGTTTGAACAGGAAATATATTACTCGTTTATGAGTTAAGTCAGACGAATTTCTAATCAAGTAACTGGAAGTCTTCGGTCCGTTTAGACGATACTCAAATTATTATAAGCAAAGGTGGAATAAATAGTTTTAACATTCTTTAGACATATCCACGACTCTTCTCTCGTGTTCTCTAGTTCCAATGGTCACCTTCGATCTCTTGTAAAATATAACTTTATAGAAGCGTTGTAATTATTATTTAGCAGATTTTGGTCTCTCGCAATTGAACAACCACTGGTAAATTTAGGAACCGCAAACATTAGTTTTTGCTCGAATTTCAATTAATTGCGGACAAAAATTGGTGATAAATTAATCTCAGTTAAATTGGTTATAAAGAATGCAAGCAAAATTAGCTTGAGATGTTCTCGTTACGACAGTTGTTATGTTCGATTTGCTATATTCAGACTGAAGTACTATTAGACAACTGACATCAAAGCACTAAATGTGTAGATTTGTTTGCTCAACCAATTGCTATTTTCCCAACGATAAAAGCCACTTTTATCTAGCCATTATTAACAAGAGTACATACTGTTGTCATTCAAAATTCTTATTTACTGCACTTTGGATTTTATACATGTATTTTATTTGTTTGCTAAGCTTTCGGCCTGTTGACTCAGGACTTCATCAGAGCATATGTTGCATAAAAAATAAAGGAAAAATTAGCTATTCTAGAATGACTTAGAAATAGGAAAAAATCAAAGTGCAGTTGCCTACCAAAATAATCAACGCTTCTTTGTTTTGTACGCACGACTAGTTGGGAATAGTTATGTAAATAAAGTTGTGAAATTCTGCGGCTCGCCTTGTAAATCCCCATACAGATTGGCCGCTCATGCTTTATCTATTACTTAAATGGCAAGGTTCCCACAATGTTTGGGTAACGGTTTGTAACCCAGCCAGTTCACGAGAGAAACACAATGTTGTCGCAAATGTGTGGGTTGTTGTTGTAATAAATAATCACTTGATCAAATAAATTATGACAGTTGCAACAGGCATCACAACAAAATATTACTGCATGCCTTAAAAAAATAGGAAAAATTAGCTATTCTGCAATTATCCAAAAATAGGAAAAATCAAAGTGCAGTCACGACCCAAAACATTTAAACAAACAATTATTTGTTTAATACGCACACGTGGTTACGAAATGATAATGCTCTTTTATAAGTTGCCGGAAATGTTACCTTGCTCTTAAATTAACCATATATACATCCAATTTTTGCGCATGACAAATAATTCACTGGGCGTTGTCAAGTTTGTATGTGGACGAAGCTATAAAAAGAGTCACTAACACTTGAACCTTTATTCCTAAATAAGTCACGAAAGAGATTAGAAACCAAATTTGCTGGTAAGTTTGATATTTGTATCTGCATCATATACATACATTCATATATATATATATATATATATATATATAAAGAGTCACTAACACTTGAACCTTTATTTGTAAAGAAGACACGAAAGAGACTAGAAACCAAATTGCTGGTAAGTTTGATATTGATATCTGCATCATATATGTCATGCATTCGTATATATAGAAGAAGAGAATGTAACAGCAGAGCTATAAGAGAGAAGCCGTTAATACAGGTAGACATTATATGGATGGTTCTTGAGTGGTTTCTAAAAATGGCCTTGTTTAGCTGCTGTGATTGCAATCACGTATATTAATTTTACGGAGAAAATAGAATGTTTTTTAGTTTTACACGTCAAATTTTGAGTTGAAAAAGAGTTGTGTCATGTCTAGCGTATCGTATTTTAACTTGCATGTGTTTACAAAAATATAGCCCCAATTTGATATATTTTTGTTATTATTCTTTCCTTGACATTATAAAATGTTTTGGTTACTTCGGTACAGGAAAGGTAAGGTCTTGGGAACGTACTTCCTTTGATTGTATTCTGATTCAAAACCAACCGCAATCCGAGAATAATTCATTGGAATATTAAAGCGTCAAATAGCTTCGTTCTTGCTTCTTTAAAGTGTATATGAAATGAGAATTCAGTTTGCTTAATTTGGAAGAACTCTTGAAATGGTAAAGGAATATCATCTGCAGTTTTTCCATATCTTAATTCGTTCTTGAGATATTAAGATTTGTTTGATATGTAAATGATCACACTGCATACGTCACATTGTATAATGAGTTACTGAGAAATCGCGGATATCATTGATATTAGTCTGTTAAAGCGCTTGAACCTGTGTTTGTTTAAAGTCATGAGACAAATAGACCTATACATGAGCAGTTTCGTGTGACTTTGTTCGATAACCTCAACGATATTCCTAATTTTACAGCAACTCATTATACAATGTGACGTATGCAGGGTGATCATTTACATATCAAACAAATAGTAATTTCTCAAGACCGAAATAAGATATGGAAAAACTGTAGAAGATGTTAATTTACCATTTCAAGAGTTCTTCCAAATTAGACAAACTCAATTTTCATTTCATATACACTTTAACTACTGTGAGATAAACAAAATATTTAATAGCAATGAATTGAAATTTCGCGGTACCAAAATAATAAATAACGGATATAAATTACAAAGTGGAATGAAGATTACACGGCGGAATTATAAATGTATCATTTCAGCATTTCAAAGAACGAGCTTTCACTGTTGCGAAGACAGCGACAATTGATAGAACGATCGCAAGTCTGCCGTATGGTATAGTGGGATCAGGAAATAAGTTAATTGTTGGAAGAGAAATACTGATCACTATCAACACAATATGTTAGACGAGAAATAAAGTGAATGCTTACCAAACTTGTTGTGTGTTTTAGGTAGTCTAATGCATTTCAGAATCTTGGAGTAGAGTAGGAATGTAGCAGTGTGTAGAGTTCTCCTAGCTGTTTAGTATGAGAACCGAAAAATCATGCTCCTTTGTCACTCTTTGGTTACGTAATGAATTGGGTTTTATTGTTGCATCATTCGTTTCCAGGTCACTGGGGGATAGTCATTGTCCTTAGACACACACACACATACATACACATACAAATATACATATACGCATGCCGGTATGCATGTACGTATGCACATGCACATACAAATACATAGAAGTGTATGCGTGTGTGTAATTATTGTGGGTGGGCATGTATGGCAACGTTTTGTGTCGCTGTAAGCGTGAGTTTACGTGTGCGTACAAGTAGATGTGCATGTGCATGTGGATGCTTGTCTGTGGATGTGTCTGATTTATAAGATTGTACTTGCGCGTATGTGTGTGTAGAAGATGTAGAATAAGATACGGGCTGTTTAAGCTGCTGATTACACGAGCCAGGCTAGGATCTTACTGTTGTTTTAAAACTCGAATAAACTAAATGTACTAAAAATAATTGGTTTAGTTCAGATGTAAACGAATCCTAACTTTGATTAAAATCTCCTTTTGCGATCGAGGAAAGAATTTCCGTGTCACGAGTCAGCCCGGTTAGCCTGGCTATTCTGCATGGGCTCATGTAATCGGCCCCTAAGCTGAGAAAATCTGTCGATTTATGTAAATCAGGGCATGTTTGTATCTGATTTACAACACCTGGTTAAACATTCATTTCTTTTGAATTTCCTTTGTAATTGTTAATGCATTGCATAAAATTATTTACTGAAATATTTGGGACAAAGTTAGAGCTTTATATTATTGGGTTTCTGCGAAAGGAAATTCCACAATCATCGGATATCTGGGCGTGTTCCTGTGTGTCGCCAGTTTCTCTGTCAATTTGATGCATGTACTTATAATCTTGTCAAATAAGTTCCGCAGCTGTCACCTTCGAAGCCAGGTCTATTAATTTAAGCCCTACCTGTTACTACATGTCTATTAACTTACTGAATATAAAGGAAGGTGATAGATTAGGCAGTTAAGATTTGCTCACCTTTTATCGAAAAATATTTCAATTAACAATTCAAAGACAGTATAATGGATTCTTTTAAGAGAGATAAACAGAAATTTGCTAAGACAATATAACTAGGAGTGGTCGAAAACTTGTTTGTACAATTAGTAGAATATATTCTTTGAATGTTTGCATGGTGTTTGAACAACAATGCTTGCTTTATTATGGCATCCGGGTTCCTGTCATATATATATATATATATATATATATATATATATATATATATAGTTCAATCTACAGACACGGTGTTTCGCTGTACAACAGCTCATCAGTGTAGCTTGGAACAATCTGAATGAATTTCACCAATTACTTATACACATGCGATCGTCGGTGACAACCGCATGTGGGAAAGCATCGGTGAAATACATTCAGATAGCGTGAAGTGCGCATGGGCCCAGAGTGCTCAAACTTCCACAAGGGTAGTGAGCGTTGCATTATCGCTAATAGGTACCCACGGCAACTTCACAGAGTGCTCAACAACACCGAAGTGAAGGAGCATACATAGTTCAATCTACAGACACGGTGTTTCGCTGTACAACAGCTCATCAGTGTAGCTTGGAACAATCTGAATGAATTTCACCAATTACTTATACACATGCGATCGTCGGTGACAACCGCATGTGGGAAAGCATCGGTGAAATACATTCAGATAGCGTGAAGTGCGCATGGGCCCAGAGTGCTCAAACTTCCACAAGGGTAGTGAGCGTTGCATTATCGCTATTTTATATATATATATATATATATATACTGTTTCGAGCCGAAGGCGAGAGCTTGTCATATCCAATACAACACGGACACGAATATTGTAAATGGCTTAATATACTCCAAGTCTTTGATGTTAATATGAGTAATACTTGTTCATGTTAATTCAGAAAAAGCTCAATTTCAATGTTTTAGAGCTGCGATAGACCTGATATACAACCACTAGTGGTTGGTTGTATCAAATAGATACAACCACGGGTGGTTTGACCTCCTTCACGGTAATGATTTATTTTGTATTATCTTCATGAATTATTAATGAGTATTTTAAATATATATAGGGTATTCCACAGCAAGGTAAAGGCATTTCTTGTATTACATTGAGACGTCCTCGTTTGCGTCTTGTATTTTCAATTGAACTTTTCTGTTGCAAATTTGAAAAAGTAAGGGCAACAAATCAATGTTAAGGAATGTTCGATGAGGCAAGTATAAATAAAATGAATAAAATAACTTGAAGAACATAAGAACATAATTTTCATATCCCAGCTAACATACATCTGTTTTAACCACTTACATACTAAACATATTTAAATAACTCGAGAACGAAGTGAGATATGGGAAACTGTAAAAGGCATTATTAATCACCTTCGTAAGATCTTTTAGTGATAAAGTAACCGTAATTGTCTTCTTTTTCCATTTCCTGTTTGAGGAATAGATCGGGTTGGTGTTACGAAAGAGAAATATGATAATGAATTGTGGTGTTTGTACTCATAAACAAAACACTTTATAAAAGTAATGGGATACTACGAAACTCGGACTCGGACTCAAAATCTTATAAATATCGTAATTCGTAAATCTTTAAACAAGAAGAAATATAAAAAACTGTGAATAATAAATACTTAAAGCCAAGGCCAGCCGACAATTTAGAGAAATATAAGATAAAACACAATCCGAAAACGAACATCTTGAAAACCCAAGATATGGATAAACACTGACAAGACAAAGATGAAACGGTAATATTTCGACTTTATTACAAAGTCATCATCAGACCAAGTGACTAAAATTAAATATATACGTTCTTTATATTTACAAGGGAATAAAACTGATAATAAGCTTAGTGTTAAATTACAACGGTGAAGGTAGGATTACAAATTTAAATTCAAAATTTAAAATTTTGAAAAGATACAAAAGAAGTGATAGGCTAACGCTTAAAAGTACAAATCTGCTAAGTATACATAATTTAAGGCCAAAGTTCAGTTCTGTTTTTTTGTACTTAATATGAAGTGCTTCGAGAAAAAGAGGAAAGTTAGGGCCATAAGATCTACACGATTGAAGAATTTTAAAATTATGAAGAATGAGATCGGTGATAGTGAAAGAAATAATAGGAGAAGAAGGAGTATAATTTAACCGATCAAATAAATTGTTTAAGTTGACTAAATGTTGTGCGGATTCGCAATTGGTTAAGTGTTGAGCAACAGAGCTGGTGTTTAGTTGTGTGCCATGTTCAATAAGTCGTTTATTGAGACAGCGATCTGTCTTACCAATGTATTTAGAACCGCAGCCTGGGCAGGAAATCTGATAAACAACGTTACTGCGAGAAAGGTTAGGAATTTTGTCTCGCATGTACGAAACTAATGTTTACATCTCCATTTAGAAAAATATATACTTATACCTTATTCAAGATTGTAAGCTTTTCTTGCTTCCTCTTCATTACTTGTACCCAAAACAAAACATTTTCAGAAGAAATAGAAGAAATCCGAAGAGATATCCTCGCCAAATCGCTTGGTTTTCTGCCATGTTGTTTCTAACGGTTTACACTGAGCTGAGTACTTCATGTAATTATCTACGAATGTCATGTTCGAAGGTCCTCATAAACAAATATTCGGATCATGCGCAGAACGGACTGGACAGCACCTTTAATATCGGAGATTTGATTCTCAAACAATTCTTTAAAGCTGCAAATTTTAAAAGCGCGGTGAAATAGGGATTTTATCCAAGCGGTTTTACGAGGAAAAGGTTCGAAACTGGAAAAATGTTTAATATCTAAAAAATGGACGAGTCCATTATCAAAAGTGTCACCGGTGAAATCAAGATTGTTGTCGAAAGAGTTGAATTTCTCTAACACAGTAGAGTTATCGGAAGGCTTGATGAGTGCTAAAGTGTCATCAACATAACGTCTGTAAAACTTAATTGTACCGGAATTGGTAGGATCTGGAACAGTTGGTTTTTCTAATTCAGTAAGGATAATATTGGCGAGTACAGGACCGAGAGAAGAACCCATTGATACACCATCAACTTGTTCATAGAGTTGATGATTAAAAGAAAAAGCGGTTTTGTTACATGAATCTAAAATTATTTTTTTCAAAGTTCGTTTACTAAGATTAGCATCAATTAACTTTTCATTGAAAATACGATCTAATATAATGTTGACTGTTTTTAGAAGAGGGAGGTTAGTGATTAAGGAAACAACATCAAAAGAAACAATATGTACGCAAGGTTTATAAAATATATTTCCAATTCTCTCCCTGACTATATATTTCCCTTATCACAGCTTTTATCAAACTCTCTCACTCTAACTATATATTCATATTTCACACAAAGCCACTCCTCCTAACATCCGCTCTGACTCTCCTCACTCATCACACACAACACTCAGCACTTCTAACATCCGCTCTGACTCTCCTCACTCATCACACACAACACTCAGCCACTCCTTCTAACATCCGCTCTGACTCTCCTCATTCATCACACACAACACTCAGCCACTCCTTCTAACATCCGCTCTGGCTCTCCTCACTCATCACACACAACACTCAGCCACTCCTCCTAACAACCGCTCTGACTCTCCTCACTCATCACACACAACACTCAGCCATTCCTTCTAACATCCGCTCTGACTCTCCTCACTCATCACACACAACACTCAGCAATTTCTAACATCCGCTCTGGCTCTCCTCACTCATCACGCACAACACTCAGCCACTCCTTCTAACATCCGCTCTGACTCTCCTCACTCATCACACGCAATACTCACCACTTCTAACATCCGCTCTGGCTCTCCTCACTCATCACACACAACACTCAGCCATTCCTTCTAACATCCGCTCTGACTCTCCTCATTCATCACACACAACACTCAGCCACTCCTTCTAACATCCGCTCTGGCTCTCCTCACTCATCACACACAACGCTCAGCCACTCCTTCTAACATCCACTCTGACTCTCCTCACTTATCACAAACAACCATAACGATAATTCATAATAAAATGTTCACACATTTCCCAACAATTACATGCAGCCTTTACTTATCTATGGCTAACAAGCTTACTTTCTTTTCGTTTCTAATTAACAAGTTTTATGCTAACCAGATCATTTCTACATTAAAATATTATACATTCTATTTATTAACTAATTGCATGCACAGTCAATCTAACTATAGCCTGCGAGCCGGCTCTCATTTAAACCTGATTTTCACTAGCGACGCAAGTGTGAACATAACGACGTACACAAGCGCAGCGTAAGCACTTCATGGTAGATGAACACCTTTGAATTTAGGGAAAACCATAGTTAGCGGAGGGAGATGGTTTGGAATCTCGGCAAAAGTCATCGTTCCATGTTTTTCTTCAATTTGTCTAATTTCACGGTCACTGAACGTATATATTGTATTTTCTGTATAATGAAGCAGTCATCCAATAGCAACATTCGGGTGTAATTAGTGTGGTCCTTCGTCGTCACGTGTTGTAAATCCTTTGTTCGTTGTGTAGGCCTTCGTCGTTAAGTGTCCATAGAATTTCCTTTCTTCAACTAATTGCCTTCCTCCAACATGAACTATTGTGTTCATCAACATGACCAATGCATAATTTTGAAAGGCAATGAGCTTCCAAACCATCCCCCTCCACTAACTATGGGAAGACAAAGTGTTAAATTGAACATGAAGTGCTTACTGCGATTGCGTACGTCGTTATGTTTACGCTTACGGCGCTAGTGAAAACCAGGCTTTAGGGGTTGGGGCCTGTGATGAAGGGGACGGAGATGGAAGCGGAAAGGAGAGTATTGTCTTGAGTCATACTCTGCGTTCGCCCAGTAACGCAGCATTCTGATTCGCTGAAAGTGACAGCTTTTGAAATTTGACAGATTACCTTAATTAATAGACCGTAGCTTTGTCGCTTCTATTCTGGTTGTAGACTTCTGGTAATTTGCAATTATAAAATCAATGCATTTGTGCAAAAAATATCATGCCATCAGGTAAATGTTCTTAATATCGTTGAGCGTTTGTTAAGGATTGTACGAACCGCAATGATATTCATTAGGTTAGAACCGATCGTTTTTTGAAACGAAATACTGACGCTTCGAGGAAGTTCGTCATCAAAGTAAATATTCTGGTGTGAGAGCTTTGCTCGAAATGTCAGACTTATCCTTGCGACTGGCGTTCTCTTAAGATTTAAGGATGGAAAATAGTTCAGATAACATGGTAAAAGGAGATATTATTTTTGAAATATGCAGTGATTCTTTTGATGTATGATTGTGTCCACTGGAACAAGTAGATATTAAATTTTGGCTGGAAAATGGTCATGAAAATGCCGCCATGATGATGATGACATGCTACTTCAGACCACAGAATAGGAAATGAACAGAAGGCCACTCGCGTCGGAACCTTTGAAGTTTTCGTCCTCGCGCAGGTCGCGTCGCGCATGCCGGAAATTCGAGCGACGCCATTACTTTGGCCAGAAAACTCCAGCCAGAAGCAAAGGAAAACATAGGGCGCTGAGCAGGTTATCTGCTCTAAAATGGTCATATCTCGGAACTTCGTCCGTAGATTAAAGTTTTATGGCGAGGACATTTGAGAAGAAAGTAGGATTTACTGCTTAGAAGCCGATTATGAACATTTAAAGCTATTTTAACTGATCCTTCTCCAATCGACTAGCCGAGTCCGCAAGTATTTATAAGACAGCCAATACAGTATGCTTTATGATTTGAAGTTATTAGCTGTTTACACGGCTTTTGCATAAATTGGTTTTGTTGCCAAGGCTTTAAAGCTTTTTTCGGTAAATATGTTGAACATTAAGTTGCCTCTTTATCGTAAGTTTATATTGAAAGAGAACAAGGTCGCCGGTGCTTCATCTCCTAATGCATTTCAGTCTTTAATATTACCAAACCTAGAACCAGTAGTATTTTAATAATACTGATGCATGAATTTGTTTTGCCTTTGATTTTGCATTTGAATATAATGTCTTTGAAATATACAGTATCTTCTAATTTATTGCTGGAGTGTTATTCCCATTCACATGTTCCATAATATAAATATTATTTTATATATATCCAAATATAAATTTTCCAGTGCACATACTGGTCTCAATTCTTCACAAGTGTGAAACCCTTCTTCTCCCAGTTTCTTGTGATTTGCTTATCTGATTCTCTGACAACGCATCATGAAAAACTTGAATTTCTTGTAGTGTCATAGAGCATACTGTTCCACCTTAATTATACACTTTAATACCACATGGAATTCATTGGAGAACATCAGTTGCAATGCAAATAAGTTTTGTTAAAAATGTTCTTAGTTATTTTCTAAGCAGAAATATGCATCCCCCTACCTTTTTTCCAAATGTTCTGACAATAAAACGTAAATTTATAAATAAATAATTGGAATATGACTATCATAGCTACAATCATGGCCAGAAATAATTGGGACAGCAGTGCAAATGAAGAGTCTGGTAGCCTCACACAAGAAAAACTAAATGTATCGCCTTGAATCCTTACCTAACAATCTCTCCCCTCCCCCCTCCATCAATGTTGTTTCATTTTATACTTGGTGTGATATAACGACGAAAAAGAGCAATAGAATGGCAACATTGAAGGGGGGAAGGGGGGCAACTTCGAATGCGTAGTGGTTTTTACGAACTGTCCTAGGGTTTTTGGCCATGATTGTCTGTATAGAAATTCTCCTCGATTCGTTGCAATTTTACGACATTTTAAACAAGAAAAGGTATTATTTGTCTCTATATCGTTAGACAAACCTAAAATGTTTCAAAACGTTTTTTTTTTTTGCTGCATATTTTATTTCGGCGGCATATTTTATTTCGGCCGGCTTGGTTATTTCGGCATTGGAAGGGGATATAGTCCATTTTCCTGCACCGAAGAATTTTTGTAAGTGTGATTTGGAACTAAATAGCGATACACGATTCTTCGCGACGGCCGACGCTCCAATGACGCTAATAAAGTCGAGCTCCATCGACAGAGTAAACACTGAAATGATGAATATCAGATGGCGTTTCTTTAACTTTTGGAAGGTCAGTCCCGCGAGTCGTGTCAGATTCGAATATACCCATGTCCTCGTTGCTTCGCTGCTTTTCTTTGTGAAAAGGTTAACGCCGTTTAAGCGCATTAATGAACTTATTTCTGGTTATAAATCTTATAATACCCTTATTCAGTTTCCTGCGTTTCGGCTTCGTTTACGTCATTTAAAGTTTACGTAATACGATAATAGGTCGCTGCTGCTGAGCTTCCTTCTGTGATATTGTGACATTTCTCCCTAACATTTATGTAAATAGTGTTGCCAGTTTTCGTTTATATTTGTAAATTAAATATACATGAGTTATATGAAGTGTGTATGATGTGTTTTAGTGTGATTTTGGTGCTAAAATATAACGATATACGCTTTTCCGGACATTTCTCCCTGACGACAATAAAGTTAGTTTGTATCGTTTATTTATAGATGGTCGCAGAAGGGAGAAATGTCAGAAAACTTAGATATCTTAACGTGCGAGCTGCAGTAAATAGAGAATAACACGCCGCAGACACAAACAATGCACTTGAACGAAAAATAAATTTAATTGAAGTTTTAACTTTGCATTTTACAACGATTTTGGGGGGAGAAATAAAGTGGGAGAATTGTGCCTTTGTTAAGTGTGAATATATAATAAGGATATCAAGTAACATATCCTGTTTGTCTCTTTCTGTCTCTCTTTGTCTCCTTCTGTCTCTGTCTGTCCCTCTCTACCCGCTATCTATCTCTCTCTTTCGCACTCTACCTCTCTCTTCCTCTCTCAATATCTTGTCCGGTATCCATTCTTTCGCAAAATTGGTTACTATTGATAATTAGTCAATTAAACGCTAACTATAACCAATTAGACGCTAGTGTTGCACATGCATCTTTGTAAGTGGCACAGACAAATGATAAGGAATAGTAGAACAACTTGGAACGAAACATGTGAGACGAGCACCAAAGTATTGCTTGCCTATACATCATTGTTCACCTCAGACAATCATGGCCAGAAATAATTGGGACAGCAGTGCAAATGAAGAGTCTGGTAGCCTCACACAAGAAAAACTAAATATATCGCCTTGAATCCTTACCTAACAATCTCTCCCCTCCCCCCTCCATCAATGTTGTTTCATTTTATACTTGGTGTGATATAACGACGAAAAAGAGCAATAGAATGGCAACATTGAAGGGGGGAACGGGGGCAACTTCGAATGCGTAGTGGTTTTTACGAACTGTCCTAGGGTTTTTGGCCATGATTGTAGACCACATTACACTATTCCTGTCTTATGGTTTGTACCACAAATATCAGGCTGAAAACACCAGCTAATTAAAAATTGTTACAAAAAAATACTAAAAGTGAACATCACTTAGGACATTGTCACTATTTTCAACATCAGATTCCACCTGAGGAAGAATTGCATGAAGGTTAACCATTTCTCATTGGTGGGCTTCCCCTTGACAAGTACAATTGTCTGGTGTAAAAAGTATAAGACATGAATTCTAGCTATGAATTTCTTATTTTATGAGTTCTATTTATAAACTGCCTTCTGAAGTCTTTGATATAGTACCACCACTAAAGAGTGTTGTGTACTGATGGAAGGCTGTTTTTGCATTCATGCCAGATACAGTCAGTTAGGTCACTGCATGCAGCAATATAATGGTTTTCCCTTTTTGCAGCTTTTTTTTTAGTAATACTTTCACACATCACAACATAAATACAAGAAGACTGAAGTAAAACAATTCCTAATGTTTTTATACGGCTTTAATGATTATTATTAACATAGAAATACATGCATATATCATGCACTGCAGTTTCTAAAATATGATTCTATTTACATGTGCTGCTACAATACAAAATCACTTTTAGAGCCGAAGTATTGTCAAACTGAAATAGAGTACATTAGTAGAACAAAACAGGACATTCATCACCTAGAATTAAAGAAACAAAATTATCACATTCAGTTAATAGTACCCAACTGACATGCATGTACAAAAATAACATACACAATAGCACAAGGCTTGTATTAACACATTTTAGAGAAGATAGCAGAAGATTTGATCTGAAGTGTTTGATCTGATGTTATTTAACCTCCTTTGATGTGTTGTAAAATCAGATCAAACATGAGGTAAAAGTTGGCTTCTAATAATTTGAATTCTGTAAGTATGATCACATTAATCGTCAGGACACATTATGAAGTGAACCCTAAAATTTAAAAGTTCACAACCCAAACATGTTTCCATGTTCTAGGCCTTGGGAATTTTTAATTCACTTTCTTTTAAAACAGATACGAAGCGGTATAAAGAGGAAAAAGTGCACACAATAATAGTTTATAAACAAGCTTACAGTGCTATTCTGCAATAATAAAATATTAGTTCACAGACTCCAGAACGGAAAATGCAATGTTCAAGACATTTTAAAAACACGTACAATCGCAAACATAATCTTGTTAATCATGCTGATTTAATTCGACTTTAGTTCGATGTGCCATTGCGATTTATATGCGACACAACTTGACCAGTTGTGCGGTGACCAAACCCGACCTCGCCAACCCTCACTAAGCATTACTGAATTCTCCGAAAAAAAAACCCACTTTTGCTACCGGTTAACAAGTAAAAAGTAGCTTCTTACCTTCTTTTCATAAATTCTGGCTGAAAAAACCACGATCGTCGACGCAGTTTGGCGTACAAGGCGTTTTAATGGCCCAGCGTCACTTTTCGCTATACACTCCTTGTTATTCCAGCGACATGTTTCTGGCCAGAGTAATGGCGGACGTAACGCATGCGCACCAAAAAACGAGGATATGTTGCACCCCCCAGTGGGCCTTCTGTTCATTTCCCATTCTGTGCTTCAGACACCACTTGAATATAAACAAGACGCCTGCTTAGGCGTACACTCGGGCTACCGATGATTGCGGCAACCTGCCGAACCTTGGCATGCCATAGCCTGCATAGCCCAATGCATGGAACAGTGCACCCAAACATTTGTTTAAATGTACATAAATTTCAGAGCAATGAAGTTTTAATATGCAATTTAGAACAGTAAAATTTTAAATTACGTCAATAGACATTATTCCAAAAATGGCAAACATTTTAAAATTCTTTAATGTGCATATCAAATAGCCCTTATCACCTCGTTTTGTAATAAAAATTATTTTGAATATCCCACATGAAAACAAGTTCATGAGGACAGGGTGCATAAAGAGTTGGCTGATGCATGATGCATGTAAACAAGTCCGTGTTCCCGAATAACAACGGCGATCTAAATACTTTCAGTAACAAAACATACAGTGCTGTATTCGGGACATTCAAGCCATCATTTCGATATAAAATTTGTTTATATGGAGCAAACAGAAAATATTTAAACATGTTTTGAAACACACGTTTCCCAATCACTGTCAAATGTAATACGACGCCTACATGAAATCTAGACATACAAACAGTTCAACATGTTCATACTCGTAGTTATTACTCAGTAAATAGTATATACGTTTTTTTATGTACTGTGGCGTTTGTTTCTTGTACCTCTTCAGGTCAACTTCTTTATGTATTTATAAATGGACTGATGTAAACACAGCATGCGTATTCCCGTGTCATTCGCAACTCGATCGTCCATTCTGTCTTCATGAACTAACCTTGTTTGTGTTTGTTAATGTCGATAATTTGCATATTTGGAAGGTTTAAATAAACGTTTCACTGTGATTCAATGACACAACAACTCCGATTTTGAAATCGCTTCCAACGAGGCATCTCTCTTATGCTTTACGCTGTTAATGTTCCATGGCAATCCATACTCGATTTTGCGAGTTCTTTCTTTTTAAACCAGCTTCGCCTTTGGCCAAAGTGTTGGTAGGTTTTCCAAGTAAGTTGTTTATATGGTTGATCAGTGTTGTGCTTGACACAACCACAGAAAGAAACATGACTGTCGTTAAGTCTAGCCTCCACATATGGGAAGTATTGCGCAATTTTGGCATTTTGTGGACCCCCTAAAAACCCCAAAAAAACAACAACAAACGAAACCTTGACTGACTCGGTCTACCATAGGTAGCCCGAGTAATAATTATGCATTTGTAGTGTTAGAAGGCTATGTTGTGGCTTCGTTGAAATCTATAGATGATAGTATTTATGTATTTGATTCCCATGCAGGTAACTGTTATGGTATGCCTGAATCAAATGGCACCAGTGGTGTGCGGTGACCAAAATTGATAGGCAAGCAAACCCCTCTAGGGTTCTGGGGGTATGCTTCCCCACAAAATTTTTGAATTTTGAAACCCCCAGGCGTGATTTCTTCATTTATGTTTTGTCTTATAATGCACAGCAAAATGTGTTTTGCATTTTCTAGATTATCCGAGAATAAACAGTGATGTTAGTCTCATGTATCTTTATTTTCTATTTTAGATGGCAGGTCCTATCGGATATATCTTCCATCGATCGTCACTCAAAGTTGTTCATCCTCAAGGAGGCTCCAGCAATCCTGGCGACGACACCGCATTAGTCCTGAACAGCACCAAAGACGACCCACAACGGCTCCGAGTCAGATTTGTACCCGTAGAAGGGTTTGGGCACTTTGGGTACATTGAGCATGTGTCAAGTGGCAAGATTGTGCATCCTAGTGGTGGGTCTCTAGATCCTGGCAATGACACTTGGCTGGTCTACAATTCTAATCGTCATGCTGCGGCACTCTTTTCATTTGACGAAGAAGGTGACCGTATAATGCACCGAAATGGCAAGATCTGGCATCCTCTTGGAGGTTCGCCGGCTCCTGGAAACGACACACCATGCGTTCTTAATTCTAACGTCCACGATGGTGCAAAATTTTACTTTGGCAAGATAGAGGGGAATAAAATTTCCCCATATCCATCTCCAAACCTCAGTGGGACCTGGGAAGTGGTAAAGGCCTTCATTGAACCAAAGGCTTCACACACCTACCAGCAAACCTACAAAGTTGGAAAGACGCTGAAATCAAAGAAGACAGAAAATCATGCTTGGAGTGTCTCGGCGGAAGCCGCATATAAAGCTTTCTCTGCCAGTGCAGAATATTCTGGCTTTGCTGAGAAAACCAACGAGAATACATGGTCGTCAGAATATGAAGTGACTGACACCATTGATGTAAAAGCAGGGAACACGGTTGTGGTGTGGCAGTTTGTATTCGGAATGAGTCAGTACGATGAAGAATATTCCTTCCAGAGTACCATCATTGGAGATACTGATAGTTTGGACGTAAAGCCAAGTGTTTGATTAAACTGCAGGTTAATTCAGCTGTTGATTATGATTATTGAACTTCAAAATATTTTTTGTAAAGCAGCAGTTTTAGTTATGGTTATAATAGAGGTGTAATGAAAAAACCTCAGTGACATAGAATTTGATAAAAAAAAAACTTGTCAACAAGATGAGGTGTCTCGGTAGGCGTGCAATTATTAAAACAATATTTCTTTGCTTAAAACGGATAATACTGAACATGATCCTTATTAGGAACTTATTGTATGACTCCGAAACATCGTACATTAATAAAGTTGTTTTTCTTTTGTATATCGATTTGTGTAGTCGCTTCGAATGTCAGTTACTAACTGTGTAAAAGGTTGAACCATTGGACTACCAGACCGGTCAAAACCGGCCCTTTTATTAACAAGACGCCTGCTTAGATGTTCACTCGGGCTATACTGATAGCAATGCAGCAACGCAACAGCGTGCACATGTATTAAGCGTTTGTAAAAAAGTACAATATTTTCGGACGCAATGTAGTTAAGCAATGATGTAGTTATATAGAACCGTACTGAAACTCCGGAAGCTATTTTGATTGTACAGTACTTTTAACCACAGCCGCGCATTAAACCTTTGATGCACATGTAAACAGTCAAGTCCGTCTTTCCAAATAACAACGAATCTTAACTGCTACTTTTAGTAGACTAATTACCTACAGTAGTAGATTCGGTAGATTCAAGCGATCATATTAGACAACCCCGTGAAGCTAGCTGCCAGTTTGCCAGTTGGTGCAGCAGGCAAACTGGTAGCTAACTTCACGGTGTTAATCCAGAACGTCGTGGAAAGAACATCTAATTTACATTTTCCCATTATTTGTTGCTTATTACTTGCGTTTTTTAGTTGTTGGATTAAGCAGCAAGTCGTTACATAGTAAACAGTATATTTACTGTACTGTGGCGACAGCGGCGTTGGTTGCTTGTATCTATTCAGGTCAAGCTTCCGTAAATGTACTGATGTAAACACAGCATGAACAAACTATTTTTGTGTTTTTCTCGTATATTTTGGAAATAGTTTGCAGTATGTTTTGAAATAGATTGCAGATTTGGAGGTCTTAAGTAAACATTTCACTGCGATTCATTGACACAACTCCCCCGGTTTCGAAATCGCTCTTCCACTAAGCGAAGCATTTTTCTATACTCGATCAGTTG
The DNA here is from genome assembly GCA_035771165.1 of Paragorgia papillata. Taxonomy (NCBI): domain Eukaryota; kingdom Metazoa; phylum Cnidaria; class Anthozoa; order Scleralcyonacea; family Coralliidae; genus Paragorgia; species Paragorgia papillata. Next base: position 2,112,238 of record JAWNZC010000311.1, on the reverse strand, counting down.
CGAATTCTTCCTTTTAAACCAGCTTTGCCTTTGACCAAAATGTTGGTAGGTTTTCTAAGTTGATCAGGATGTGCGGACACAACCACAGAATAGGACTGTCTGTGAAATTTCGAAGCATTTCGAAGTGATCGAAGACCAGTGTCGAAGACTCGAAGTCTTGGCTCCATATATGGGAAATATTGCGCAATAATTGCACATTCGTGACATCCCCATTCTCGTTCCCAGATCCCCTACTTTTCTTAGCGCGGCCGCACGAAAATTCTTGGGATTCTGGAGACATGGATATTGCGTAATGCGTGATTGGTTGATTAAATTACCGACCGGAAGTAAACATTGGGACATTGAAACTCATTTAGAGATCACAAAATTTATTTATTTACTTATTATGCATTGCCACTAACAGTATATATGAGAAATATTCAAACCTACAATTAAATTATTACTAAATATTCATACCTACAACCTAAATTATTACTGAGGATGGATGAAAACAACATAAACAATCCTTCAACCCTCTGTCTTCAACCAAACCGGTTATCAGCTGCAAAAATGCTAACAATGTTAATATCTTATCATGAAAAATCATGCTGTGTTGATATTTGAAATTAAAGTTACTGTGGAATTGCGAAAAATCATCAAATTTTTACATAGTAATACGATCAGACCTGACAATGTTTTCCCAAAGAAAATATACCAGCTATGTTACATTTACAGGGCTTTACAAAAAATGGTAGAATATCACCGAATGTGCCAGGAAACAATAGCTGCACAAGTGATATTTAGTATGCGTAGCTGAGTCAAGGGCCTTTTCAAAGCATTGACGGTTTTCACAAAGCGTTGATGGTTTTGACGACTTGACAGCTTCGCGTGTCAACCTGGCATCTGTTTCGATATACGACCTCGTCGGGATGCGAAGACAAATTTCCGGAACCAAGCTTTACCCAGTTTCGATCAATTTTGCCTCGTATGCCACCTTCTATAACGAGATGTCTTCCAATATAATTTTTGAACACGGACGAGGACGAGCAGCCCGACAAACCTTTGGGCTTTGGCCGCAATGAAGGAAAATTAAGAACCTGCCGTCGTAACCTCTAATCAAGAACAACTCAATAAAACTTTACTTTATATGGAATAGGTTTGTTGGTTTGTTTCTGGTGATATAAACAAATTTCTCTTTGCTTCTGACACGTCCAGGTTGACAAATATGTTGACGACAACAGTGGAAAAGACATAATTGATTTTTCAGAAACCATTTAAAACAAGCAAATAGACAACAAAAAACTCGAACTATTTTCGTTAGATGAATTCATTTATTGAAATATACAACGTGAAAGATTAAAGATAGCGAGAATAAACAAAATTCAGTTCAGTTCATGAACGTACAGCTCGACGTGCCTCATACAATACCGTTTTATACATAAGTTTGAACATGATCTTGGAATCTTGCAGCTTTTACACTCATTCCCAAAAAACTATGTTACAAAAGCGTCCATTTCGTACCATAATGTTTATCGGTTTTAGGCACAAGGCGACGAAAAATCAATAAAATTAATCAAATTACTTCCACAAAAAGTCAAAAAACTGTTTTTGACATATCCAAGTGTACAAAGGGACAAGGTATTGATAACTTTCACTTTGCAACCACCGGATGTCCTAAAATCTAGGACATCCTGAATCCAAGAATTTTCGTGCTGCCGCGCTAAGAAAAGTAGGGGATCTGGGAACGGCATTATTGCATTATCCCGTCTGACCTTGCGAAACTGTAAGGCATGTTGCGTGCGAGATTTTAGATTTGTGTATCTACTGTGCATGCGCGAGTCGAACCTGGTGAAAAACCTTCGAAGCGCAGGAGACACCAACTAAACTCACATTGGATTAATTGTGGCTCGAACTGTGGTTTTAAAACTCGCATAAACTAAATTTACAAATAATTGGTTAATTAGTTTAGATGTAAACGAATCTTAAGGGACATTGGCAATAAAAATTAAGTTTGTCTAATTTGAAAGAACTCATAAAATTGTAATAGAACATCTTTTACAACTTTTTCGTATCTCTTTGTTTTCAAAATATTTCAATTTCTTTAATATTTAAATGAGATGGTCTCTGACGTCAGGTGTTGGGTAAAATATTTTCACATGTAGCAAAACCAGTTATATCTCTAAGTTTGTTCAGCGAAATAATTTGAAACTGTTCACATAAAAACTCCTTGCGACGCTGAACATTTCATGTTAGATATGTAAGTGATTTTGCTTTGTATGAAAATATTTTACTCCACTCCTGACGTCAGAGACCATCTCATTTACATATCAAACAAATTGAAATATCTTGAAAACGCAGAAAGATACGAAAAAGTTGTAAAGGATCTACTATTACAATTTTATAAGTCCTTTAAAATTAGACAAACCTAATTTTTAATGCCAATCCCCTTTAACATTAATTCAAATCTCCTTTTGCGGCCGAGGAAAGAATTTCGTGACACGAGTCAGCCCGGTTAGCCGGACTAGCGCCTTGACACCATGATCACAACGACGACGATTGCGCTGATACGTTGTTGCATGATAGTGATGTCTGTGATGATAGATATAATGTTGTGTTGTTCAGTTGTTGTACGTTCTCGAGAGGCTGGTCAGCAAACCAAACCTCGAGCGAACGCCAACTTCATGGAAGTTTGTGGAGCGGAATTTGATCACAGGTTGTGGTTCTAGCTTGTTCTCGAAACTGTAGATCAAAATCTTTGTTGTTTTCGTACACTTTGAGGCAAAGCAATTCAAATCAAATATAAAACTTTTAGTGGAACTTTATTGGATTTGGTAAAACCATCACGTAAAACTTACAGAAATATACATAGGCGGCTCGTTAATTTTGGCCACCAGTGGTCCAGTGTACGTGCATATAATGGTCAAGTGTGAGATAATATTATAGTTGAAGTCCTGCTAGTATTGGTATATTCACAGTGTAATGTCACGCAGTATCGTTGCCACACAACTTCAGTGCCCGAACCATTGCGGACAGTATAACATGCTGTACGATGACCAAGATCGTTGTACGAACGTATAACACAACGTGTAACATGCTGCGCAATAACATGCTGTGCAATTACCAAGATCGTTGCTAGGGCTATTGCCGCATGTAACATGCTGTGCAATGACCAAAATTGTTGCACGAACTATTGTAACATGTAACATGCTGTGTAATGACCAAGATTGTTACTCGGACTATTGCAACTCGTAACATGCTGTACAATGACCAACATTGTTGCACGGAGTATTGCAACGTGAAACATGCTGTGCAATGACAAGATTGTTCCACGGACTATTGCAACGTGTAACATGCTGTACAATGACGAAGATCATTGCACGGACTATTTCAGCGTGTGACATGATGTGCAATGACCAAGATCGTTGCACGGACTATCGCAAAGTGTAACATGCTGTGCATTGACCAAGATTGTTGCACGAACCATCACAACTTGTAACATGCTGTGTAATGACAAAGATAGTTGCACGGACTATTGCAACGTGCAACATGCTGTGCAATGACAAGATTGTTCCACGGACTATTCCAACGTGTAACATGCTGTACAATGACCAAGATCGATGCACGAACTATTTCAGCGTGTAACATGATGTGCAATGACCAAGATCGTTGCACTGACCATTGCAACGTGTAAGCTGCTGTGCAATCACCAAGATCGTTGTAGGACTATTGCAGCGTGTAACATGCTGTACAATGACCAATATTGTTACATGGACTATTTCAGCGTGTAACATGATGTGCAATGACCAAGATCGTTGCACGGACCATTGCAACGTGTAAGCTGCTGTGCAATCACCAAGATCGTTGTAGGACTATTGCAGCGTGTAACATGCTGTACAATGACCAATATTGTTACATGGACTATTGCAACGTGTAACATGCTGTGTAATGACCAAGTTTGTTGCACGGACAATTGAAACGTGCAACATGCTGTGCAATGACCAAGTTTGCTGCACGAACTATTACAGCGTGTAACATGCTGTGCAATGACCAAGATTGTTGCACGGACTATTGCAACGTGTAACATGCTGTGCAATGACCAAGATCAATGCACGAACTATTTCAGCGTGTAACATGATGTGCAATGACCAAGATCGTTGCACGGACTATTGCAACGTGTAAGCTGCTGTGCAATGACCAAGCTCGTTGCACGGACTATTGCAGCGTGTAACATGCTGTACAATGACCAATATTGTTGCACGGACTATTGCAACGTGTAACATGCTGTGCAATGAACAAGATTGTTGCACGAACTATTGCAGCGTGTAAAATGCTGGGCAATGACCAAGATGGTTGCACGGACTATTGCAACGTGTAACATGCTGTGCAATGACCAAGATTGTTGCACGAACCATCACAACTTGTAACATGCTGTGTAATGACCAACATTGTTGCACGGACTATTGCAACGTGCAACATGCTGTGCAATGACAAGATTGTTCCACGGACTATTGCAACGTGTAACATGCTGTACAATGACCAAGATCGATGCACGAACTATTTCAGCGTGTAACATGATGTGCAATGACCAAGATCGTTGCACGGACTATTGCAGCGTGTAACATGCTGTACAATGACCAATATTGTTACCTGGACTATTTCTACGTGTAACATGTTGTACAAAGACCAAGATTGTTACACGGACTATTGAAACGTGTAACATGCTGTGTAATGACCAAGTTTGTTGCACGGACAATTGCAACGTGCCACATGCTGTGCTATGACCAAGTTTGCTGCACGAACTATTACAGCGTGTAACATGCTGTGCAATGACCAATATTGTTGCACGGACTATTGCAACGTGTAACATGCTGTGCAATGACCAAGATTGTCGCACGAACCATCACAACTTGTAACATGCTGTGTAATGACCAACATTGTTGCACGGACTATTGCAACGTGTAACATGCTGAACAATGACCAAGATCAATGCACGAACTATTTCAGCGTGTAACATGATGTGCAATGACCAAGATCGTTGCACGGACTATTGCAGCGTGTAACATGCTGTACAATGACCAATATTGTTACCTGGACTATTTCTACGTGTAACATGCTGTACAAAGACCAAGATTGTTACACGGACTATTGAAACGTGTAACATGCTGTGTAATGACCAAGTTCGTTGCACGGACAATTGCAACGTGCCACATGCTGTGCTATGACCAAGTTTGCTGCACGAACTATTACAGCGTGTAACATGCTGTGCAATGACCAATATTGTTGCACGGACTATTGCAACGTGTAACATGCTGTGCAATGACCAAGATTGTTGCACGAACCATCACAACTTGTAACATGCTGTGTAATGACCAACATTGTTGCACGGACTATTGCAACGTGTAACATGCTGAACAATGACCAAGATCAATGCACGAACTATTTCAGCGTGTAACATGATGTGCAATGACCAAGATCGTTGCACGGACTATTGCAACGTGTAAGCTGCTGTGCAATGACCAATCTCGTTGCACGGACTATTGCAGCGTGTAACATGCTGTACAATGACCAATATTGTTGCACGGACTATTGCAACGTGTAACATGCTGTGCAATGACCAAGATTGTTGCACGAACCATCACAACTTGTAACATGCTGTGTAATGACCAACATTGTTGCACGGACTATTGCAACGTGCAACATGCTGTGCAATGACAAGATTGTTCCACGGACTATTGCAACGTGTAACATGCTGTACAATGACCAAGATCGATGCACGAACTATTTCAGCGTGTAACATGATGTGCAATGACCAAGATCGTTGCACGGACTATTGCAGCGTGTAACATGCTGTACAATGACCAATATTGTTACCCGGAATATTTCTACCTGTAACATGCTGTACAAAGACCAAGATTGTTACACGGACTATTGAAACGTGTAACATGCTGTGTAATGACCAAGTTTGTTGCACGGACAATTGCAACGTGCCACATGCTGTGCTATGACCAAGTTAGCTGCACGAACTATTACAGCGTGTAACATGCTGTGCAATGACCAATATTGTTGCACGGACTATTGCAACGTGTAACATGCTGTGCAATGACCAAGATTGTTGCACGAACCATCACAACTTGTAACATGCTGTGTAATGACCAACATTGTTGCACGGACTATTGCAACGTGTAACATGCTGAACAATGACCAAGATCAATGCACGAACTATTTCAGCGTGTAACATGATGTGCAATGACCAAGATCGTTGCACGGACTATTGCAGCGTGTAACATGCTGTACAATGACCAATATTGTTACCTGGACTATTTCTACGTGTAACATGCTGTACAAAGACCAAGATTGTTACACGGACTATTGAAACGTGTAACATGCTGTGTAATGACCAAGTTCGTTGCACGGACAATTGCAACGTGCCACATGCTGTGCTATGACCAAGTTTGCTGCACGAACTATTACAGCGTGTAACATGCTGTGCAATGACCAATGTTGTTGCACGGACTATTGCAACGTGTAACATGCTGTGCAATGACCAAGATTGTTGCACGAACCATCACAACTTGTAACATGCTGTGTAATGACCAACATTGTTGCACGGACTATTGCAACGTGTAACATGCTGAACAATGGCCAAGATCAATGCACGAACTATTTCAGCGTGTAACATGATGTGCAATGACCAAGATCGTTGCAAGGACTATTGCAACGTGTAAGCCGCTGTGCAATGACCAAGCTCGTTGCACGGACTATTGCAGCGTGTAACATGCTGTACAATGACCAATATTGTTACCTGGAATATTTCTACGTGTAACATGCTGTACAAAGACCAAGATTGTTACACGGACTATTGAAACGTGTAACATGCTGTGTAATGACCAAGTTTGTTGCACGGACAATTGCAACGTGCCACATGCTGTGCTATGACCAAGTTTGCTGCACGAACTATTACAGCGTGTAACATGCTGTGCAATGACCAATATTGTTGCACGGACTATTGCAACGTGTAACATGATGTGCAATGACCAAGATTGTTGCACGGACTATTGCAGCGTGTAACATGCTGTACAATGACCAATATTGTTACCTGGACTATTTCTACGTGTAACATGTTGTACAAAGACCAAGATTGTTACACGGACTATTGAAACGTGTAACATGCTGTGTAATGACCAAGTTTGTTGCACGGACAATTGCAACGTGCCACATGCTGTGCTATGACCAAGTTTGCTGCACGAACTATTACAGCGTGTAACATGCTGTGCAATGACCAATATTGTTGCACGGACTATTGCAACGTGTAACATGCTGTGCAATGACCAAGATTGTTGCACGAACCATCACAACTTGTAACATGCTGTGTAATGACCAAAATTGTTGCACGGACTATTGCAACGTGTAACATGCTGAACAATGACCAAGATCAATGCACGAACTATTTCAGCGTGTAACATGATGTGCAATGACCAAGATCGTTGCACGGACTATTGCAACGTGTAAGCTGCTGTGCAATGACCAATCTCGTTGCACGGACTATTGCAGCGTGTAACATGCTGTACAATGACCAATATTGTTGCACGGACTATTGCAACGTGTAACATGCTGTGCAATGACCAAGATTGTTGCACGAACCATCACAACTTGTAACATGCTGTGTAATGACCAACATTGTTGCACGGACTATTGCAACGTGCAACATGCTGTGCAATGACAAGATTGTTCCACGGACTATTGCAACGTGTAACATGCTGTACAATGACCAAGATCGATGCACGAACTATTTCAGCGTGTAACATGATGTGCAATGACCAAGATCGTTGCACGGACTATTGCAGCGTGTAACATGCTGTACAATGACCAATATTGTTACCTGGAATATTTCTACGTGTAACATGCTGTACAAAGACCAAGATTGTTACACGGACTATTGAAACGTGTAACATGCTGTGTAATGACCAAGTTTGTTGCACGGACAATTGCAACGTGCCACATGCTGTGCTATGACCAAGTTAGCTGCACGAACTATTACAGCGTGTAACATGCTGTGCAATGACCAATATTGTTGCACGGACTATTGCAACGTGTAACATGCTGTGCAATGACCAAGATTGTTGCACGAACCATCACAACTTGTAACATGCTGTGTAATGACCAACATTGTTGCACGGACTATTGCAACGTGTAACATGCTGAACAATGACCAAGATCAATGCACGAACTATTTCAGCGTGTAACATGATGTGCAATGACCAAGATCGTTGCACGGACTATTGCAGCGTGTAACATGCTGTACAATGACCAATATTGTTACCTGGACTATTTCTACGTGTAACATGCTGTACAAAGACCAAGATTGTTACACGGACTATTGAAACGTGTAACATGCTGTGTAATGACCAAGTTCGTTGCACGGACAATTGCAACGTGCCACATGCTGTGCTATGACCAAGTTTGCTGCACGAACTATTACAGCGTGTAACATGCTGTGCAATGACCAATGTTGTTGCACGGACTATTGCAACGTGTAACATGCTGTGCAATGACCAAGATTGTTGCACGAACCATCACAACTTGTAACATGCTGTGTAATGACCAACATTGTTGCACGGACTATTGCAACGTGTAACATGCTGAACAATGACCAAGATCAATGCACGAACTATTTCAGCGTGTAACATGATGTGCAATGACCAAGATCGTTGCACGGACTATTGCAACGTGTAAGCTGCTGTGCAATGACCAAGCTCGTTGCACGGACTATTGCAGCGTGTAACATGCTGTACAATGACCAATATTGTTACCTGGAATATTTCTACGTGTAACATGCTGTACAAAGACCAAGATTGTTACACGGACTATTGAAACGTGTAACATGCTGTGTAATGACCAAGTTTGTTGCACGGACAATTGCAACGTGCCACATGCTGTGCTATGACCAAGTTTGCTGCACGAACTATTACAGCGTGTAACATGCTGTGCAATGACCAATATTGTTGCACGAACCATCACAACTTGTAACATGCTGTGTAATGACCAGCGTTGTTGCACGGACTATTGCAACGTGTAACATGCTGTGTAATGACCAAGTTTGTTGCACGGACAATTGACACGTGCCACATGCTGTTCAATGACCAAGTTTGCTGCACGAACTATTACAGCGTGTAAAATGCTGTGCAATGACCAAGGTGGTTGCACGGACTATTGCAACGTGTAACATGTTGTGCAATTACCAAGATTCTTGCACGAACCATCACAACTTGTAACATGCTGTGTAATGACCAACACTGTTGCACGGACTATTGCAACGTGCAACATGCTGTGTAATGACCAAGTTTGTTGCACGGACAATTGCAACGTGCCACATGCTGTGCTATGACCAAGTTTGCTGCACGAACTATTACAGCGTGTAACATGCTGTGCAATGACCAATATTGTTGCACGAACCATCACAACTTGTAACATGCTGTGTAATGACCAGCGTTGTTGCACGGACTATTGCAACGTGTAACATGCTGTGTAATGACCAAGTTTGTTGCACGGACAATTGACACGTGCCACATGCTGTTCAATGACCAAGTTTGCTGCACGAACTATTACAGCGTGTAAAATGCTGTGCAATGACCAAGATGGTTGCACGGACTATTGCAACGTGTAACATGTTGTGCAATTACCAAGATTCTTGCACGAACCATCACAACTTGTAACATGCTGTGTAATGACCAACACTGTTGCACGGACTATTGCAACGTGCAACATGCTGTGCAATGACAAGATTGTTGCACGGACTATTGCAACGTGTAACATGTTGTGCAATGACCAAGATTGTTGCACGAACTATTGCAGCGTGTAAAATGCTGTGCTATGACCAAGTTTGCTGCACGAACTATTACAGCGTGTAACATGCTGTGCAATGACCAAGATTGTTGCACGAACCATCACAACTTGTAACATGCTGTGTAATGACCAGCGTAGTTGCATGGACTATTGCAACGTGTAACATGCTGTGCAATAACCAAGATCGATGCACGAACTATTTCAGCGTGTAACATGATGTGCAATGACCAAGATCGTTGCACGGACTATTGCAACGTGTAAGCTGCTGTGCAATGACCAAATCGTTGCACGGACTATTGCAGCGTGTAACATGCTGTACAATGACCAATACTGTTACATGGACTATTTCTACGTGTAACATGCTGTACAAAGACCAAGATTGTTACACGGACTATTGCAACGTGTAACATGCTGTATAATGACCAAGTTTGTTGCACGGACAATTGCAACGTGCCACATGCTGTGCTTAATAAGTCACGCAAATCTTTGTGGATAATTTTTTGGGTGACGGAAAGTGCGGTTTTCTGGAGGTAAGGGCCCCCAGAAAAAGCTGGAGAAGCGAAAGTCAGAGTGAGAGTAAGGGCCCTCACTGTTATGGACCTTGCTCTCATGTCCCAGCCGGGCTTTCCCGTGGTGAAGTGACCGAGAGAAGCGAAGATCAGGGTGAAGGTAAGGGCCCTCACCGTTATGGACCTTGCTCTCCGTCGCCGATGTGTGCTTCACCGTGGGCGAAGTGTGGCCGAGGGTACCACTTTCCGCCCCGATTTCTTTATTAGTAGAGTTTTAAAAAAAAAAAAAAAAAATTATATATATACAATTTTGGGTTTGTTCTTTACCTCGCTTTTCGTATTATACAAAAACTAAATGATATTTCAACCATAAACTATATTACAAATTGAAGTTCTATAACGACAACTCTAACCGCATTTATTCTCAAAGGGTGCGGTGGGTGGGGTAACTTCGACTAGGTGTTTTGGCGAAGGCGATCAAACCCAGAGTGAGCTATCTTGTTTTTTGACGTGCTTTTAGTGCTTATAAGCTTGGGATGTCCGGTTTAATTAGATCGTATTAGATAACTTGTGCATGCACTCCTTTTTTTTAATACCTTGTTTTTGCCAAATTGCTAAGTGCAATAAAAGTGACCTAACGTAGAAATGTCATAACTGCGCTATTGCGTGAGAGTATTAAGATGTAGCTTCTCATTAATCCCAATTTATCTAGTTAATATAAATTGGCGCTATGACCAAGTTTGCTGCACGAACTATTACAGCGTGTAACATGCTGTGCAATGACCAATATTGTTGCACGAACCATCACAACTTGTAACATGCTGTGTAATGACCAGCGTTGTTGCACGGACTATTGCAACGTGTAACATGCTGTGCAATGACCAAGATCGTTGCACGGACTATTTCAGCATGTAACATGCTGTGCAATGACAAAGATGGTTGCACGGACTATTGGAACGTGTAACATGCTGTGCAATGACCAAGATCGTTGCACGGACTATTTCAGCATGTAACATGCTGTGCAATGACAAAGATGGTTGCACAGACTATTGCAACGTGTAACATGCCGTGCAATGACCAAGATTGTTTCACGAACCATCACAACTTGTAACATGCAGTGTAATTACCGACATTGTTGCACGGACTATTGCAACGTGCAACATGCTGTGCAATGACAAGATTGTTCCACGGACTATTGCAACGTGTAACATGCTGTACAATGACCAAGATCGATGCACGAACTATTTCAGCGTGTAACATGATGTGCAATGACCAAGATTGTTGCACGGAATATTGCAACGTGTAAGCTGCTGTGCAATTACCAAGATCGTTGCACGGACTATTGCAGCGTGTAACATGCTGTACAATGACCAATATTGTTACATGGACTATTTCAATGTGTAACATGCTGTACAATGACCAATATTGTTACACGGACTATTGGAACGTGTAACATGCTGTGTAACGACCAAGTTTGTTGCACGGACAATTGAAACGTGTAACATGCTGTGCAATGACCAAGATTGTTGCACGAACAATCACAACTTGTAACATGCTGTGTAATGACCAACACTGTTGCACGGACTATTGCAACGTGCAACATGCTGTGCAATGACAAGATTGTTGCACGGACTATTGCAACGTGTAACATGTTGTGCAATGACCAAGATTGTTGCACGAAATATTGCAGCGTGTAAAATGCTGTGCTATGACCAAGTTTGCTGCACGAACTATTACAGCGTGTAACATGCTGTGCAATGACCAAGATTGTTGCGCGAACCATCACAACTTGTAACATGCTGTGTAGTGACCAGCGTAGTTGCACGGACTATTGCAACGTGTAACATGCTGTGCAATAACCAAGATCGATGCACGAACTATTTCAGCGTGTAACATGATGTGCAATGACCAAGGTCGTTGCACGGACTATTGCAACGTGTAAGCTGCTGTGCAATGACCAAATCGTTGCACGGACTATTGCAGCGTGTAACATGCTGTACAATGACCAATATTGTTACATGGACTATTTCAACGTGTAACATGCTGGACAAAGACCAAGATTGTTACACGGACTATTGCAACGTGTAACATGCTGTGTAATGACCAAGTTTGTTGCACGGACTATTTCAGCGTGTAACATGCTGTGCAATGACCCAGATCGTTGCACGAACCATCACAACTTTGTAACATGATGTGTAATGACCAAGGTAGTTGCACGGAGTATTGTAGCGTGTAACCTGCTGTACAATGACCAAGATCGTTGCACGGGCTATCGCATCGTGTAAGATGCTGTGCAATGACCAAGATCGTTGTGACACAAGTTGCACGAAACATTACAGCGTGTAACATGCTGTACAATGGTCAAGGTCGTTACAAGACAAGTTGCACGATCCATTTTAGCTAGAGTCTAACGTGCTTTGCGATGACCAGGATTGTTGCGCGGACTATTGCAAGGTGTAACATGCTGCGCAATGACCAAGATTGTTGCACGAACCATTGCGCAATATAACATGTTGTGCGATCAAAATCGTTGCCATGCAAGTTGCTGCAATCGCGTTGATAAAGTTACAAAGCACTGTTTCCCGACGCAGTACACCACTTTCATAATGACAACTACTGTACATATTCTCTTATCCATGTGCATCTAAACTAGCCTTTCTCGCTTCGTTGTTAAACAAAAGCGAGGCCAGAAAGATTTATTAAGATGCTCGTATAACACGGAATATTCAAATTAGTCCCCATTATGAAAGTGGTCTATGTTTCGTGAAACCTGTTCTTAAAGTCATATCAAAGTCTCAAATGTGGGTGATCATTGCCTGTACAAGCTCTCTCGAGTTTTTTCACTGATCCCCCTCCATATATCGTGTATTATTGAAACCAATTACTCTAAAAATGTAACATCAAAATAGTAAATTAAAGGGTGTTGGCAATATGAATTAAGTTTGTCTAACTAGAAAAAACTCGCGTGAGATGGTAAAGGAAAACCTTTTGCCACTTTTCTGTATTTTCCTCCGTTTTCGAGATATTTCAATTTCTGTGCACCAGGCAGACTTCCAACCTTTTAATGACCGTTTAGACTCTCTAACCAATGAGCTAATGAGGCTCAGATGGAGAGCTAAGGTTGCAATTTATCGCCGAATAAAGTGACTGATGGACGAAATCATTGGGGATGAAAGAGTGGCATGTTATGGATTCATAAATGCCTATTTCGATGTGTAGCGCTACAGAGCTCGTAATAGTGTTGGTTAATACACCACTCCACGTCGTCAAACGCCATTAAAAATTAACTTGCTCGGGCGAGCGGCTTCTTGTCCAGTTAACTAAGTCATCCACTTATTTGTCGAGGTCAGGAGTATCGTCCATGAACGGAGCTAAATGAAGTGGAGTAGTCGCATAGGTGTCGACTAAACGTAAAACGAAAAGTTAGCGAGGCATCTTGTACAGTATTAGCATATATGCATCGAATTAAGTACTTTTATTTGAAAGATCATAAGACTTTGGCGAAGTAATACTTCAATGCTTTGGTTTCTTTCCTCTTCCTTCCTTCCTTCCTTCCTTCCTTCCTTCCTTCCTTCCTTCCTTCCTTCCTTCCTTCCTTCCTTCCTTCCTTCCTTCCTTCCTTCCTTCATTCATTCCTTCCTTCCTTCCTCCCTTCCTCCCTTCCCCTTTCTTCCTCCATCCTACCGCCCGTTCGTCTGTTCGTTCCTTCGTTCGTTAACAAACTAACAACTAACTTTACTTCGGTGAACAGACTTGCTTCAGTAAATTAATTATATCAGCTTTATGATCAACCATATCGTACTGGCGACGTTCTTCCTTAGTAAATGTTCCGTACATTAATCTATTAATATGTCCTGCAAGTTGCGTACGTATTTCCTGCTCCAATTCATCTTTTGACAATTCGAAATGCGCATTTTGCATCTTATTGGCAGTTTTTAAGAATTCGGTGAGTGGATTAGACGTCGTGTCAGATGGATTCGACGTTGCTATTCCCTTCCAAAGTGACAAGTAGTCTTCGAAGGAGACTTAGTTTGTACGAGGTAAACCTTGATGGGACTTTTGACTTCGTTCTTCAGCCGTGGATTCCGTGGGTGTATCAGCGTCCTCTCGAATTACTTCAGGTGGTATATCAGCTAAAAACAAAACAGATGAAAATTATATTTCTAACTGAGCGGTTAATATTGATGACAAACAGTGAAATAAAAGTAGCGTGCTGTGTAGGCAGTGTTGAAACAACAATCGACGGGCCTTCGTTCGAATGTTAGACTCCTACGTTCTCTGTTTCGGCAGTATGTCAAACCTTTACTATATTTTTATAAGTAATAACATGACTTGAGGGAAATTAGCGATTAAATTTCCCCGCCGCCGAGGGAAGACTGATTTGTGAAAGTCCGAAGGCCGCAGGCCCAAGGACTTTTACAAATCTTCCCGAGGCAAAGGGGAAATTTAATCGCTAATTTCCCGAAAAGTCATGTTATTAGTTTGTAATATTATGATCGCCGAGGAAAAGTTTGAGAATCTTACCGACAGGAAATTTACACGGTTGATCAGAGAAGTTGCATCTAATTTTCCCGTGCATGTTCACGGGAGAAAATATATGCAGGCGGGAAATTTAGAAGAAGACAAAAGATTTCTTTCACTTCTAATTTTCCCTCATCAACATGCACGGGAAAATTAGAAGAAGACAAAGGATTTCTTTGTCTTCTAATTTTCCCTCATCAACATGCACCGGAAAATTAGAAGAAGACAAAGGATTTCTTTGTCTTCTAATTTTCCCTCATCAACATGCACGGGAAAATTAGAAGACAAAGGGTAAATTTCCCTCTTGCATGAGCGATGAGGGAAATACGAAGTTTACATTCCCTAGGAGAACAAAAGAATCCGAGGCGATCATGGTATTACTATTATTTATGACATGCATGGGATGGCACGAAAGAGAAATGTTTTCTTAGATGAATATTTTGCTGACCCAAACATTAATATAAGGTCAATACTTTGCTTTGCGGCTTTACCCATCTTCGAGTATCAATGGAAAATGTGATACCCACACTAAAACTTAAATTTTGTCCAAGGCGTGTACTTTAATTCACTTTTAATTATTGTAAATGTGTCTGTTACAGCAGGGGTGTTACTCGTTTGAGAAGCAAGGCCGAAGTTTCAACATTTCGCAGCTCAATCTAAAAGTATCGATCGCAGTTTAAAATCAACCTTTAATTTCGAGCAGACCAACTTTAGTTAGTAGACTTTTGCTGGTGGAATATAACGAAGATTCCTTTGTCAACTCAATGTTAGACAATTTAAAAAGACATTGACAATAAAAATTAAGTTTGTAATATTTGAAAGAACTCGTAAAATTATAATAGAAGATCTAGATCTTTTACAACTTTTATGTATCTTTCTTCGTTTTCAAGATATTTCAGTTTGTTCGATATTAGGGTATTGTATTTTTTGATATTATTGCTTAAGATAAAATGTTTAGTGTCACAAGGCGTTTTTATGTGCACAGTTTAAAATTATTTCGTTAAACAAACATAAACAAACATTTTCGCACCTAGCAAAGTCAGTTATATAACTGACTTTGCTAGGTGCGAAAATACTGTACCCTGCTCTTGACGTCAGAGAACATCTAGTTTACATATCACACGAACTGAAATATTTTAAAAACGAAGAAAGATACAAAAAAGTTGCAAAAGTTCTTCTATTACAATTTTATGAGTTCTTTCAAATTAGACAAATTTAATTTTTATTCCCAATGTCCTTTAAACGTTATGAGCTGCCAATCGTACGAGTCAAATTAGATTGCATCTTCTTTTGTTTTTAGATTTGGCAATGTTGTTTCCTTAATCAATCTTTTTTGACTTAATTTGACTTACTTTCAAACCGTTACAAGATCTAGATTCTGAAAAAATCAGTACAAAATTACTACTAATAAATATTTCACAATATCACTTCAGTCACAACTATACGGACCAAATGCCGTGTTTTTTTTTTAATTTGTTGCTTGTGTGATACTTACTCTAAAAGTCAAGTGGATTAAAAACCTCTTAATCTTGATTTCTTTCATCCCATTCCTCCAGAAATGCCGAAACTGGAGGGATAGTGAGGCCGTCTTTCTTGCATGCCTTTCGTAGGGGATATAGGATTTATATTTAAAAAAATTGAAAAATACTTGCAAAGATGTGTGTAAAGATGTGTAATAATAGGAATTTGCTCGACAGAAGAGGCACAGCGACGGGGTAGTAATAGAATCTTTATTACTGTACAATGTACAACTTGACAATACAATTAAAAATGAAGTTCGAAAGATTCTAGATACTTTAAATGTTTGAGTTCAGAGTCAACCGATCTCAAGTACCAAGGCAAAACGTTTGAAAAGTTTTTCCTTAATATTAAACTAATATATTTCTCGAATACATTAACATCATAGGATAGCTCATGCTTCAAATATAAAATAGTTACTTTATTTTCTAGCTTTATTCCTTAATTAAGACGTATTTCTACTATGAATATTTGCTCCTTCCTACTGTGAGGAACAAGTCTGGACACATTTTCAACCCTATGATGTAATGTATTTCTCTGTGCCCTTCAATGACCTTAACCTAGGATATTTTTAAGCTATTATATTTTTTTCTTAATCAAAAACACTATCTTTGCAAAAGACGTAAAGAGAAGGAAATCCAAGCAACTTAATCTACACTACAGCAACTCTTACTCGTCCGGGCGTATGAATTTCCGCTACTGGTAACGGATCATTTTGATTTGTTGTGAACCTGCGAGGTTTTGACCAAAATTACCCCCCATGGGCTTAAAATGATACTGAATGATCCCTTTTTAAAATGAAACCTTTATAACGATATGCCATGAAGTATTACCCGAGCTCTGACCTGAATTCGGGCTGTGAATAATCCCGTGAGCAAGGTTCGAGCATGGTCGATATCGACAAGAAGAAAATGGCTTTTATTTGTCAATATATAAGCGAAACCAACGAAAATTTAGGCTCTAACAACTCCGAAAGTAAGTATAAGCATTTGTTTGTTGTAATTATTTCGTAGATTAGCAATAATTTGGTTAAATTTGACGAAAACCATCTCGGGCGATCAGGTAATTATGGAACAAAATTTGCCGAGAGTTGTCGGCGAGTTGTCGGCGTTGTAATGGCAAACAGGAGTAAATATCACGCAAAATAACCTAAAATCTGAATAGCTGACTTAAAAACGATCTTACTGATGTATTATGGTCGTATGTTCTTGTATAATTCTGTTTTAATTTGTAAATTTCAAAATAAGTAATATGATCGCGCGCGGGCGCACCATGGGGGGTCTCAATGGAAAATCATAAAAAATCAATATAATATTTGCTTTTTATTGTATTGCTTTAATTTTTTCAATTTGATTTTGTGAAATGCTGCTTTTCATTTTACATGATCCAAAGTTTGGTGTAAAGTCATTTCTCGTTAAATATTTAACATTTTGTTGGATTATAATAATATTTTTAATAATAGTAATTAGCATAAATTAGCATAATTTGCAAAATGGGTTGTCTGACAAGACCCGAAAACCCAAAATTTGAATAGTAGAGGTAAAAACGATTCAAATGATATATTGTGGTATTATTTTTGTGTTATTATACCATGTTAATTCACAAATTGCCAAGACCACCTGCTGTGACTGGTTTTCGGACTGGACGGCAATGAGTTAACACAACCTATCGCAATAAGTTAACAGACGAGCTGCAGCATCTATTTTCATATCAATAAAACAAATCTGTTGAACACCTAGTGAGTAGTGTGGTCATCGATCAATATTGCAGACAGAAAATTGACAACAAAGCTCACATGACACGTTACACCCACAACTGGTATTGCACAGGAGCTATAAATACATGCCATTGCTGTCACGAAAATCCAACATTCTCACTGGCCATTCTACTTCGTCGAAGAACCAAAAGCAACTATTTTAGATGGCAGATCCTATCGGATATATCTTCCATCGATCGTCAGGCAAACTTGTTCATCCTCAAGGAGGCTACAGCAATCCTGGCGACGGCACCGCATTAGTCCTGCACAGCGCCAAAGACGATCCACAACGGCTCCAAATCAGATTTCTACCCGTAGAAGGATTTGGGCACTTTGTGTACATTGAGCATGTGTCTAGTGGAAAGATTGTGCATCCTCGTGGTGGGTCTCTAGATCCTGGCAATGACACTTGGCTCAGTGTTCTACCATCCTGATCGTCATGCTGCGGCACTCTTTTCATTTGACGAAGAAGGTGAGCATATAATGCACCGAAATGGCAAGGTCTGGCATCCTCTTGGAGGTTCGCTGGCTCCTGGAGACGACACACCATGCGTTCTTCATTCTGGCGTCCATCCACGATGGTGCAAAATTTTACTTTGGCAAGTTAGATGGCACTGAAATTTCCCCATATCCATCTCCAAACCACAGTGGGAACTGGCAAGTGATAAAGGCCTTCATTGAACCAAGGACTTCACACACCTTCAAGGAAACCTACAAAGTTGGAAAGATACTGAAATCATCGAAGACAGAACATCGTTGCTTGGAGTGTCTCGGCGCAGGCTGCATATGGAGCATTCTCTCCCAGTGGAGAATATCCTGGCTTTGTTCGGGAAACAAACCAGAATACATGGTCGGCAGAATATGAAGTGACTGACACCATTGATGTAAAAGCAGGGAAGACGGTTGTGGTGTGGCAGTTTGTATTCGGAATGAGTCAGTACGATGAAGAATATGCCTGCGGGAAGGCCCTCCGGTCGCTGCAAAATGTAGGCCTGCAACAAAGCATGGGGTTTTTTCATCACTCGCGGCCGTCAGGCGCCGCGTATTTCTATTGGTCGAATTTAGCAACTGCGAGTTTCTATTGGTCGATCAAAATTAATGCAGAATAAATTATTTTTAAAGTCTTATTGTTTACGGAGTTCAACAATGCATGGAGCGGAGACATTCTAACAAGACGGCTATTAAAGACGCCTTAGCTCTTAATTTTTTAAAAACACATCGCTGTGGAACAAAAGAAAAGTAATAGCAAAGTAGATCCGGGTTGAAACTCCATGAATCTCTTCTTTCTGTCAGTTTTTATATAATATGGTGGGTAGTGAGACGTTCACTGGCGTTGTGTGAGAACTAATTTGGAGCATAATACTTAGTGTTCCACCACAGCAGCCTCAACGCACTGTTATTAGTGGTATGTTTCATAAATTTGTCAGTTTATTTCGCTCATTTTTGAGCCTAATACTTTACGTTTGACCACACTAGTTAAGTTTCACGTGAAGTATCTAGTTTCAGTCGGTAGGTCGTAAAATATGCCTGTGGTTTGATATATGTTTGGGAGAAGAATGAAGCGTGGAAGGATTTATGTAGGTCTGTATTCTTTGGATAACCCTCGACGCGTTTCGACCTTCCATGCAGTCTTCTTCAGGAGCGATTTTGAGTCGATGTTGAAATCAGTAATGTTAAGACGAAATTACAGCTATTAGAAGGCGCGTGCAACACTGAAGTATAATAGACAAGTTAAAAATAAAAATAAAGTCTTACTGAATGTCTGTGTAGTTTTGGTGTAGTCCGTAACGTACTGGCAATGCATATCTGTAATTTCGTCTTAAGATTACTGATTTCAACGTCGACTCAAAATCCCTCCTGAAGAAGACTGGAAGGTCGAAACGCGTCGAGGGTTATCCAAAGAACACAGACCTACATAAATCCTTCCACGCTTCATTCTTCTCCCAAACATACATCAAACCGCAGGCATATTTTACGACCTACCGACTGAAACTAGACACTTCACGTGAAACTTAACTGGTGTGGTCAAACGTAAAGTATTAGGCTAAAAAATGAGCGAAATAAACTGGCAAATTAATGAAACATACCACTAATAACAGTGCCTTGTAGCTGCTGTGGTGGAACACTAAGCGTTATGCTCCAAATTAGTCCTCACACAACGCCAGTGAAGGTCTCACTACCCACCATATTATATAAAAATTGGCTTTATAATACAGAAGCAAGTGGCATCACTTTCATCACAAATCGAGTCCCGTCCGTCGCTTTGACGCAAGAATAATCAATAATGTGCCGTTTAAAACTTTTAAATATATTAATAAGAAGAATAGATCACTTAATTCGTGTAATAAAGATTATTGCTAAATGAGGTAGGTTCTTTTTAAAACGAAGTTTCTTTCTGCCGTTAAATGTCTGTGTCTGGTTCTATATGTCGGCTATCTTTGAAAGCGTCTGAAAGTGACTATATGTTCATTTAAGTAATGTTTTCGCACCTTCCCTAGCTACGAAGAAGCGTAATTCATTTCATGTTCGTTCGTATACAGCCTATTCGTTAAAGTCTTCGTTTTGACCTTTTGCAACTTGAACACGGGATGCGCTCTCTGGGTTTACTTTTGTGCAGTATTAATTGTCGTCGTTCCCATGCATCGCCTGGGATCAGCGAATACCATGAATCACAAACACCTAACCTCGAATAGCGAATTATCAATGTTTCTAGAAAAATCAAAGTTATGTTTGTCTTCCACACATTAGAGATATCAAACTCATAAAACTAAGATCTGACGTTGTCATGGTCCAATCTTGGTACATTAAAAGACTGAGACGTTAGCACACATCGCTAAACTGTTTCGCTACAGGTTTCTAGTCGAAAGTGGAATATTTTGAACTCCTAACTACAACCCGACAATCGTGAGATGCGTTACATTGCTTCTGGCTTTCTTATAACAGATCTTTGAGTTTTCAGTAACGTGTATAGTTGATAGTGTGAAATTTACATCTTCGGTTCTGCTTTGAATGAAGGTGTTTACACAGACGTCCGGAAGAATGTGATTGGTTTGATTCGCGACATTTGCATATTAATTAAGTGGGCGCATAGACCCTATGGTGGACGTTATTGATTTGCCCCATAGGTTTGTTGCGGCTCTCATTACACAACGCCGCGTTGGGAGAGCCTGCCCGTAGGCTATGGCGATACTGACAGTTTGGACGTAAATCCATGTATTTGATTAAACTGCAGGTTCAGCTATTGAATTTCATTTTTTTTTTTTGGAAAGCAGCAGTTTTAGTTATGGTTATAATAGATGTGTAATGAAAAAACTTTAGTAACATAGAATTTGATATAAAAAACCCCAACAACTCCGAAACATCGTATATTAATAAAGTTGTTTTTCTTTTGTATATCGATTTGTGTAGTCGCTTCGAATGTCAGTTACTAACTGTGTATAAGGTTGAACCTTTGGACTACCAGACCGGTCAAAACCGGCCCTTTTATTTACAAGACGCCTGCTTAGACGTTCACTCGGGCTATACTGATACCAATGTAGCTTGGCATAGCCTATGCACGAAACAGCGCAGCAGTGTGCACATATTAAGCGTTTGTAAAAAAGTACAATATTTTCGGACGCAATGTAGTTAAGCAATGATGTAGTTTTATACAACAACCTAAGAAAAACAAACAATCTGATATTCTAAGATGCACATCTGACGTAACGAAGTTGCAAAAAAATCTTGTTTTACAAAAATTTGATCAAATTACACGTTTGAAGATGCAACTTGGTACAAAATAAAGTGCATTTCAACTCTCTGAGGATTACACATATCACTCAGTGATGAGAGACACGACCATCAAGTCGTTGTCCGACGACACAGACATATTAATATTATCGACATAAATACGGTCATTTAATACCTTCGTCTCCGGCGCACAACGCTATCTGCTCCACAGCTTTAGAAATTTTCTGATACAATTTGCATTCCTCTTCCTGGAAATACTGTTCAGCCATACAAATCCAGGAGATATCAGCCATTGTCAACAAGATTTCCAAACACAGAACATATAATTTCGCTAGTTAGTACGCGTGCTTCTCGGCCTTCTCCAACGATAAATGCTTTCCCAGCTGAATTTGCAGCATAAGAAGCGTCCAAATATACATGTGACAGCAAGATCCCGTCCAGAAGAACTAATCTGTTTGTTCAAGGATAAATATTTTGGCTAGAAGTGCCGACGAAGAGTTTGAATAAACTTTAAATTTGTCATGATCATGATTTGCATAAATTATACGTGACGTAACCGGAAGCTGTAAAGCGTGTAAAGAACAACAGTCACGCCACTCGACTGCGTCTCGTGGCGTACTTTTTGGTTCTTTACACGCTGTCACGTCATCTGTGCGTTATTACAGTACACACACACGGAAAAATGTCATCTATTTGTTAGGTACTGGGAGTTGGTATCGCAAGTGAAGTGCTGCCTCAAATGCAATAAGAACCTTAATTCAGTCTCTGTGCACTTTGTGGCCAACTTTGTGGCCCTTGCCCACCTGATCCAAGTTTTCCCACTCCACCCAAGTTTGCCCACTCAACCCAAATTTGCCCACTCCTGTGACGAAGTAGAAAATTAGAAATTTAAATAGTATTTTAATTATATTTAAGTTTAGAAAAAGGCATGTAAATAAGTAAAATAATAATTAGGACAATCCCTAAGAGAGTTGTCAGACGTCAAGTTTATGTAAATGGCCAACGCCTTAGATAAGAAGGAGAGTCCGAAAGAGTCTTGGGAAGAGAGAGGTCATCGTTGTTAGGCGAAAGGAAGATACGAGAGTTCGACTTGCTTGGAAACCGCCAAGCTCGCAGATATCACAGAAAGATATTGACAGTAAACACGGTTGGGGTAAGAGACAGCCTTATTCAAAGGTACACTAGACCAACGTCGTCATCAATAATTAATTGAGTTCGGGAGCAAGTGGTGGTGGCAGTTACGTACAAAACGCTGAGCAGAATCTCGTACAGTTTGGAGTTGGCACGTCGGAAGCCAGCAAACGATAGTCGCTGAAAAGACCTCGCGTTCAGGTAACATATCTCGTGGAAGAAAGCGGAGCAAAGGAAGACTCTAGAGTGAAGAAGAAGCCAGGCAGAAGCCGAGGAAGACGACTGACAAAAACTCTTAGGAATTCGTTAAGTATATCATTATTTAGTTAATTAAATACGACCGGTATATTTAGTAAGTTAGGAATTAAATTGATTATAAATCTTTGTACGTTCATTGCCCTGGAGTTGTGTGAGTTGATGCAAGCTGTAGGAAGGAGAAACCCTCAGTTTAGGGGCGGATTAAACGAACTACTCAAAGGTAGCGTGACTTTGTTACAACTCCACCCAAGTCTGACCAGTCCATCCGAGTTTGCCCCACTCCATCCAAGTTTTCACACTCCACCCAAGACTGCCCAGTCCACCCAAATCTGTCCACTCCACCCAAGTCCGCCCACTCCATCCGAGTTTGCCCACTTCATCTAAGTTTGCCCACTCCACCCAAATTTGCCCACTTCACCCACGTTTGCCCACTCCACACAAGTTTGCACATTCCACCCAAGTTTCCCCACTCCAAGTTTGCCCACACCACCCAATAAGAGCACACAGAGTTGCCTGTGAAGGAAGCTGGAAGGTCTAAAAATTTAATATTAATTACAGTATACACAGAGTATCTACACTGAAAATTAAAAATTACTACAACTTATCCATTGACATGATTGACAAGGGTTTTGACAAGATATACACACAATTAATGTACAAAGAGTAAATAACCATGCCTCTTGCTCTAATGCTGTGGCAAAACTGTCAATGCAATTAAAATTGTCTCATGTTACGAGTTAGTCATAACATATGACTAACCTCGTGACTAACTTAGAGCCTTTAAAATATAGAGCAATGTACCATGCATAATCATGAGTCTTTATAAAGAATATTTTTAGAATTAATTATAAGTAAAATATGTTCTTAGCCGACAAAGTGTCAATGACTAGAATAGCAGTTGGTATAAATGGCTCAGCAAGAGAAAATCTTCACGCGTAGTATCATTCTCAGACGCAAGACACTGTCAACTCTAGCTTGTCGAGTTCCACTTGAATATACTGGATTAATAGCGCCGATGCACTCAAGACTGACCACTGAATGATGAATACTACCGAAAGCAAATAAAGACATGATGTATCGTTCTTTCCATAAAATTTTCCTTCGAGTAAGAAGGTAAACTGCTCATGATCATGGCATTGCCAGTTCAGAACTCCATCGCCGTCGTTGGTGTTAACTTCCGGCAGAGCAATCCTTCTAGCGTATGTGATGTAGTGTAGGAAGAAACGTCCTACGTCACGAAACGTCATAAAATAGTCAACATACATCCCCAAACTCGTACCCAGGGTTTTTCACTCTAGCGAGAGAAAGACCCTGGTAGGAGCTGCTGACGCCACCACCCAGATTCTGGGTGGTGACAATTATTTAATTTTTTTTCTGAGAGGAGAGGTAAAGTAATATTGTGTTCGGAGTCGGATAGCGTCAGCTTCATGATTTACTTTTATTTATCACTAGCGATATTTCCCATTGAATGTAAAAACATAATATCAGTCTTGAGCAATGTCATTAAATAAAGCTGTACCAGAAAGTCCAAGAAAAATCTACGCAACTCAAAATATAAACACAAATTGCTGTCGCCTGTGTCCTTCTGTTTGTGATGTGCGACACTCAAAAAAATGTATTCAAAATAAAGAACAAGATCTTATCGGCCGCGGAAGATATATACTGTGCTTCAATTCCGAATGTCGACTCACTCCCATGCATGTTTGGTCTGCAGAGCTTGTGAAAGGCGACTTTACAGTTTCGAGACCTTCAAGTATGTTATTTCTGAAAGCCAAGCCACTTTTAAAAGAGTTAAATGAGTTAAAAGATGCAGTACTTCCACTCCTCAACGGCATTTAAAAAAGATAGAAATGGGACCTTTATTTACTTCAACAGAAACCCAACATGACAAAAAGGTACGTAAAAAATGGGCTGTTGTTCTTTCATATGTTTCGTTTTCATATGTTTTTGCGACCGATTTTGACAAAAGTAAAACCCTGTATCCTTCCCCGACAATAACCGACAGAAACTCATAAAAATGAAAAACTCCTGAAACTCGGCACAATTTAAACTATCTGTTTATTAGTTAATTCATGTTTCCGACTCCAAATTTCTCTCTCCCCTTCTTGAATGGCAGATATCATTAAAATTATACAAAACAGCAGTTGGTTTTACTGTGTAATTATATCTTGGCATTTGAAACTTAGATTTTTGTAAGAAATGTTATTGAAACGACACGTACAAACGTTTAAAACAGAACTGAAAAACTCTTCTGCATACTTCTTCGACAAAACTCAACTTCATTATAAACTACAATCAGTGACAAAACAATGTGGGACACTGTTAAAAATCGCATATTTTATACTTAACGATGAATAATCGCTATATTGCTGACTGAAAGGTCATATATAAGGTTAGGCCAAACATTGCATGGAGTGAACTCAAAAAATGGCAGATAACTTAAGTTTTTAATACAATATCCATTGGCGTTATACTGGTTTTAATTTTAAAACAATGCTCTATACTTGCTACCAAGTGAAGATGCCAGAATTCGAACTACTTGATCGACCTGCCACAGCTATTGTAAAAAATGAAGTGCGAAAACTAACCTGCTTTAAAATTCCAAAGCGATAAATCGAAGATAGAATTTTCAGCTAGCCAAGACAATGTTTTAGCATGAAATCCCCAATATGAGTAATCTTCAATTGATGTCTCCATTTTTAAACAAGTAATTATTGACCGGTAGAAATAATTCAGTCTTATTAATAACAACTAGGTTAGCCGGCGTAGACGACAGAACTCACCAAAATAACAATTGCACACAAAGAACCTCCCCTCCCGTATTAAATTTTTTGCTCGGTGCAACGTCAGCAAATCGTCAGCAGCTCCTACTAGGGTCTTTCCTCCAGCGGGCGCAGAGAAAGAGCCTGGGTACGCTGTTGCATCAGTGAACTCGATTTAAGTTAAAATGTGATACCTGGAACAAGCAGGGAATTTCGTCTGCGCAAGCGTCGCGTGAGTTGTCGCGGGGAGTCTGGGGACTTCAAAAACATAAACAAAGATGGCGGTAATTTTTTCCCCCCACAAGGCCACAACCCTTATTTCCCCCAGAAAAAAGTGTATAGTTTGTAAAACGGCTTGTGGAAGGACACTGGAAACAGTCAGAAGCAGCCTCCCACAACGTGAAGAAATAGAAATATATTTTAGTGAATCGTACGATATTAAATTACCTCTTTGCCGAGCTATGTATAGTCAACCAACATGCCGTGGCTTCAAATGCACGCGTTTAATTGTGCCCAAAGTCCCATTGCTACAATTTTTAGAACAAAAAAGTGTCGTTAAATTTAAGAAAATCAACTAAAAACTGACAATCGGCAAAAATATTTTGAGGCTATAGGGCAGATTTTGCAGAAATTGACAATATTTGCATGTCGTCGCCGCAATGAAATTGGCAGCGTAGGCATGTCAAATTTTAATGTAAGATCTGCGTGAGACAAAAAAAACTGATTATGTATTTCTATGTACGAACGGAATTATACATAAATTTAGCACAACGTTGTGGCAGTTAAGAGGCCTTGCTCGACATAAATCAGAATCTGAGTACGTTTTAAAGACAGATCGTCGGATGAAAGGAATAAATACATAATTTACCCACTTTCCCCAATTTTCCCATTTCGACATACCTCTCAGATATCAAAAGCAGTAATGGAATAAAATGAAACCAGCTTTTAAATTTTGGGGAAGAAGGAAGATTTTGAGTTATAGTCTATCGAGCATTACCTATCAATTTGACTCCAATGCGGCTTCTTCGTACCATCACTTCATCTTCGATATTTATACACCTTCCTGGCTAAATGTCTTCTTTCACCTATCAGACGAACGTCATGCAGTGTCTCCACTAATTGGACAACATAGTTTGAAACTCTGGTTGACCGACAGATTGTTTGTAAATCTTGAAGATATCTTGGTCGTCATACCTTCTCCACAATTTTAAAATTTCGCCACAGACGATACAAAACACGATGAGCACGCGATATTTTTTTACAGCGCAGACAAAATTCCCTGCTGTTACCTGGAACGCTAACGCGAAACCAAAAGGTGACGCAAAAAGTTCCAGGCTCCTGCGCGGTTTGCAGGTAGGATTCAGTCTCCCACAAAATGTTTTTTACACGGCCGCCCGTCCTGAGCGAATTGCGAAGGCTCGAAAAAAGGTTTGAAAAAATTATTTATCAAATTATTTTGTCAGACTAAACGTGCATTTAATGGTTTCCCATTGTTGTGCAGTGCTGTTGTTGTTTTATTTAGTGTATAGCAGTCCGAAACTATATTGTAAATTAAGCTCGGGATGAAAATAAGCTGAGGAAACAGACGACCTTTTGCTGACGGATGAAAACAGCCAGCTGAAAAGGTGAGAACAAGAGTGAGAAAGCTATTCTTGTACGAGTTTGAAGACGTATTGATACTTGATATTTCATAAGATACATCTAATGTCATTTTCTTATTTCTGCTCCTTTAATTTTTTGTTCCACTGTGTTAAACGGTCCTTTGTGACTTATGGTATTTTAAGAAATAACTGCAGGAGAATTAGACTAGTTGTTGTTTTCGGTACGAATGCGGAATGCTTTTTAAACAAAACGACACATGAAACTGGTACTAACGGCATTTTCTATACTAAGTTTGTGTTGAATTTTTTGTGTACTCTTCGGAGTAACGAAACTCTAATATATGGTTTATATTCTAACGAAAAGTTTGATTTAATTTCTTGACCAACAAACTTCGTGTACGTTTTGTGAAGACAATGCCTTTTACTATAGCAACAAATAAACAATTACTGCATTATATTAGTTCGGCAGCATAGCACAACCAATTAAAATTTAAAATGTACGTTTAGCAAAGCGTGATAAAATGGTTAAATAAATAATTTTTCAAACCTTTTTGAGCCTTCGCGGTTCGGTCAAGACCGGTGACTGTGTAAAAAAACATTTTGTGGGAGACTGAAATCTACCTGCAAACCGCGCAAGGGCCTGAAACTTTTGCCTCACTTTTTGCCCCACGAATGACTGGACGTTAGCGTTCCAGGTATCACATAGCTGGCTGTTTTTATCATAGCCAGCAAAAGGACGTCTGTTTTCTCAGCCTATTTTCATCCCGAGTAAAAAACGTGTAAAATTTGTGTAAAATTTGTTTTCCCGTGTAAAAAAACATTTTGTGGGAGACTGAATCCAGCCTGCAAACCGCGCAGGGGCCTGGAACATTTTGCTTCACTTTTTGGTTCTTCGTTAGCGTTCCAGGTACCAGATTTTAACTTACGTCGAGTTCACTGGTCAAGACATGCCAAGATTAGTGTGCTGCCTCGCTAGCTACGCTCGGCAGCAACAACACAGCAACAACAGCAGCGATTCCGACACATCTCCGACGATACTCGAAATCTCCGAAAGAACCTCTGCGGAGGATAGTGACGAGAGTCTTTCTGATGTACATGAGTCTTTCGGCTTTTCTTTGTGCGAACTCGTGGCCTGTTGAACAATGGAATACCTGTACTGTCGACCAAATTTTGGTAGAAGGCGACAAGATGTATTTGAATGCCTTTCATAGGGGGGTCATCCCAGATGCACATACGCTGTCGTTGACATTTCTGCCTGACCGAGCATGTTGGTCTTCAGTCTTCACCATTGACAAATACTATACAGTATTTCAAACAAATCAATCGCCCGTTGACGGCGTTGAGGCAAACGAAACAAACCAAATGCTCATTGAAGCACAAACAAATAATCATTCACCTGTGATGGTGAAAAACACTGATCATTCACCTGTGATGGTGACAAATACTTATCTACCTGTGGTGGTAGAGACCAGTGAGCCACCAATTGAAACAAACAAACAAACAAACAAACAAACAAACAAACAAACAAACAAACAAACAAACAAACAAACAAACAAACAAACAAACAAACAAACAAACAAACAAACAAACAAACAAACAAACAAACAAACAAACAAACAAACAAACAAACAAACAAACAAACAAACAAACAAACAAACAAACAAACAAACAAACAAACAAACAAACAAACAAACAAACAAACAAACAAACAAACAAACAAACAAACAAACAAACAAACAAACAAACAAACAAACAAACAAACAAACAAACAAACAAACAAACAAACAAACAAACAAACAAACAAACAAACAAACAAACAAACAAACAAACAAACAAACAAACAAACAAACAAACAAACAAACAAACAAACAAACAAACAAACAAACAAACAAACAAACAAACAAACAAACAAACAAACAAACAAACAAACAAACAAACAAACAAACAAACAAACAAACAAACAAACAAACAAACAAAACAAACAAACAAACAAACAAACAAACAAACAAACAAACAAACAAACAAACAAACAAACAAACAAACAAACAAACAAACAAACAAACAAACAAACAAACAAACAAACAAACAAACAAACAAACAAACAAACAAACAAACAAACAAACAAAACAAACAAACAAACAAACAAACAAACAAACAAACAAACAAACAAACAAACAAACAAACAAACAAACAAACAAACAAACAAACAAACAAACAAACAAACAAACAAACAAACAAACAAACAAACAAACAAACAAACAAACAAACAAACAAACAAACAAACAAACAAACAAACAAACAAACAAACAAACAAACAAACAAACAAACAAACAAACAAACAAACAAACAAACAAACAAACAAACAAACAAACAAACAAACAAACAAACAAACAAACAAACAAACAAACAAACAAACAAACAAACAAACAAACAAACAAACAAACAAACAAACAAACAAACAAACAAACAAACAAACAAACAAACAAACAAACAAACAAACAAACAAACAAACACAACAAACAAACAAACAAACAAACAAACAAACAAACAAACAAACAAACAAACAAACAAACAAACAAACAAACAAACAAACAAACAAACAAACAAACCCACCAAACAAACAAACAAACAAACAAACAAACAAACAAACAAACAAACAAACAAACAAACAAACAAACAAACAAACAAACAAACAAACAAACAAACAAACAAACAAACAAACAAACAAACAAACAAACAAACAAACAAACAAACAAACAAACAAACAAACAAACAAACAAACAAACAAACAAACAAACAAACAAACAAACAAACAAACAAACAAACAAACAAACAAACAAACAAACAAACAAACAAACAAACAAACAAACAAACAAACAAACAAACAAACCATGATTACAGGGAGAATCACTTGTGAACAACATGAAATCGAGGCTCCATACTGTAGTTTACATTTTGCCTTGACGAATACTTTCAGTAACAACAAGACGCCTGCTCATGCGTTCACTCGGGCTACTGATTTCTGAAAACTTCGCGTACCCCGCGCGTACTCTTGCAAGACTACATGGCAATGGCAATGCATTGCATATTTGCATAGATTTTCACAAATAGAAGCTATGGTCTTATATGAAATGCAGCGGCTCAAGCGGTGCAGGAAGCCAAAGGTTTGCTAGCTAATGTAATATAAATGTAAACAAGGCCGTTTTTCTGAAAATTAAACAACGGATCTAATATATTTAGTAGAGAAAACCTATAGTGTCGGATTCGGCAGATTCATGCGATCATTTTGATATTTGTTGATATATATTTAAATTCGGAAAAACAGAAAATATTTAAAATGTTTACTTTTGAAGCACACGTTTGCGAAATGTAATACAACACGCGACACCTTCTGGACATGCACTGAACAGTTCACATATTGATATCTTACCGGTATTTGCTCTATTCGGTGCTTATTATCATACTTGCATTTTGCAGTTCTCGGACTATAAAGCAGCAAGGCCAGGGCCAACCTGTTTTGAAATAGCTCGTCATCTTTTACGTACTAGGTCTACCGCGATCGCCGGCGTGTTGAATTTTGAAAGCATGTTCATGATGGAGACAATTGTCAGCCGCTTTAGCTGATCAACTATAACTCGGTCACTTGCAAAAGGTAAAGCTATTCAAACAAGAAGAAAGCCATTACTGGGTAAACAGCACGTACATGTTCTTTGATATACTGTAGCCCTTTCTTATGTCTCTAGTCCTCAAGTCAAACTTCCTAAGGTACTTATGTGAGTGATGTCAGCACGGCATTTTTTCGGGTCTAATAAATTCGTCTAT
This sequence comes from Paragorgia papillata, assembly GCA_035771165.1. Taxonomy (NCBI): domain Eukaryota; kingdom Metazoa; phylum Cnidaria; class Anthozoa; order Scleralcyonacea; family Coralliidae; genus Paragorgia; species Paragorgia papillata. The sequence goes on along the minus strand of JAWNZC010000311.1, from coordinate 2,080,809 downwards.
TCTGTCTTCATGGACAAACCTTGTCAGCAACGTTACTGATCAACTACTCATGAATTCACCAATACCGTCGGAAAACACCCCAACTCAAACTCGATCAAAGACAAAAGAACTCGAAAAAACCGAGCACGCAACATGCCTTAACAGTTTCGCAAGGCCTGACGGGATGATGTAATAATACAATTTTGTGTTAGACTCGGCTACCACAGTAGCCCGAGTAATAAACTTGCCGTAAAGCGGACTGCATTCTTTCATTCGTATATACGTGAATAACATTCCTTCAGGGGCGGATCTAGACTGTATCAACTGTATCATACTGCATCGTATGATACAGTCAGATTTTCACTTAATAATTTAATTCAATAAAAATAAATTAAAATAAATTAAAATTCGAATAATTACATTTCACAAGTAGCTTTTTCAAAGTTCAGCAACATTTTCAAATTCTTTGATGTTAATGTGCACAATTTTTCAAAGCTTAAATTCAGTTCTGTTCTACGACCAGCCATAGCCACTGGAAAGGGAGAGGGCTGTGAACGTGAGCGTGACTGAGATTTATGTTATTGTTCGCCAATTTGAAGATCACGTGACGTTGAACCTGCATGATTGAGCAATAAAAAGCAAGATTTTACATTATAGCAGCGAGGCGCGCACGGAAGAACTTTCGTTGTAGCACTTGTAGGTGATGGTTTCGATATAAATTCCACTTCATTTGGACATTATATGCATAGATGGTCCCCCATAAAAACTCCCTTTGCAAATAATATTTAACAAAGTGCAGTAAATTCGAATAAACGATCAATGGTCGCAGCGAACACAGTGAGAGCCAAGAGGTAAAAATAATGATACAATAGTTTTGCCAACAGTGCAACTAAAACTAAAATTCGCTTGTCTTAATATGAATGGTTGTGCTAAATTATATTTCGTAAGTTGAGTTGCCTTCATTGAATATTAAATGCACTAAATGTCTGGTGTATTGCGCATCACTATTCACAACACTTATAATGATATGCGAGGTACAAAATAAGGCATAAATCACAATGGAATGGTTGGCTGAGCAACGCATACAAGGAGGATACAAATGAGGAAATCCTCTGGTCTTGCTTGGTTTCTTTCCAGCGGACGAGTAAACAAATCTTCTTGGTGTTTTCCGACCACGTAAATCATGGCAGATGTCCAGTTCCCCAAGGACGAACCAATTCCTGATGCTCAACTACCGCCTGTGGCCCAAGCGGTTGATCAACAGCCAGACGAACCTTCTGTAGCCGGTTCTCAGGAAAGTCAACAAGAACTTGGGGTATATTACTTGTTTTTGTTAGACGCTTATATACTTAATTGTCGTTTACGCTTTGCTGCCTCCACATGTATCGCAGCGGTAGTTTTTTTGCTGTAGTATTTTGGTAAACGGTTTTCTAATCTTAGGCGTAGCCTTGGCCCTCGCCGTTTTAAGCTCATGTTGTCGTAAATAAGTGGGCGGGTTTTTTTTTTCCAGAAGATTTTTCTATACACTGATTCTTCGGCGAGATGGTTCGAAGGTTGATTGCGGTTAATATTGTGTTATGTATCGTGGGCGAGCTTTCCCCAGAATATTTCTATAAAATGATTCTTCGGCGAGATTCTTCGAAAGTTGATTGCAGTTAATATTGTGTTATGTACGTGGGCGAGCTTTCGCCAGAGTATTTCTGTAAAGTGATTCTTCGGCGCGATGGTTCGAAGATTGATTGCAGTTAATATTGCGATGTGTATGTGGGCGGGGTTTCGCCAGTATATTCCTGTAAAATGATCCTTCGGCGAGATGGTTCGAAGATCGATTACAGTTCCTATTGGGAGATGTATTTGGCGGGTTTTTCGCCAGAATATTTCTGTAAAATGATTTTTCGGCGAGATGGTTCGAAGATTGATTGCAGTTAATATTGTGATATACATGTGGGCGAGATTTCGCCAGAATTTTTTATGTAGCATGACTCCTTTGCTTGGTTTGGTTCAAAGGTTGAGTACAGTTAATGTCTATATATGGGCGAGTTTTCGCAAGAATCCTTTTATGTATGATTCCGTTGGCGCGATCGGTCGAAATCTGCTTGCAGTTAATATTGTGATATATAGGGGGGCGAGATTTCGCCAAAATATTATCTGTATAATGATTCCTTTGCTGAATTAGTTCAAAGCTTGATTACCGCTAATGTATATGTGACCGAGTTTTCGCCACAATATATTCTGTATAGTGCTTCGTTCCGCGGGTTGGTTCGACGGTTGATTGCACTTATCATAAGTATATGTGCGAGTTTTCGCATGGATATTTTATGTATGGTGATTCCTTCTGCAGGTGGCTCCGAAGGTTGATTGCGGTTAATGTTGGAATGTATATAAACAATCTTCGGTAGGGTTCTCCGCAGCCTGAAAAATAGGGACATACGTCGACGTTTCGGGCGAAAGGCTCTTTAGTGTATATGTGGGCGGGTTTTCGCCAAAATATGCTGCCACTGCTTACTTCGACGGAATGGTTCGAAGCTTCATTACAGTTAATGTCGTAGTGTAATAATGTACATCTGTCGAAAATCTCTACCAAGAGATTTTCTGTCAATATGATGTCATGTGTTTTCCCTTGACTTTACTGGTATCTGCTTGACGGGCAGAGTCAAGTTTCGAGAATATGTACGTGGGTTGTTCAGGTATGGTGGCATGTGTCTCATGCTCCGTATTTATGCTTAGCTTTAGGCTACGGCTTGTGGGTGCGTGATTCTGGTTTGTCTTACCTTTTGCAGCACCTGTTTATACTGTTCTCCTGCATTAGTGTCAGGGAAAGTACCTCTGTTTTTTTTGTGATATACGGATTTCACAATCATTCGCCATCCGGTTAGCTGGTGTGGCTAATGAAGTTTTTTCTATTACTTTCGATAGATGCTACGGCAAGAGTTAAAACAGCTACGGGATTCCGTAGATGCCATCACCACCGCCTCTGTCGAAAATCTGGTCAGGAGATTGCTTGACTATGCCTCCCGCCCGTTGTCCGATTTCAAGAAGTTTGATGCGTTGGCCATGTTTGAGACTCTACAAAACACGGCACATGACAAAAGGAACGAGAACGAGAGCTATTATCGTCTGGCTTTTCAAACAATTCAGGCGAAGACTGATCTGCCGCCGGGACAATTTCGAAGCCTTCTATTGCGTCTTAGCGGTGATAAAGGCCATGAAAGGGTTTTTGCGATTTGGCCGCGCAGACCACGAGAAACTTATCGACACAGTGGAAACAGTCCTCTCAACTAAATAAGCCTCAATAGACGATGCCTCAATACTTTGATGTGTATTTGTATTTGTGTATTCTCTGGATTTAAAAAAAAATTAAGAAAAAAACAAAAAAAACAAACACAACAGAAAGTGTGCATGTTCAGTAGCGGTTGTGATATCTATATTTATCGTTGCCATGCTAACTCTTTTTCTGAGTCACTTAAAAAAAAATTAAAAAAATCGGCCGAACTCAGGTCATGTGACATAGGCGATTTGTCTTCTCGAAATCACTAGTCTTCTGTCCCAAATGTTAAAGTGTGACTTGGGCGGGGGGGGGGGGGGGCGTTGTTAGGGTAACGTTATATGTTTTGTTGAAGATATCCTCTATGACTATATCGTCGTATATTGCGTTGATGTTCTGGTCCTACGCGACGAGTGGTTGCCGGCTTGTAAGCCGCGTAGTTACAGTTACCATATCAGACTGTAATAGTAATACAAAGAAAATAAAAAAAAAAATAAAATAAAAGGATCGAAAAGCAAAACTACCACAAAGAGTAGTATTTAATTTAGTGTCTTCGTTTTTTTCGCCTGGCTGGCAAGTCCTGGCAGCTTTGACATGGGTACCTAAATACACCCTCCTGGTTTACTGGGCAAAGCTGTCATCTCTCTGTTGGCTTTGGTTGGGGTTTTCTCGTTGTCATTTTGTTCCTTTAATTTGGTCATTCATTCCAGGAAACATTTTGGCTTTGAGAATGCGATGAACAATTTGATCCCATGATCGCTGACAGAGCGATGGCAGAACAACCTACGGTAAGATGGGTGGACTCACGGGGAAACCCCGCCGATGTCAGTGGAGGGGTGGCAGCCAATGCCAATCTATATCTACCATTGTGGAAAGTGTTATGCAGAGCAAAGCTGTGGGAAATGTCCGCAACTTGGCTTTCCGCGACCCCGATTCTTTTCGAGCAGGTGAATTATCATCGAAACACTGAGCACTGGGAGGTCATTACCGAGGACCAATCTTCACCCACACAGTCCGACGTTGTGCGGTGGGTTCGGAACAAAGTACCCGTTTTTTGAGTTTTCCCGACATTTTAAGGGCACCGCGCCGTTTCCGAAATAATCCATCCTGTAAATCTTTTGGGAACTTTATTCGTCAGAGTTTGCTAGATCGGCTCCAAACTGGGGCGGTTTCGTTGTTAGGAAAAGTGGGTGAGGTTGCACCGCCGCACATTGTCCTTCCTCTTACCGTTGAGCCCACGAAGCCTCGTCTCTGTTACGATGCTCGCTACTTGAATTTGTGGATGACAGACAAGCCCTTCACCCTTGACAAGCTTTGTGATTTGCCACGTTATGTATCGAAAGCCTCCTATCAGACGGTGCTCGATGATAAATCTGGGTATGACCATCTTCTACTTACGGATGATAGTAGAACTTACTTTGGCATACAATGGGCGGGATGGTATTTCTCCTATAACACCTTGCCTTTTGGATGGAAATGCTCCCCTTATGTTTACCACAACGCCAGTCTGGTAGCTACTAATTATCTCCGCTCCATTGGAGTCCCGTGTTCCTTGTATATCGATGATAGGCATAACGGCCAGTTCCAAGTCAAGCTCGATGAAGGGGTCTATTCCACTTTCGCAAGTAACGAGGAGCGTCGATTTGCGGCGGCACAGTCAGCAATCTTTCTGGTATCTTATCATCTGATATGTTTGGGTTATTTTCTTGGCCTACAGAAGTCTATCCTTGTTCCTCAGTTAGTGGTGCCTTATCTTGGTTTCTCGTCGGATTCAATTCGGGAAGTGTTTCATTTGCTGCCCGAGAAGAAGGATCGGTTTCTTCAACTGGTTCGCCAAATTTTGGATAGTCCGACAGGATAGTTTGGATAGTACCCAGTTTCAGCGTCTCGTGGGTAAATGTGTCTCCTTTTCTTTGGCCGTTCCAGCGGCAAAGTTATTTACTAGGGAGATGAATGGTATGATCTCGTGGGGATTGCGGATACTTCGCCAGATTCCTGTGCGTGGTCCTCTGAAGGAGGAGATAGAACATTGGATGTTTTTAGAAACCTGGGATGCGCCACTTCCATGGCGTGATGAGCGGCATGTTCGTGTGTCAGTCGCGACTGATGCATCTGCGTCCGGCTGGGGGGGCTCTATTCTGTCCCCGGTGGTCCAGGAGGTGTCGGACTACTGGCGGGGTCAAGAGGCATCTTTGGATATCTCTACGAAGGAAGCTACGGCGATTGAGCGTGTACTATTGGCGTGTCGCGATGTTCTTCGTAATGCGTGGGTTGATGTCCTCGTTGACAATCTGGCCGTTCTTCATTCTTGGAACAACCAAGGTGGTAGAAGTGCTTCACTTACTAGGGCCATCAAGAAGTTTTTTTTACCACTTTCGGGCTCGACATTTCCCTCCAACTTTCTTATGTCCCGTCTGCTGACAACCCAGCTGATGCCCGTCCTCGTCGATTGTCCGCGACGGACAATTGCGATTGGTCAATATATTTCACACTGAAACAGAAAGGGTTTTTAAATCACTGGGAATATTTTCCCAGATTTTTGTAGCTGAGAATCTAAATGTTTGTTTACAATAATTAGTCCGGCGGGGAGAAAATAGTTCGCGTAACGGCTAATTTGCTCACAATGCCAGAGTGTGGATTATTTGAGTGAGCCATGCATGATTTAGTGCCTGATACGATTGTGTAATATTCAAGGATGATCATTTTAATGTCACAATCAAGTCCATCATGAAACCGCCGATCATCTACACAACGATGCACCACCATATATACTTGTTTACGTCTTATTTGAGAAATGCGCGACTTAAAAACTCTCACGGTCCTGTTAAAACCAATCCGATCTTTTTGAGGTGATTTTTTTGTGCACACAATCATATTATTGAATAAACTAATATCTAAAATTAACACAGAATCAATGTAAAATATAAAATTTGTCATCAAAATGACTGACTACAGTATACAGCACTGTCGCTGTCTTAAGTTCGTAGGTCGTCAAAAACCGAATTCCTACCGAATTTTGTTAACGAAATACAAGGGTACTCCTTTGGAGTACCCTTTCATGTTTCTTGTGAATTTTTAGAAGTCACCATAAGCGACATCGTGCCGTTTAACGAAGAACAACGTATAATCTAATGTATAAAGCCATATGAAAGAACACACTGGCCAAGCCGGTTCAAGATCACGTGACGCTCAGGCGAGCAATTTTCAACATCAAACCGGAAATTCTATTGTTTCAGAGCGGAGTTTCATAGCCCTCTCCCTGGCTATGGACCAGCGAGACGAACTCGCACTTTTCTGCAGGAAATTCTCGGTTGCCCGCAAAAATTGCCCGTAAGCGCATCCCCACCAGCCTGCGTTTCCTTGCCAGTGAAGCATCGCGCAAAAGGCGCTCTCGTCTCGATTATTTAATGACGATGTGCTACCTATGAGATTACGATTGATACAGTTGTGCTAAATATAGTAACTGTAGCGACGACTGTATCTGGATACAGTTGACTGTATCAAACCAATCAAAATGCTTGATTTTGGTCACGTTTTGCTGCAGTTTCCACCGTCTCCGACTATCTAAATATGATTACGGTGTGATGTGATTTAGTTTTATGCAACTTTACGAGCGGCAAGCGCCTCTAACTCACCATGACGTCCACCAGTGTTCTACAACAGCTGTTGTGTGTCTTGGATAATGGAAGTTATTCTCCGGAGGAAAAGGCGGGTAGATTACTCCCTCTTAAGCGTATTGTGAGAGGAGTCTTACAGCCGAATTTGCTGTGCCTAAATTTGCGAAGCTACAGTTCCCTCGCAGCCAGGAATCGCGCTCTTCAAATCAGCACCCAGTGAGGTACAAAGGTAATGAATAATAAATATTTTAGCTACTAATATTATGCACTCATTTTGGAGTATGCTAGTGACTGAGACTGTCCTTGACTTGTGTGTATTGATTTACATTAAAATGAAGACTTACTCGAGTCGGCGTAAAGCCAAGTCTGAGTGACAGTTGCTTTTCTGATATGCTTTGAAAATATCATTAATTTAGTTGTATTAAATGTTGTTAGGGACGTAGCCAGGATTTTGAAAGTGGGGAGCCGAAATCAAGGGGGATCCGAGGGCATGCTCCCCCGGGAAATTTTGAAATCGAGAGACGCTGAAATGCCATTTCCTGGCTTTTGGAGGAAGATTTTACAGACTCTAAAGGTTAAAAAACGTCACATAAAATATTCAAAACACGCAAACGTCACATAGATACTCAAAATGCATACACTCAGTAGATTGAATACTGTTTATAGTTTATTTCCTGACACAATTGATATTGCATCAGTTTTGTTGTTACATGTCTGTCATTTTATATCAAAAGGGAGCCGCGGCTAACCCCTGGCTACGTCTATGAATGTTGTCGTTAATTTTAAAACATCATGAACCTCTCTATATTAGTGTCTGTGTCATCATCGTTTTGATCACAATGGCATTAACACATTTAGAATGTGCAATTCTGAGTATAATTATTTGCTAGAAATATTACAATGTCCAGGTAACCTTATGCATTTAGAATGGGAATATAAAAGTAGATGTCTGGGCTTATTATAGCCTAATTAATTTATAAAGTATCATAGCTTGCCGATACAGGTATGTTGACCTGTATATTGAGTATTAAATAACCTACAGTAACCTGATAAACAGTTTTAGTTGTTGACAATATTTATTACCAAACTTTTTATAATAAAAGTTAACTTTAATTTGTCGTTTTTGGTTATTTATATTCATGAAAAATTTAAGTTGCGCGTGCCGCTGTATTTTGTCTAAACATTTCCTCAGATTGCAGGAAATCGCATTTCCGGTGTCTTAATTTTCATGTTAGGGAAATGCCCCCGGACCCCCTAACTTTGGTGTCATCACAAATACGATACAGTCAGATTTTCTCCTAGATCCGCCCCTGTCCTTTGAATTTTAGGCTTGTCTTCCTTCCTCTCAAAGCCAACCTCGCAGAAGACAGTGGATAAACAGTCTGACTCGACGACCACTCTAATGATTTTAGTGGTAAGAACTTATAAACTGTTGTTTTGACAATTATACCAATAACTAGCCAGTGGAAATTGGCGAATAACTAAGCCAATAAGGAAACTTCCTTAACAGAAAGACTGAACTTGTAAACTTAGAATGTATTACGCTTTGATTTAAATTGCTCATCGATTCCATTGATTTTTGACGAAACGTGGCTATTTAAACAGCGCATGGCTTCGTAATACTGAATGGACACCACAAGGTTCCCCAGTCGCGTACGCACTTTCAAAACTGTTGTAAATTAATTCAAACGCTTTGTGCGAACATAACGATATTCTGCCGTTTATATTCGTTTGTACCGGCATCGCGTGAACGCGGTAACCGAGATCTCAACCGGTACCTTGCGTATATGAAATTGAGATGTGAGAGCGAATAGCTTGTTTTCAGCACGAAGTACAAGCAGGATGTCATAATTATATAACAAGTACTTCGGGTGCTCACTTCTCAATATTATATATATATATATATATATATATATATATATATATATATATATATATATATAGTTCAATCTACAGACACGGTGTTTCGCTGTACAACAGCTCATCAGTGTAGCTTGGAACAATCTGAATGAATTTCATCAATTACTTATACACATGCGATTGTCGGTGACAACCGCATATATATATATATATATATATATATATATTATATATATATATATATATATAGTTCAATCTACAGACACGGTGTTTCGCTGTACAACAGCTCATCAGTGTAGCTTGGAACAATCTGAATGAATTTCATCAATTACTTATACACATGCGATCGTCGGTGGCAACCGCATGTGGGACAGCATCGGTGAAGTACATTCAGATAGTGTGAAGTGCGCATGGGCCCAGAGTGCTCAAACTTCCACAAGGGTAGTGAGCGTTGCATTATCGCTAATAGGTACCCACGGCAACTTCACAGAGTGCTCAACAACACCGAAGTGAAGGAGCGTACATAGTTCAATCTACAGACACGGTGTTTCGCTGTACAACAGCTCATCAGTGTAGCTTGGAACAATCTGAATGAATTTCATCAATTACTTATACACATGCGATCGTCGGTGGCAACCGCATGTGGGACAGCATCGGTGAAGTACATTCAGATAGTGTGAAGTGCGCATGGGCCCAGAGTGCTCAAACTTCCACAAGGGTAGTGAGCGTTGCATTATCGCTAATAGGTACCCACGGCAACTTCACAGAGTGCTCAACAACACCGAAGTGAAGGAGCGTACATTGTAAGTGAGTTTTGGTTCACGAAATGTTAGAGAGTGCTCAATACCATATATAGATAGAGCAAAATACAAAGTATGAAGTATAGTTTTACCTTAAAGTCTTCGCTACCAGAGGTTTCACCCTAAACTGGATCATCAGATCATCAGATCAGACCTGATGATCCCGTTTAGGGTGAAACCTCTGGTAGCGAAGACTTTAAGGTAAAACTATACTTCATACTTTGTATATATATATATCTGTGTGTGTGTGTGCGTGTGTGTGTGTGTGTGTGTGTGTGTGTGTGTGTGTGTGTGTGTGTGTGTGTGTGTGTATGTATATTATTACTTACATTCATTATATTAATCAGCTGAATGTTTTCCTTATTGCAAGTTTTGCTTGAAGGCACTTTCTTCCCAAGGAGGGCTGGAAGGACCACAGAAGCAAACATACTTTCAAATTCTGTGTAAAGAATAATAGTAAGTTAGTAACACTAAAATTGACAAATTGTACTAAAAAACTACGAAAACTACGGTCCATATATGACTAGAATGAATAATATAAATATATTGTTGGTAAGCTGTAGTTAGAGTAGCATACGTCGTTCCTATTAAAATTATTAGGATGAGGTTGAGCATGATATCAATAATTATCAAGGCCGACGTTTGTTATCTGCCGAAGCTGAAGACTGAGCCGGATAACACAAACAAACTACAAAGGCCTTGATAATTCTTAACGTTGTGCAATAACCAAATCCATTAATTGTTTTACTGGTACTATTTATTCAAAATATTTTCAAAGTAAGGTTAATTCAGTCATTTAAGAAAACATTTTATTGAGTAACTGGAGGAGGCTATGATGACATAATTTAATAATGTTTTGTTATTGCATCAACATCATCAATTGTGCAATATTATTTCACTTATTACACAATTGACGCTTCCTTCCAAATTTGGTTATGAAAATTAAATTAACTGGAAAATATGTAGAAAATAGCAGAACCAGGAAAATATTTTGAATAAAAGTAAATTATTTTGAGACAACTAGGGAATGTGATTTATTCACAGATTTATTTAAAAGTATCAAGAAAACAAGGTTTTTTCATCATACAACAAGTCATAGCTACCTTTGATCCTTTCTGGTTCTTTAGCCACAAATTCTTTTCGTAGATTTAGCATCTCTTTCAAAAATTGGGATTTTTTGGTCTTATTTTCTGCATATATTGCAATAGCAATGTGATACCTTGTAAACTTATCTTTTATGTCTTTCATGGCGTTGTCGTCGTCCATGATTCGGCAAAATTCTTTCCGGATCTATATTTAAAGTAAAAACACACTTATACCATAAAACTTTTCATAAATTGAAATTTTAGGCATTTGACAAGTAAACTTATGTTGCATAATATTAGTTATAGTAAAATAAGTCCCCTGTTTTTAAAGTGCCTATCTCACCTGTGGGGATTTTACATATTCGAAATCTATGGGTTCGCCTGAGCAAAATTGCAATATATCTTGTCAGCTGAAAATTTCATCTTCATGGAGTTTCTCGCTGTCAAAGTTACCAAATTATTTGTCAAAAAAGTTGTCAAAGTTAGAAAATTTAAATTAATTACCCCAATAATTGTTGCCAATGGTGGAAAATCCTCCACAATGTCGCATACTGGTGCTGTTGTTATTAAGATATTTCACCGTCGTATGCTATATGTTATCTCCATTAACTTTCTGAGTTTCACACGATCCTGGCTTGTCCGTAGGCGTTCACATTCTTTTTTTATTTCTGTTTTGTGATCCGTGTAGATTTCCTCGCTGATGGTGTCCACTGGAATTTCATTCCAAAAATCTGCCTTTCTGGTCCGAGGTTTCTTCACCACTGGGTTACCACTATTGCTACATGTAGATGCTGTACCAGATGTAGATGCCTGACTTGGAGATTTAGATTCAGCTGCTCTCTTTGCTTCATATTTACGAATGTGCTTGAAGCGGTTTTGTATGGTTGATGTCCAGGATCCCTTGAAATAGAAATTAATCAGTTAATACCCCTGGTAGAAATCCTAAACAGGATCCAGTATAAGATCCTGTAGGATCCTAAGTAGGATCCTATAAGTTCTTGTACAAGATCCTACAGGATCCTGTAGGATCCTACTCAGGATCCTGTAGGATCTTGTAGGATCCTACTCAGGATCCTACAGGGAGATCCTGTAGGATCCTATAGGATATTGTATAAGAACCTGTAGCCAGTAGGATCTACAGATCCTATAGGATCCAGTATAAGATCCTGTAGGATCCAAAGTAGGATCTTATAGTTATTGTACAAGATCCTACAGGATCCTGTAGGATCCTGTACAAGAACTTATAAGATCCTACTTAGGATCATACAGGATCCTAGTTTAAGAACATTTAGGATCCTGTTAGGATCCTGTTAGGATCCTACCAGGATCCTGATCAGGATTTCTACCAGGGACACTGCAGTATGCAGTTTCTATGAAGTAAGAAGTTTGCAATTGGTAATAGAAGCCTCAGTGTTCCCAGACACTGCAAAGAAATGTAGGTTACTGTACAACACAGGAAATGTATTAGCTGTACAAGTACAACACTGACATTTATGGTTCTCAATTACAATTTAAATACTAATTACAATACAATTTACTTACGGTGCCACTTCCAATGTGGTCCTTTAAAAAGGGGTACTTTGTCAGAATAGCTAATGCAATTTTGTCCCTTTCTGCCTTGTTCAGGTAATGGATTCCATTGGCCAAAATGTTGGTACAAATGTCACGAACAAATTCATTCCTGTGACTACCAATTAGGCACTTGTTCGCCAATGCATTTGAAACAGCAGGAGAGAACTACATAAAATACAATATAGGAGATGTAATTATAGGAGATTGTCATGGTACTTATGTTCACCCAGTTCAAATTTTTAAATAAGCTCAACCTTGCAACCTTGGGAGTATCAACTCAAAGAATGTTAGTCAAGGTTCCTCTGGACACGTAGTTTGTTGGTTTGGATTGTAAATGTAAGTTATTCCAGGGGCAGATTTAGGGGTGGTCCACCCCCATCTTTGGTCTAGAAAAAATTATTAAAAGACACTAAATATAATTATTGCAGGTCTAACAGCTCTAGTTGACCGTGAAGTTGCAGTTTTCATTTGTTTTTTTTTAAAGTGTTTACATAAATATTTTATACTGTTAGTACATGTAACCCAAAATATAACCTTTTTTCTATACTGCGGAGTGCTCAAACGTGCCCTCAAATGGCTCTCAAATTGCTGGAAATGCCATTTCAGAGACCCAAGAACTCAAAAATTTCCGGGGGAACCCCCTAGAAGGCTTGGCTTCGCCCTAGGACACCCCCCTTTCAACAATCCTAGATCCGCCCCTGTATTCATATATTATTATACAAATTAAAAAGTTACAAATGGTCTAGGAACAAACGTTTTTGTTTTCCCAAGTATTTTCCCAAGTTTTTATCATTTTTCGTAGGCATGTGCAAATGGGTGACACAAAAAATACATGTTAGAACTCTCTGTAAATGTAATCAGTGCAACATAATATGTACCACAGTACTGTATGACCTGACATGTACTACAGTAGCTTTATTATAATAATTCAGTGCCTTTTACCTTTGTTGTCAGTTGATAATTCTCAAAAAACTTCCTATTCTTCTTTTCCTCATACAGGAATGGAGATTTTTTAACTGGTGGAAGTGGACTTACTGGTGGAAGTGGAGATACTAGTGGAAGTGGAGTAACTAGTGGAAGTGGAGTAACTGGTGGAAGTGGAGTAACTGGTGGAAGTGAAGTAACTGGTGGAAGTGGAGTTTGATCTTCAGTTTCCATAGTTTCCAGTTGTGAGTCAACCAAGTCATCTGGTGCCTGCAATATATTGTATAGGAAATGCTGTGCTAAAATAAACTCATTATTTTAAATGTAGATTATGCAACATATGTTTTGGAATTGCTGGAAGAAAAGTTTCAGAAAAGAGTATTGATTTGATATTTAAAAAGTCAATCAGATTGTGGTTACCTCGTCATCGTGTGATATGGTGATTTTTTGACAAATTTTTTTAATTGCCATAGCATGGCCAGAAATCGAGGACAACATGGCGGCAAAGCATGCGCACTGAATCCCTTTTTAATTAATTCAATATGGCGTCCTTCAATAGATTTCTTAAGGAGATATAAAGAACAATCATTTTCGGTTATTTATTATTGTAAATTCCGACATGCGAACGTCCAAAACTTCACCAAATTGAACAATCGTTCAGCACTACAATTTCTATTAAGTTTGGAGCGTCCTAAATAGGTTCCCGAGCCCCTCACAAGAATACCTCTTATTCGCTGTTTAAAGTCTATTAATCTGCTATATCACTTATTTTGGAGCTCCTATTTTGGCTGCTTCTGTGTTGTTTGTCCACGATGCGAACGTCTGAATTTGCTCGGGATGAACGTTACTTTGTTTTGCGGAGTTGTTCGTTCCACTTCTTCGTTGTTTAATAGGTTCCCAAAGACCTTAAAATGTACGATTTATTGCAGCCGAGTCGTTGTAATTTAATCCATCAAGCGCCGAGATAAATACTGAACTCGGCGTGAAGAAGCAATGCATTCCTCGATAATTTCGGGTTCTTGTCCGCCATTTCTTATGGAGATGTTGCTAGGTTGCCAGGGTCTTAACCGCTGTTAAATTTATTAAATATGACTGTGGATTAGGAAATAATAACCGAAATTTATGCGGCAATTTTTGTGAGTATGAGGGTACAGGCCTGTCTAGACGATTAAACCTTTTGTAATTTGATATTTGGGTAAGAAATGGGTCAATAAGACATTTTAACGAATAACTCTACTTTAATTTATTGCTATAGACTTCTGTTTATAGCCGAAATGATCGATATTTAGCCATCAGAATTTTCAAATTAATATTCCATCTAAATATGAGCCCACAGGTCACTGCCGCTGAGTGTCCTGGATTTCTAGCCATGCATCTCCTGCCTTTATTCCACATAAAACAAGCAAGCTGACATCCACTTCCTGTAATAATTCCCAACCAGTTAACTAAAACAGAGTCAAAAATAACCAAGTCAAAATATACTGATGAAATGTCTCTATCATATACTGTACCTCAATATACATATAATATAATATAGTTTATATATCTTAATATACAATATAATATTAATACCCACCCTGCTAGCAGTACCCTTAGTACCTTACAATATTTTTCAAGCGAAATCTTGATCGTGCAGAAATTGTGTATATAAAGTAGACTTATCAATGAGAAATGAGAATGAATAGTCACGTAATCACGTTAATATAAAGTACCCGATGTATTTCAACAATGCGTAGTTCCGAAAATTTTAGCCATCTTTCTCTATAAACAAATGTGTCGGCATAATCAAGAATTGTATAAACTCTAGCTTCGTTAGTGCAGGACTTTTTTGCCACGGACTTTTACCCGTAGTATCCGCGTACTGAAGATTTAATAACCCCGTGGTCAAAGAATTTCATCTCCAAAGAATCGTTTTCTAAAGTAAATTACTTATTTACTTAACTAAATATTATTTATAAATATAGATAACAATATGAAGTTAATTAAAAGGTCACAAGATGGCCAAGAGTAATTGACTACAGGAGCCCGAGGGTCGCAAGGACGAGAAGGCTAATTTCCCGGGGGCACCCGATTTTATATAAGTTAATAGCAGATTATTTAAAACTCTCACCTTCTGATCTTCTAAAATGTCGATGACATCTTCATTAATATTATTTATTGACAGATGCTCTCTTAACTCTGCATCCATCTTCACTTTGAAATCTAAAAATGTGTAATCAAAACAGTTCATATGCATTTTTCATTTTGTAATATAGATAAGACCGCACCGAAGCCGATACCTGTAAATAACTATTAATATAAGTGTAAATTATAACGTTTATATTCAATTTCGCTTACTGAAAATGGTTCATTTTTGGGCTGGGATAAAGAATCAAGGGAAAATATATAGGCTTATTTAACAAGTTAACCTGGAGGCTGGAGCGAACAGACAAAAAAAAACAGAAGGGATTTCTTTGCTGATTTTGGGGCAAACGACATACAGGGACAATATTTCTCGCGTTACTATACATTACCATGTACTTACCGTGTATATCCCGGGAAAATTTCCACAGGCTGCGCATAAATCTCAAGACTCGCTGTTGTTTGTTGAATTAACTCTGGTCGCGAAGACGTCCAAAGGAAAAAGGACAAATCTTTTCCAGTGCAATGGTTACGTTTTCGCGCCAGAATTATTACTCGCTTTTTTATTGGCTAATATTGACCCTGGGATAAATACGTAATCATTTTTTGTAACCAAGGTTCAAAGTCTAAACTCTAACTATGCTTTTATCACTGATTATTAAACATATCAGTCGATAAATGTGGCCTTTTACATAAAAATGAATTAAGTCAGTATTAAAAAAAAAAGTTAATGCCTTGGCAGTGTAGTATTTGTGGTGAGTTTGCTGCGGCAGATTTAAAACAGCTTTTAAATCATACAGGCAGGTGTCACCGCAATGACCCAAACTTTCATGTCGTATGTGGCGTAGATGGTTGCGCAAAAACATTTAAAAAATACTATTCTTGGAGAAAACACCTGGAGAGAAACCATGTTGTTACGATCGCAAATATCAACGACAATGACCAGCCTTTAAATGATTATATGAACAACGTTCAAGAACATGAAGATCATACTAGATCGTGTGCCTTATATCTCTTAAAGCTTCAAGAAGATTGTCGTTTGCTTAAGTCAACGATTGGCAGTATCATCTTAAATACAGCTACTTTGGTACAAGAAACGCAATCAGTCCTGAAGACGCGCATAAAAAATTGTTTAACCAATGCAAACGTAAATGTCGAAGACGTGATTGGGTTACAAGAAATGTTTACAGAAGTCAACACAGACCTATTCCATGACCTGGAGACAGAAACGCAACGAAATAGCGACTACACAGAGCACTTTGGATTAAAAGTAGGTGTTTAATTTTGTTAAAATATTACAGAATAAAAATATTTAGTAACTAGTAATACATATATGCAGCAAACCCCTCGCCCTCTGCTATAATTAAGGTAATAAAAAATACCTAATAATTCACCTACTGACTACCTGTAGCATCTGCTTGCTATTAACTGTTTTTAATTATTTATTATATTTGAACAATTTGGTAGGTACCTAAAAGAATAATTTTGGGACAAAAAGAAATTTATAAAAGAAAATCTGGGACGCTGACAAGCATTCAAACAAATGAAGAGGCCTTTCATATTTCAATTCTGGACAGCTTAGAGCAACTCCTAAATGATGAATTTGTCCTTGAACAGGTATCACAAATAACCTTTTTTACTTTAATTATTAAATAAATCATTGGTCCATGAAGTTGTTTTTTGTAATTTGTTGCAAATTTCTCATCATTTTTTTGTAGGTCGAGAATCCGCACATTAGCACAGATGGAATGCTAAGAGATTATTGTGATGGGGAACAGTATAAAAAGCATCCTCTTTTCTCTATTGACCCATTAGCATTACAGATCATATTATATTATGAAGAGTTGGAGACCTGTAATGCACTCGGATCCAAAGTAACTATACATAAACTAGGTAATGTACAGTACTATACCACTTACAGCCTGAGCTGTATACTACACTTGTTCAGGCCCGGGTTTACCAATTTTGGACCTACAGGCTAAGTGTGACGGCACATTTCTAGGGGGGTCCAGGGGCACACATCCCCTGAATTTTTTTTGATTTTGGGTCTCTGAAACAGCATTTCCCGCATTTTGAGGACACTTTTGAGCAAAATATAAAGGTCTGAAATCCGATTTTTTGACAGAGTTTCTGGCCACCGCTGCTGAACAGAAAGATTTGTAGTTTATGGTCTAAAATGAAATTCAGGGAAAATAAAGTTTGGGGAAATTTTGAAATAGTGTCTAAGTTTATTTTTTTCATCCCAAAACGTGGACCGTCCAAATTGTGGGCCTACAGGCTATAGCTTCCGCCTTGGTAAGCCTATCGGTAAATCCAGGCCTGCACTTGTTACTTCTGAGCGGTTTATATGATCTAAGTAGATAAAATTTCCCAGCTTGATACAAACATATATAGAAAAACGTTCAGCAGCAGCACTCCGGCGGTACTGCAAATTCACAAATATATTATTACAAACCATTTTAAGCCACATAACCCATTTCTCGCCTGTTTTTTAAATGGAATATTCCGGCCAGAGTTATAACATCCATCAAATTTCTGCGGATATAAACTTCAAAGGTTCCGATGCGAGTGGGCCTAGACTGTTCATTTCAGTCTATTCTGTGCAATAAGATTGTACATAACATTCCAATGAATGTATAAAATTGTCTATCTCATCTGCAGATCTTTAACCTATAAAATTATTTGTAATATTTGGGCCATTCTGAGAAGAAATACAATATCTTCTCAGGTAAAAACTTTATCTTCATTAACCTGACATCATTAGTACAATTGTTGTGGCAAGAAATAAAAGAAAATGCATTCAGTAGTAATGTCAGGTTTGGTAACTTTGACAGCAAATATATCATTGAGAAGATTTATTTTATTTCTTCTTAGAATGTCCCAAATATTACAAATAGGTTAAATCCCTGTAGATGAGATAGAGTAATGTATACATTAAGTATTTTAAAATACATTACGGTCGTTGGCACCTGGCTAAGTGTGTACACTGCCCGTCAAAACATGTTTTATGTCAACGTCAAAGTTAAATGTTTACCTTGCAAACGAATAAGGTTTTCACTCCATACATTCAAACCAATGCATTATTGTCACATGAATGTGCCCTTAGCCAATCACGTCTCGCCAATCCCACGGTGTTGATTTCAAAATGGTTAACTTTGGCTTAAATTTAGAACATGTTTTCACGGGCGGTGTACATGCTTAGGTGCCAACGACTGTATACTTTTAATATACTGTATATCATAATTTGTATGCACCAGTCAAAGTAAATCCAACCAACCCCCCAACCTGGGCTAGTGGCCTGCTCACAACAAACTATGTCCCGAGTGTAGTTGAGGATTTGTTGGTTTTCTCTTTCTGTTCGAATTATGGCAGACAGTAGGGGTTGGTTGGGAATTGGTAGTTGCACAATCACACACTAGGCATCTTTTTTACCCGAAGATGTTTGAATTTAAGCATCAAGATACTAGATTCCAAGTTATCTTTATATCCATTTATGTATATGTATGGGGTTTCTTTTACACCTAACTATATTATACTGCATGTGTTCAGCACTACATGCAATTCTTTATTAAAGCAAAGTAATCCAGTTTGGTGCATAATAAAATATTGTGATTGTACGTATAGGATTACATTTCCATCACCAGGATGACAAATTCGGTCATAAGAACCATAATTTTGTCCCAGAGGGTGTAACATTTCCTGTTATGTCTGGCACATGAATGAATGATGAATATTGAATTGTCTGATTTCCATTTCATGTAACAATATTAACATTTTCTAGGGTCTATGGTTCAATGAAGTCAATATTTAATCATAGTCCAATTAAGTCTTTAAAAGAAAACTCTTTTCGTGGCAAATTATGTCAAAGTAAATCATCTTACCGCACCACAATGTCAGTTGGGATTTTGGAAGATTAGTTCAAAATCTGACGATCCTCTGGAAAGTCTTGACATTTTCCCCAGTAAAAAGTAAATTAATTAGTCGTTTATTCATCCATGAGATTCATAATATATAATCCAACTTGACTAGAGGTCCAAAATAGGATAATTGCTGTGAAAACGTGAACAACAATCGCATTTTACAAGTGTCGATTGCAGAACCACGACTCTATGAGTGAGACATTTAATATGTATTAATTAACCAATTAGTATTAAGCCAATGAGAAAACTTGTTCCCCGAATAGAATAAATAACTAAAATAAGCAATAATAATTATACAACATATATTATAACATAAACTATGGGAGTAATCTTCTCCTTGAAAATTTTCTGGACGTTGAATTTTAAATATTCTGCATCAAAAATATAAAATACGAACAAGCTAAATAAAAATCCCAGGACAGCATCCTGATTAGGGTTAGGATTGATCTTATTGTATAATATATACAGTATATATATATATATATATATATATATATATATATATATATAAAGTTACAAAAACAATAATGATAATAATAATAAAACATAATAGTAATACTAATAATTAATATAATATAAATAAAATATAAGAATTTAATTGACAGACAATTTAAAGCATCATGATCATGAAGCATCAACATTTCCCGACACCCTTGTGACCATGTAGTGTAATAAAACATAGTATACTGTAATATATATACAATTATATTTATAGGAGCATTTTACTACACTTTGGGTAATATCAGACCATCACACAGATCTTCCTTAAACTCAATTCAACTCTTGTGTTTGTGTAAGTCAACGCTCATTAAGAAATATGGAATGAATGCAATTCTTCAACCATTAATGACAGATTTAAAGGAGTTAGAGCAAGTATGTTAATTAAATTATAGAATAAAAATAGAAATTCAACCTGTAAATAAATGTTAAAGATAAGACATCATATCCTAGAGATAAAAATTTATTTATTCCTTCATATTAATTTTTTTAAGCTTATGTGATATTTTTTAAAACTAGGAACAAGGCCATATCTTCACTGTCCAAGGAATACAGCGGACGTTCCGTGGAACTATATCATATTGCTGTGGTGATAATCCTGGCTCACAATTACTAGGACGCTTCAAAGAAAGTTCCAGTGCTCATAGAAAATGTCGTCAATGTCTTGGGAATGATGAGGCTGTAAAGTCTAAAGTATGAAAAACAATTTAAATAATATTATTGTTATATCCTTATAATATAATTATAAGTAATACATGACCATGCACCTCAGATTCTTTTGTTCTCCAAGGGAATGTAAACATCTTATTTCCCTAATTGCACATGCAAGAGAGGATGCCCTCCGACGTTTCGGCTGCAGGGAAATTTAATTGCTAATTTCCCTCAAGTCATGTTATTACTAACTCATAATTAATAATTGTTATAACTCTTCAGATAGCTCTAATTTCATTCTGATGCAACTCATATTCAGTATTATTTTATATATTATTTTACTATGCTCTCACATGTACAGTATATAGTGTATAATTATAATAAGATTAATATTTTTTTGTTTCAGTTCCACGAGAAAGATTTTGTTTTGCGTACCAAAGATGGGTACAACACACAAAGCAATTTAGTTGCAACACATGGGGAGCATTTTAGTAAAACATACGGGATTAACAGGAAGTCTATTTTGACTGAAAGTGCATTTTATCATGTTGTGGGGGGATTACCACCAGATGCCATGCAGGATATCCTTGAAGGTAAGTTATACTTTTCAGTGAATTGTTATTTACATATAATTTTCAGTTAATATTAACAAAACCAACAATTTCAGTTGAATAAAACAACATATTATAATGGCACATAACCTGTAAAATGCACCCTTTAGAATTCATCTAGGAAATTGGAATTATTTAATAGGAATTTAGGATGTAAAATGGCTGAATTCTTATATAAGAACAAAATCAATTTACCATTCTCATAATATACATTGCTGTACTTTGCAGGCGTTTTACACTATGAAGTAAAGGAGATATTGAAGAATGTAATCAAGATAGAGCATTACCTCACACTAGGTGACTTGAATGGTCGAATTTCCAAATTTGATTTTGGATACTATAATGACAAGAATAAGCCATCACCAATCACCGACCAAAAGTTATCATCTCCTGACAACAACATAAGGCAACATGGTAGGTACATGTAATTGTATAAGAGACTGAGAGTGTTCATTATTAAGAGTGGTGGGGTGGATAGGGGAATTTTAATTTCAACATTTTTCATTGTCTGCCTTGTCTGCTGGTAAATATTTTGCAGCCTATCCAAAATAATCAAATTTCCATTGCCATACTGTATAATAGTGTATTACTCATACTGTACTGTCTAATGCCAGACAATTTTACTCATCAAAGGGTAGTCTCCAGGTGGCCCAGGTGGCAATGGGTTAAAAAACGTCCAAACTTTTATTTGCCATAATTTACCATAAAAATAACATGATTATAAAATGGTCCCCCTAACCTGTAAATAACGACCAGTCCTTCATAATGCACCTTTTAATTTTGAAGGTTTTTGCCTAGTTAATATAAAAAATGGAAAACTATTTAACCCTTTCACCTCCTGAGACTTCTTCCCTTTGACAAGTGAAATTATCTGGCTTTACCGCATTAGACAGAGTTAAATAATAATTGGCCTGCATAGTGGTGAAAGGGTTATAACATCATCCAACCTATATCATGTACAGTATAATATCTACTGTACAGTACCGGTATATGGAGCTCAAATTTTTCTCTAACTTATACTTTCTTTTTACCTAATTTGCAAATATTTTGTTCATTACAGAGATAATTGTGCATGATTATCAAATGTACAGGGCAGCAAAAATACATGTATCACACATACAATTAAAGTTTTCTTAAAATGTTTTAGCTGGTCAAATGTGGTGCTTGGCAATACACTTGTCACTTCTAATTGGAGACCAGATTCCTTCTGAAAATGAAAAATGGAATCTTTTCTTGGACATGCTTGAAATTACGTCAATTTGCTTTTCCCCAATAATATCAATAGATCAAGTAGCATACCTGCAGATTCTGATTTCCAACCATCATCATGAATTCAAAAGATTATACCCAGAGTGTTCAATTACACCCAAGATGCATTTTATGATCCACATGCCAAATATGATCTTGAGGTATGTTTTAAACTTTTTGACAGTACATTGATTCTACATAACTTAAGAAAAAATATTTAAAAAAAGTTATAAGTTGTTAAGGGTTCAACTTGAAGAAAAGATACATACTAACAGCACATTTTAATTTGATAGTATGAGTGGCACTTACACAACTTTGATAGCATACAGTACAGGTATATTGTAGTATTGAAATTTGAAATTTTCTACCAGTACTGTACATGTAAAATGCTAAACAATAAAATAGGGGGAAATCAGCTGTATCAGCATTTTTCTACTTTCAGTATATTTGCCAAAAGTTGATACCCTAATAATCAATTAAGGGCACACTTTGACAATTAGTAAAATACTTTACTATAGTAAGCCCACCTCTGACCAGAGACCAGTGGAAAGTATTTTATTATACATTATGGACTGAATAAAGGATGAATAAGTTTTTATATATTTTATTTTTTCTTCAAAAGACAACATCCGAAACGTTTTGCAGGCATAGCTTTGAATGCTTTGTATTTGGATTTAGTATTATATTATATTAACATTATACAGCCTGTTCATTAGCTATAGCCTACTTGGAAAGTCAGGTTGTTGGCAATTATGCAATTGTTAAGTGGCATATATTTCTGCACCTACATTACTGTACATGAGCCCAATGCAACAAGCCTGATTAAGTGAAGAATTATCTTCTAATTTTCAGTCTTGGTCCTCTTGTTCGATCTTGGTGTATGAGGTTTGAAGCAAAACACCATTACTTCAAGAAATTAGCAACAGTAATTGGAAATTTTACTAATTTACCATTAACATTATCTATGCGCCACCAACAATGGGTTTGTTATAAACTACAGTCAACTGGGCACCAAGAATCATCCTTTCTCCAAAAGGGATTAGATATTGGAACAGGTAATTGTAACATAATTAATATTGAATTATTAACTCATTATTTGAATTGGTTAACAGAAAATATGTAGAATTGTTCATTCTCAAACCTTGCATTGTATAGTGGTCTCAACTGTTCCTGCTGGCAACCTTGAATATTTTAACTCTTTTAAAGAGGTAGAATCTTCCCTGGAACAAACAGTCATCATTACCAAGTAGGAACTTAATAAATTAATCAATGCATGAGCACTAAATTATCATGTTTGGGGCAAGGGCACACTTAGCAATCAACAGCAGAGGATAAACATGCCTGCCAATGAGTTAATAATAACAATATTCTGTACTTACTTGAAATATGCAATATTAACCCTTTGGCTCCTGAATTAATTAATCCTTTCACTACCAACTTCCAGGAGCTCTACACTTGACGAGTAAAATCGTCTGGCGTACGTTAGACAGAGTAAAATAGTCTGGCGTTAGACAGAGAAAAATACTAAACACTCCAAATGTTGTGTTCTGGAATGAAAGGGTTAAGGAATATTGGATTGTGCAGATGACCAAAATACATATTTTCTATTAAACTTTTTCAGACCAAAATGGATAACAGTACATGGTACCAAATACAAAGTTGGCTGTGTGATATGGATTGGCCATGATGAAGATGAAAGTCCTTGCTTTGGTTTACTAAACGAAATCTGCACAATTGGAAAAGATTTAGACCAAATATGGCTGATATCAGATGCACTAGAAACAATCGCATTTAATAAGCACCTAAATGCTTACGAGTTGCATGACACTTGTAATTTAGTTTTTGCAAAGCAACAAGACTTACCATATACTTTTCCACTTCATTTGATATTATTTACAAATGACCAAGGCCAAGCCAAAAAATTTGTCTGCCCAAGGTACCAAGTTGCAAATATATAACTGTTTGAAATAATGTAAATTTATACAAAAGTTATTTATAATATAGAACCACTGCGTAGAATGATGTTAACTATGTATACATCCATGCAGTATATTTTATACAGTATTTCATATAATTTATACAGCTTTAGTAATATATTATTGGCATTATTACAATAATTGTATTAACAGATAGTTGCACTATACTGTCAGTGTAAAATTTGCATGGAATATACCACAAAGACTTAATACCTGTTTAAAGTTAATATGTTGCTCACACATACAACATCCATTACGGCATATGGATTAATCTTATTCAACAAATACAATTGCTTCGTTCTCAGTTTAAATCGATTGGGTTAGGGTTAGTTTTTTTACTAATGTAAAGTTTCATCACTAAATTTGAAGTTTTAACAAGTTTATCGCCAAGTTTGTCTATTAAAAGTTTGTCGCCTTTTTCTGATGTGTATATCTAAAATGGATAGTGGCAGGGTAGCTCTGGTCTACACATGTCGAGAAGGAACCTGCTTCGGTGTTTTACTATTACCATAGTTAATCGCATAAAACGGACCTCCACATTCCTTTAAAACAATATACCCCAATAAAATAAAAAAGAAACCGTAAAAATATGATGCTATTATTAACCAAAGAACGTATACATACCTCAAATTAAAATCCTCGCTTCTCTGTTAAAATTCCGCCATTTTGAAAAAGATGCAGTTACCCCTTGGAAAGTGGGTAACATTTATACTCTCATTAGAGGGGTAGAATGCTTAGGGGAATTTACCCCTCTTGGAGGGTGATGCCCTCAAATGACCCCTATTTCTGGGCTATTTGATATTCTGCGATCAATTACACCCCTGGGGTAAGCAAATTTACCCCAAAAATAGGGTAGTTTTTACTCTTTTCAATTTACAGTGTATATATATATATATATATATACGTTATATATAATAGACGTTTGGTGGTCGTTCGTCAAGCTCAATTACTCAGAAAAGATTTTAGCGTTTGCATGAGAATAAGATGTAGTTAAA
The DNA here is from genome assembly GCA_035771165.1 of Paragorgia papillata. Classification (NCBI taxonomy): domain Eukaryota; kingdom Metazoa; phylum Cnidaria; class Anthozoa; order Scleralcyonacea; family Coralliidae; genus Paragorgia; species Paragorgia papillata. The sequence goes on along the minus strand of JAWNZC010000311.1, from coordinate 2,055,687 downwards.
GTGATATGATAAGTTGTACGTATACATGTGCATGTGGTACGTTTGCGAACTTGGTGTAATGTAACAAACGTTTGGTGGACGTTCGTCAAGCTCAATCAGCCCGAGGGCCGTCTTCTTCGTGATAAATTAATTTATGTTTTCCCCAGTTAGTCTTACCTTTAGGTAAGTGGAATTTGGTGTTGTTTCTAGTATGGTATCGGTGGAAATTGCTATTTGGTACAAGGGAGCACGCCAGACTGACCTGTGTTTCTTCCTCTTTGTTCGGAGTTCATTTATATTCAGCCATTTTGAATAATGCGGTATATATCATTAGCGTATCGCAGGCGCGGGTTACGGCGCCGAAGGAAACCCGAGGCCCGAGCGTTTACGAGGGCGGAGAAAGGAGGGAAGAGAAAAGGAGGGGAGTGAAACAACCGTCACGTGAAGCAGTATTGACCAATGGCGATGCGTTACTTGGGTTTTGAAATCTAGCTATGCTCGTAGCCCTTGATCTGTCAACAATCAATTAGGTTGTTCACGCGAGGTAAGTTTAACAAACGTTTATAAGTTGCCAGCAGTTACAACCCATGACCCAACCGTCCCAGCGTTTCTGATATTTCTCAATATTTCCTGTCTAGTAAACACTATTTAATAAAACATATAAATCACTAGCCAACAGCGAACCACTTGGAAAGACAGAGTCAGAGAAAGAATATACTGTTCGAATGCTGTATTTAAATTACATCGTCCAAGTAAAGTTCGAAATTCAAAGAACTTAAGAAACACGTCGTAAAATTGTAACATTTAATTTACTCATATATCAACTGAAATCCGCCTTCGATCTACTGATAGTATTAGTTTGTGTATGTACTGCCGAAACATAGAACGTAGATGTCTCACGTTTCGAGCGATTGGAGCCAAGGCCACGTTTCATGTTTCGGCAGTACACCAACCTTGCTATATTTCGACTTGCATTTCAACACTGCTCTCGCAGCAGGCTGCTTTTATTTCACTATTTCATTTTGGATGGGTAGTGACATCATACATGTATATCGACCATAATTAGAAATGTTCCTAGCAAAGGAAATGTTCCTAGCAACGGTCAACCAGCATCATCTTACAAAATCTCTTGCGTTTCACTCCCCTTCTATTTATCTTCCTTCCGACCGTTATTTAATTTTCGTAACGCGCTCGGGTTTCGTTCGCCGCCGTAACCCGCGCCTGCGATACGCTAATGATATATACCGCATTATTCAAAATGGCTGAATATAAATGAACTCCGAACAAAGAAGAAGAAACACAGGTCAGTCTGGCGTGCTCCCTTGTTTGGTATAGTAGATCAACTTTGAATCAAAAACGTTGTTCAGACATTTAATGTTACTGTAGACCTTCGGGTTACGTTTTAGGGAAAACATAGCGTTCCGTCCATTTATTGCATATACCAAAACCTAGCTACACATTCGAAAGCTGATATACTGGGCTACAAGACTGCATCAAAACACATTTGGTAATTTAGTTATGAACGCAAACAAACAATAGCGCTTCTGTTTATAAAGGTTTTCATTCCAATTTGAAATATACTATATACTATAAGTGAACAACTAGGTAGATAAATATCATAGCAAAAAAAGGGTGTCCGGGTTTGTAAAAATTCCAAATACTTTTAGAGTTATAATTGTCAGTTGTTTGCTGTACAAGCTGTGTTAGTTGGTAATACTCAGAAAAACACTGAGCTCTAAGCGGGACTCGAACCCAGCTCAGAGTTTTTCTAGAGCTCAGAGCTCTTCTGATTATTACCAACTAACATAGCTTGTACAGCAAACAACTGACAATTATTACTAACATCAAGCTGCAATTTCTGAAACTAACTTTTAGAGTTATCGAATTTTTACTATCACAGCTAACACAGGAGGTTGAATGGGCTTGCATAAAAGGCCGTAAAAAGATAACTATTGAAAATTTTACAATTCCTGGACACACTTGTCACCAGAATGTTAAGTTACTCGAATATCAATTTTTAGACGATTCTGATAAATTTGTGTTCACTTATAGCCTTTTAAATTTCTTACGTTAGTTCAAAATATTTCTTGCAGGAAAAGCCGTGTGATAGAAACCTCTTGTCACTTTTTTCATTGCTTAGAAATAAAAAAAAACATTTCCGGAATCTGAAAGCCATCATAAAGTGCTTCACTTTCAGCGAATAAAAAAATTAAAAACACTATGGTTTGGAGGTCTACAGTAACCCTAAAAATACAGTTACAGCGATGCTCGTGACGTCGATCGTTTATTCAAGAGTATACAGAATTATATTAATAATATTATTATAATTTTCAGATAAGTCTACCTTTACCAAGATAAAACTTTAGTTAAAATATCAAGAAAAATTATAAAATCAAACAATGTGAACTGAGAGACATTATTCAAGGGAGACTATTTAGTCTCCACTGCGTGGAAAGGGAGACTAATTAGTCTCCCTTCAGATTTTAGACTTGTCGTTTACATGGTACAAATTTCGAACACAATTACCAAGTGCCAAGTTAAAAGTATGGTTAAAGTATCATAAAAAAATTATAAACTGATTAAGTCAGACAATGTCAACCAACATATACGCACTCCATGATATGCAGTTCACGCTCTATATATAACACCTTTAGCCGAAAATACCCCATTTTTGGAAAAGATGGAAGGAATCAGTCAAATTGACTGAAATTTTCAGATTAGTCTACTTTTACCAAGATAAAACTTTAGTTAAAATATCAAGAGAAACCATGAAGTCAAACAATGTGAACCAACACATCGCTCCATATATGCGGCTTATACTCTCTCTATATATAACACCTTTAGCCGAAAATACCCCATTTTTGGAAAAAATGGAAGAAATCTGTCAAATGGTCTGAAAATTTGAAATTAATTTACTTTTACTAAGTTAGAACTATGGTTAAAATATAAAGAGAAACCAGGAATTCAAACAATGTGAACCAACACATCACGCCATATATGCGGTTTTTACTCTCTCTATCTATAACACCTTTAGCCGAAAATACCACATTTTTGGAAAAAGATGGAAGGAATGAGTCAAATTATCTGAAATTTTCAGATAAGTCTACCTTTACCAAGATAAAACTTTAGTTAAAATATCAAGAAAAATTATAAAATCAAACAATGTGAACTGAGAGGCATTATTCAAGGAGACTATTTAGTCTCCACTGCGTGGAAAGGGAGACTAATTAGTCTCCCTTCAGATTTTAGACTTGTCGTTTACATGGTACAAATTTCGAACACAATTACCAAGTGCCAAGTTAAAAGTATGGTTAAAGTATCATAAAAAAATTATAAACTGATTAAGTCAGACAATGTCAACCAACATATACGCACTCCATGATATGCAGTTCACGCTCTATATATAACACCTTTAGCCGAAAATACCCCATTTTTGGAAAAGATGGAAGGAATCAGTCAAATTCTCTGAAATTTTCAGATTAGTCTACTTTTACCAAGATAAAACTTTAGTTAAAATATCAAGAGAAACCATGAAGTCAAACAATGTGAACCAACACATCGCTCCATATATGCAGCTTATACTCTCTCTATATATAACACCTTTAGCCGAAAATACCCCATTTTTGGAAAAAATGGAAGAAATCTGTCAAATGGTCTGAAAATTTGAAATTAATTTACTTTACTAAGTTAGAACTATGGTTAAAATATAAAGAGAAACCAGGAATTCAAACAATGTGAACCAACACATCACGCCATATATGCGGTTTTTACTCTCTCTATCTATAACACCTTTAGCCGAAAATACCACATTTTTGGAAAAAGATGGAAGGAATGAGTCAAATTATCTGAAATTTTCAGATAAGTCTACCTTTACCAAGATAAAACTTTAGTTAAAATATCAAGAAAAATTATAAAATCAAACAATGTGAACTGAGAGGCATTATTCAAGGAGACTATTTAGTCTCCACTGCGTGGAAAGGGAGACTAATTAGTCTCCCTTCAGATTTTAGACTTGTCGTTTACATGGTACAAATTTCGAACACAATTACCAAGTGCCAAGTTAAAAGTATGGTTAAAGTATCATAAAAAAATTATAAACCGATAAAGTCAGACAATGTCAACCAACATATACGCACTCCATGATATGCAGTTCACGCTCTATATATAACACCTTTAGCCGAAAATACCCAATTTTTGGAAAAGATGGAAGGAATCAGTCAAATTGTCTGAAATTTTCAGATTAGTCTACTTTTACAAAGATAAAACTTTAGTTAAAATATCAAGAGAAACCATGAAGTCAAACAATGTGAACCAACACATCGCTCCATATATGCGGCTTATACTCTCTCTATATATAACACCTTTAGCCGAAAATACCCCATTTTTGGAAAAAATGGAAGAAATCTGTCAAATGGTCTGAAAATTTGAAATTAATTTACTTTTACTAAGTTAGAACTATGGTTAAAATATAAAGAGAAAACAGGAAGTCAAACAATGTGAACCAACACATCACGCCATATATGCGGTTTTTACTCTCTCTATATATAACACCTTTAGCCGAAAATACCACATTTTTGGAAAAGATGGAAGGAATGAGTCAAATTATCTGAAATTTTCAGATAAGTGTACCTTTACCAAGATAAAACTTTATTAAAATATCAAGAAAAATTATAAAATCAAGCAATGTGAACTGAGAGACATTATTCAAGGGAGACTATTTAGTCTCCCCTGCGTGGAAAGGGAGATTAATTAGTCTCCCTTCAGATTTTAGACTTGTCGTTTACATGGTACAAATTTCGAACACAATTACCAAGTGCCAAGTTAAAAGTATGGTTAAAGTATCATAAAACATTATAAACTGATAAAGTCAGACAATGTCAACCAACATATACGCACTCCGTGATATGCAGTTTATACTCTATATATAACACCTTTAGCCGAAAATATCCCATTTTTGGACAAGTTGGAAGGAATCAGACAAATTGTCTGAAATTTTCAGATAAGTCTACCTTTACCAAGATAATACATTAGTTAAAATATCAAGAAAAATTATAAAATCAAACAATGTGAACTGAGAGACATTATTCAAGGGAGACTATTTAGTCTCCCCTGCGTGGAAAGGGAGAGTAATTAGTCTCCCTTCAGATTTTAGACTTGTCGTTTACATGGTACAAATTTCGAACACAATTACCAAGTGCCAAGTTAAAAGTATGGTTAAAGTATCATAAAAAATTATAAACTGATAAAGTCAGACAATGTCGACCAACATATACGCACTCCGTGATATGCAGTTTATACTCTATATATAACAACTTTAGCCGAAAATATCCCATTTTTGGAAAAGTTGGAAGGAATCAGTCAAATTGTCTGAAATTTTCAGATTATTCTACTTTTACCAAGATAAAACTTTTGTTAAAATATCAAGAGAAACCATGAAGTCAAACAATGTGAATCAACACATCGCTCCATATATGCGGCTTATACTCTCTCTATATATAACACCTTTAGCCGAAAATACCCCATTTTTGGAAAAAATGGAACAAATCTGTCAAATGGTCTGAAAATTTGAAACTAATTTACTTTTACTAAGTTAGAACTATGGTTAAAAGATAAAGAGAAACCAGGAATTCAAACAATGTGAACCAAAACATCACGCCATATATGCGGTTTTTACTCTCTCTATATATAACACCTTTAGCCGAAAATACCACATTTTTGGAAAAAGATGGAAGGAATGAGTCAAATTATCTGAAATTTTCAGATAAGTCTACCTTTACAAAGATAAAACTTTAGTTAAAATATCAAGAAAAATTATAAAATCAAACAATGTGAACTGAGAGGCATTATTCAAGGGAGACTATTTAGTCTCCCATGCGTGGAAAGGGAGACTAATTAGTCTCCCTTAAGATTTTAGACTTGTCGTTTACATGGTACAAATTTCGAACACAATTACTAAGTGCCAAGTTAAAAGTTTGGTTAAAGTATCATAAAAAATTATAAGCTGATAAAGTCAGACAATGTCAACCAACATATACGCACTCCGTGATATGCAGTTTATACTCTATATATAACACCTTTAGCCGAAAATATCCCAATTTTGGAAAAGTTGGAAGGAATCTGTCAAATTGTCTGATATTTTCAGATTAGCCTACTTTTACAAAGATAAACCTTTAGTTAAAATCTAAAGAGAAACCATGCAGTCAAACAATGTGAACCAACACATCACCCCATATATGCGGTTTTTACTCTCTCTATATATAACACCTTTAGCCGAAAATACCCCATTTTTGGAAAAGATGGAAGGAATGAGTCAAATTGTCTGAAATTTTCAGATAAGTCTACCTTTACCAAGATAAAACTTTAGTTAAAATATCAAGAAAAATTATGAAATCAAACAATATGAACTGAGAGACATTATTCAAGGGAGACTATTTAGTCTCCCCTGCGCGAAAAGGGAGATTAATTAGTCTCTCTTCAGATTTTAGACTCGCCGTTTACATGGTACAAATTTGGAACACAATTACCAAGTGCCAAGTTAAAATTATGGTTAAAGTACATAAAAAATTATAAACTGATAAAGTCAGACAATGTCAACCAACATATACGCACTCCGTGATATGCAGTTCACGCTCTATATATAACACCTTTAGCCGAAAATACCCCATTTTTGGAAAAGATGGAAGGAATCCGTCAAATTGTCTGAAATTTTCAGATTATTCTACTTTTACCAAGAAAAAACTTTAGTTAAAATATCAAGAGAAACCATGAAGTCAAACAATGTGAACCAACACATCGCTCCATATATGCGGCTTATACTCTCTCTATATATAACAACTTTAGCCGAAAATACCACATTTTTGGAAAAGATGGAAGGAATGAGTCAAATTGTCTGAAATTTTCAGATAAGTCTACCTTTACCTAGATAAAACTTTAGTTAAAATATCAAGAAAAATTATAAAATCAAACAATGTGAACTGAGAGACATTATTCAAGGGAGACTATTTAGTCTCCACTGCGTGGAAAGGGAGACTAATTAGTCTCCCTTCAGATTTTAGACTTGTCGTTTACATGGTACAAATTTCGAACACAATTACCAAGTGCCAAGTTAAAAGCATGGTTAAAGTATCATAAAAAATTATAAACTGATAAAGTCAGACTATGTCAACCAACATATACGCACTCCGTGATATGCAGTTTATACTCTATATATAACACCTTTAGCCGAAAATATCCCATTTTTAGAAAGTTGGAAGGAATAAGTCAAATTGTCTGAAATTTTGAAATTAGCCTACTTTTACCAAGATAAAACTTTAGTTAAAATCTAAAGAGAATTCGAAACCATGGAGTCAAACAATGTGAACCAACACATCACGCCATATATGCGGTTTTTACTCTCTCTATATATAACACCTTTAGCCGAAAATACCACATTTTTGGAAAAGATGGAAGGAATGAGTCAAATTGTCTGAAATTTTCAGATAAGTCTACCTTTACCAAGATAAAACTTTAGTTAAAATATCAAGAAAAATTATAAAATCAAACAATGTGAACTGAGAGACATTATTCAACGGAGACTATTTAGTCTCCCCTGCGTGGAAAGGGAGACTAATTAGTCTCTATTCAGATTTTAGACTTGCCGTTTACATGGTACAAATTTAGAACACAATTACCAAGTGCCAAGTTAAAAGTATGGTTAAAGTATCATAAAAAATTATAAACTGATAAAGTCAGACAATGTCAACCAACATATACGCACTCCGTGATATGCAGTTCACGCTCTATATATAACACCTTTAGCCGAAAATATCCCATTTTTGGAAAAGATGGAAGGAATCAGTCAAATTTTCTGAAATTTTCAGATTAGTCTACTTTAACAAGATAAAACTTTAGTTAAAACATCAAGAGAAACCATGAAGTCAAACAATGTGAACCAACACATCGCTCCATATATGCGGCTTATACTCTCTCTATATATAACACCTTTAGCCGAAAATACCCCATTTTTGGAAAAGATGGAAGAAATCTGTGAAATGGGCTGAAATTTTGAAATTAATTTACTTTTACTAAGTTAGAACTATGGTTAAAATATAAAGAGAAACCATGAAGTTAACTGACAATGTGAACCAACACATCACCCCATATATGCGGTTTTTACTCTCTCTATATATAACACCTTTAGCCCAAAATACCACATTTTTGGAAAAGATGGAAGGAATGAGTCAAATTGTCTGAAATTTTCAGATAAGTCTACCTTTACCAAGATAAAACTTTAGTTAAAATATCAAGAAATTATTATAAAATCAAACAATGTGAACTGAGAGACATTATTCAACGGAGACTATTTAGTCTCCCCTGCGTGGAAAGGGAGACTAATTAGTCTCTCTTCAGATTTTAGACTTGCCGTTTACATGGTACAAATTTGGAACACAATTACCAAGTGCCAAGTTAAAAGTATGGTTAAAGTATCATTAAAAATTATAAACTGATAAAGTCAGACAATGTCAACCAACATATACGCACTCCGTGATATGCAGTTTATACTCTATATATAACACCTTCAGCCAAAAATATCCCATTTTTGGAAAAGTTGGAAGGAATGAGTCAAATTGTCTGAAATTTTCAAATTAGCCTACTTTTACAAAGATAAAACTTTAATTAAAATCTAAAGAGAATTCGAAACCATGGAGTCAAACAATGTGAACCAACACATCACACCATATATGCGGTTTTTACTCTCTCTATATATAACACCTTTAGCCGAAAATACCACATTTTTGGAAAAGATGGAAGAAATCTGTGAAATGGCCTGAAATTTTGAAATTAATTTACTTTTACTAAGTTAGAACTATGGTTAAAATATAAAGAGAAACCATGAAGTCAATTGACAATGTGAACCAACACATCACCCCATATATGCGGTTTTTACTCTCTCTATATATAACACCTTTAGGCGAATATACCACATTTTTGGAAAAATTGGAAGGAATGAGTCAAATTGTCCGAAATTTTCAGATAAGTCTACCTTTACCAAGATAAAACTTTAGTTAAAATATCAAGAAAAATTATAAAATCAAACAATGTGAACTGAGAGACATTATTCAACGGAGACTATTTAGTCTCCCCTGCGTGGAAAGGGAGACTAATTAGTCTCTCTTCAGATTTTAGACTTGCCGTTTACATGGTACAAATTTGGAACACAATTACCAAGTGCCAAGTTAAAAGTATGGTTAAAGTATCATAAAAAATTATAAACTGATAAAGTCAGACAATGTCAACCAACATATACGCACTCCGTGATATGCAGTTTACGCTCTATATATACCACCTTTAGCCGAAAATACCACATTTTTGGAAAAGATGGAAGGAATCAGTCACATTGTCTGAATTTTCAGATTAGTCTACTTTAACAAGATAAAACTTTAGTTAAAATATCAAGAGAAACCATGAAGTCAAACAATGTGAACCAACACATCGCTCCATATATGCGGCTTATACTCTCTCTATATATAACACCTTTAGCCGAAAATACCCCATTTTTGGAAAAGATGGAAGAAATCGGTGAAATGGCCTGAAATTTTGAAATTAATTTACTTTTACTAAGTTAGAACTATGGTTAAAATATAAAGAGAAACCATGAAGTCAACTGACAATGTGAACCAACACATCACCCCATATATGCGGTTTTTACTCTCTCTATATATAACACCTTTAGGCGCAATTACCACATTTTTGGAAAAGATGGAAGGAATGAGTCAAATTGTCTGAAATTTTCAGACAAGTCTACCTTTAGCAAGATAAAACTTTAGTTAAAATATCAAGAAAAATTATAAAATCAAACAATGTGAACTGAGAGACATTATTCTTAGTCTCCCCTGCGTGGAAAGGGAGACTAATTAGTCTCTATTCAGATTTTAGACTTGCCGTTTACATGGTACAAATTTGGAACACAATTACCAAGTGCCAAGTTAAAAGTATGGTTAAAGTATCATAAAAAATTATAAACTGATAAAGTCAGACAATGTCAACCAACATATACGCACTCCGTGATATGCAGTTCACGCTCTATATATAACACCTTTAGCCGAAAATATCCCATTTTTGGAAAAGATGGAAGGAATCAGTCAAATTGTCTGAAATTTTCAGATTAGTCTACTCTAACAAGATAAAACTTTAGTTAAAATATCAAGAGAAACCATGAAGTCAAACAATGTGAACAAACACATCGCTCCATATATGCGGCTTATACTCTCTCTATATATAACACCTTTAGCCGAAAATACCACATTTTTGGAAAAGATGGAAGGAATGAGTCAAATTGTCTGCAAATTTTCAGATAAGTCTACCTTTACCAAGATAAAACTTTAGTTAAAATATCAAGAAAAATTATAAAATCAAACAATGTGAACTGAGAGACATTATTCAAGGGAGACTATTTAGTCTCCACTGCGTGGAAAGGGAGATTAATTAGTCTCCCTTCAGATTTTAGACTTGTCGTTTACACGGTACAAATTTCGAACACAATTACCAAGTGCCAAGTTAAAAGTATGGTTAAAGTATCATAAAAAATTATAAACTGATAAAGTCAGACAATGTCAACGAACATATACGCACTCCGTGATATGCTGTTTATACTCTATATATAACACCTTCAGCCGAAAATATCCCATTTTTGGAAAAGTTGGAAGGAATCAGTCAAATTGTCTGAAATTTTCAAATTAGCCTACTTTTACCAAGATAAAACTTTAGTTAAAATCTAAAGAGAATTCGAAACCATGGAGTCAAACAATGTGAACCAGCACATCACGCCATATATGCGGTTTTTACTCTCTCTATATATAACACCTTTAGCCGAAAATACCACATTTTTGGAAAAGATGGAAGAAATATGTGAAATGGCCTGAAATTTTTAAATTAATTTACTTTTACTAAGTTAGAACTATGGTTAAAATATAAAGAGAAACCATGAAGTCAACTGACAATGTGAACCAACACATCACCCCATATATGCGGTTTTTACTCTCTCTATATATAACACCTTTAGGCGCAATTACCACATTTTTGGAAAAATTGGAAGGAATGAGTCAAATTGTCTGAAATTTTCAGATAAGTCTACCTTTAGCAAGATAAAACTTTAGTTAAAATATCAAGAAAAATTATAAAATCAAACAATGTGAACTGAGAGATATTATTCAAGGGAGACTATTTAGTCTCCACTTCGTGGAAAGGGAGACTAATTAGTCTCCCTTCAGATTTTAGACTTGTCGTTTACATGGTACAAATTTCGAACACAATTACCAAGTGCCAAGTTAAAAGTATGGTTAAAGTATCATAAAAAATTATAAACTGATAAAGTCAGACAATGTCAACCAACATATACGCACTCAATGATATGCAGTTCACGCTCTATATATAACACCTTTAGCCGAAAATACCCCATTTTTAGAAAAGACGGAAGGAATCAGTCAAATTGTCTGAAATTTTCAGATTAGTCTACTTTTCCAAGATAAAATTTTAGTTAAAATATCAAGAGAAACCATGAAGTCAAACAATGTGAACCAACACATCGCTCCATATATGCGGCTTATACTCTCTCTATATATAACACCTTTAGCCGAAAATACCCCATTTTTGCAAAAGATGGAAGAAATCTGTGAAATGGCCTGAAATTTTGAAATTAATTTACTTTTACTAAGTTAGAACTATGGTTAAAATATAAAGAGAAACCATGAAGTCAACTGACAATGTGAACCAACACATCACCCCATATATGCGGTTTTTACTCTCTCTATATATAACACCTTTAGGCGCAATTACCACATTTTTGGAAAAGATGGAAGGAATGAGCCAAATTGTCTGAAATTTTCAGATAAGTCTACCTTTAGCAAGATAAAACTTTAGTTAAAATATCAAGAAAAATTATAAAATCAAACAATGTGAACTGAGAGACATTATTCTTAGTCTCCCCTGCGTGGAAAGGGAGACTAATTAGTCTCTATTCAGATTTTAGACTTGCCGTTTACATGGTACAAATTTGGAACACAATTACCAAGTGCCAAGTTAAAAGTATGGTTAAAGTATCATAAAAAATTATAAACTGATAAAGTCAGACAATGTCAACCAACATATACGCACTCCGTGATATGCAGTTCACGCTCTATATATAACACCTTAGTAGCCGAAAATATCCCATTTTTGGAAAAGATGGAAGGAATCAGTCAAATTGTCTGAAATTTTCAGATTAGTCTACTTTAACAAGATAAAACTTTAGTTAAAATATCAAGAGAAACCATGAAGTCAAACAATGTGAACCAACACATCGCTCCATATATGCGGCTTATACTCTTTCTATATATAACACCTTTAGCCGAAAATACCCCATTTTTGGAAAAGACGGAAGGAATCAGTCAAATTGTCTGAAATTTTCAGATTAGTCTACTTTTACCAAGATAAAACTTTAGTTAAAATATCAAGAGAAACCACGAAGTCAAACAATGTGAACCAACACATCGCTCCATATATGCGGCTTATACTCTCTCTATATATAACACCTTTAGCCGAAAATACCCCATTTTTGGAAAAGATGGAAGAAATCTGTGAAATGGGCTGAAATTTTGAAATTAATTTACTTTTACTAAGTTAGAACTATGGTTAAAATATAAAGAGAAACCATGAAGTCAACTGACAATGTGAACCAACACATCACCCCATATATGCGGTTTTTACTCTCTCTATATATAACACCTTTAGCCCAAAATACCACATTTTTGGAAAAGATGGAAGGAATGAGTCAAATTGTCTGAAATTTTCAGATAAGTCTACCTTTACCAAGATAAAACTTTAGTTAAAATATCAAGAAAAATTATAAAATCAAACAATGTGAACTGAGAGACATTATTCAACGGAGACTATTTAGTCTCCCCTGCGTTGAAAGGGAGACTAATTAGTCTCTCTTCAGATTTTAGACTTGCCGTTTACATGGTACAAATTTGGAACACAATTACCAAGTGCCAAGTTAAAAGTATGGTTAAAGTATCATAAAAAATTATAAACTGATAAAGTCAGACAATGTCAACCAACATATACGCACTCCGTGATATGCAGTTCACGCTCTATATATAACACCTTTAGCCGAAAATACCCCATTTTTGGAAAAGATGGAAGGAATCAGTCAAATTGTCTGAAATTTTCAGATTAGTCTACTTTAACAAGATAAAACTTTAGTTAAAATATCAAGAGAAACCATGAAGTCAAACAATGTGAACCAACACGTCGCTCCATATATGCGGCTTATACTCTCTCTATATATAACACCTTTAGCCGAAAATACCACATTTTTGGAAAAGATGGAAGGAATGAGTCAAATTGTCTGAAATTTTCAGATAAGGCTACCTTTGCCAAGATAAAACTTTAGTTAAAATATCAAGAAAAATTATAAAATCAAACAATGTGAACTGAGAGACATTATTCAAGGGAGACTATTTAGTCTCCACTGCGTGGAAAGGGAGACTATTTAGTCTCCCTTCAGATTTTAGACTTGTCGTTTACATGGTACATATTTCGAACACAATTACCAAGTGCCAAGTTAAAAGTATGGTTAAAGTATCATAAAAAATTATAAACTGATAAAGTCAGACAATGTCAACCAACATATACGCACTCCGTGATATGCAGTTTATACTCTATATATAACACCTTTAGCCGAAAATATCCCATTTTTGGAAAAGTTGGAAGGAATCAGTGAAATTGTCTGACATTTTCAGATTAGCCTACTTTTACCAAGATAAAACTTTAGTTAAAATCTAAAGAGAATTCGAAACCATGGAGTCAAACAATGTGAACCAACACATCACGCCATATATGCGGTTTTGACTCTCTCTATATATAACACCTTTAGCCGAAAATACCACATTTTTGGAAAAGATGGAAGGAATGAGTCAAATTGTCTGAAATTTTCAGATAAGTCTACCTATACCAAGATAAAACTTTAGCTAAAATATCAAGAAAAATTATAAAAACAAACAATGTGAACTGAGAGACATTATTCAAGGGAGACTATTTAGTCTCCCCTGGGTGGAAAGGGAGACTAATTAGTCTCTCTTTAGATTTTAGACTTGCCGTTTACATGATATGGTACAAATTTGGAACACAATTGCCAAGTGCCAAGTTAAAAGTATGGTTAAAGTATCATAAAAAATTATAAACTGATAAAGTCAGACAATGTCAAACAACATATACGGACTCCGTGATATGCAGTTTATACTCTATATATAACACCTTTAGCCGAAAATATCCCATTTTTTGAAAAGTTGGAAGGAATCAGTCAAATTGTCTGAAATTTTCAGGTTAGCCTACTTTTACCAAGATAAAACTTTAGTTAAAATATCAAGAAAAATTATGAAATCAAACAATGTGAACTGAGAGACATTATTCAAGGGAGACTATATTTAGTCTCCCCTGCGTGGAAAGGGAGACTAATTAGTCCCTTCAGATTTTAGACTTCGTGTCGTTTACATGGTACAAATTTGTACACAATTACCAAGTGCCAAGTTAAACGTATGGTTAAAGTATCATAAAAGCTGATTATAAACTGATAAAGTCAGACAATGTCAACCAACTTATGCGCACTCCGTGATATGCAGTTTATACTCTATATATAACACGTTTATTAGCCGAAAATACCCCATTTTTCGAAATGATGGAAGAAATCTGTCAAATGGTCTGAAATTTTGAAATGAATTTACTTTTACCAAGTTAGAACTATGATTAACATATCAAGAGAAACCATGAAGTCGAAGAATGTGAACCAACACATGCATATATAAAACCTTTAGGCCTAAAAAACACTTTTAGGAAATATTGAATAAATTAGTCAAATTTCCTGAAATTTTGAAAAGGGGCCACTTTTACCAAGTTATAACTGACTATGGGCAAAATATCGAGAGAAACCAAGAAGTCAAACAATGTGAACCAACACAACACCGTCGTATGCAGTTTAATTATACTCTCTACTATTTAACGTCTTTAGGTCGAAAATATTTCATTTTTGAAAAGAGGGAAGAAAAGTGTCAAATTTTCTGAAATTTTGATGTGCAAGTACTTTTACCAAGTTAGAAATTTAGTTAAAATATCAAGAAAAATTATGAAGCTAGTCAGACAATGTTGACCATGCACCACAGTTATATGTAGTTTCAGTATTCTCGCTCTACAAGACATTTAGGTCAATATGCACCTATTCGAAATCGAAGGCGTTTTCTTGTTGAAAATGATACAACAGTGTTGGCATGACCACATGATCATTATTATCGTCGCCATTATCATCATCATCATCATCATCATCATCATCATCATCATCATTATCGTCATCATCCCATCCTGAATGTAACCCTCATTGTCATCGTCGTCATTATCATCTTACTTATGATAATATCATCATATTCTTCATTATCATTATCATTATCATATTATTATCATTATTATTATTATTATTATTATTATTATTATTATTATTATTATTATTATTATTATTATGATTATGATTATGATTGTTGTTGTTGATAGATATATACATTTAATATATTTAGATAATGCGCTATAAAAATCTGTTTACACGTATATTGTATACACAATATTATATTAGCAGGAAAGACTATATTATATAGACTATACTAGAAATACATGAACGCAACAACCCCTCGCCCGCTTTTACATGCTTTTTTAAAACACCCACCCACCCCCTGATTAAAATAAGCACTCCTAATATACAGCCAATACAAAAAAAAGCAGATATAAAAACAAATTATGTTAAATCCTTGGGATATTAAATTATACAATTTATGGATAGGTCGATAGGACGACAAAACTGCTTTAAATCATTTAATGAAAGTTGAACATATCAAAGCATAATTTAGATTTCATTATTAAATTCTGGTTGTAAAAAATATATTGTTTTTAGGAGGTTTCAAAAGGGATTAATTTTAGCAAGCCTTTAAATGGCTTCTCTATGCATGTACATTTTGCAAAGGCAGTATTAAAAGTAATTAACAGCTCAGAAATTACATTTATAATAGAGTCTGAGATAAAAACAATTCAGTAGAATCGTATTCCAGAAAGAAGATTTCAAAAGACAACGTTTCAGTCGAAACACAGCCAAGAAAACCAACAAAGCCCATGAGTATTTTCAATAATAAAAAGTGCATGCACGTCCACCACGGTTAATATAAGCCTTAAAGGTAGTGTTTTAAGTTAGCTTTAGTTAAGCTGACTTATGGTTTGGATGAGCAAAGGGAAAGCACGAAAACGTGAAGCTGAATATTGTTTAGGTTAAGCGAAAACTTGAAAACAACAAGAATCCTACCGTTAACCACTTTAAGATGATTTGACCATGGACTCACGGAGTGTCTTCAAACAAGGGCTACATGCACTGCAGATCGAGTTTTTGTTTACCATACGGCGTTTGGTTTCTTCAAGTTCTCTGGTTTCTCTTCTAGATATATTAAACGGGTTGTTTGTATCCTTTTCTTCGTGCTCCATTTCATTTCGTTTCGTTTAAATAAACGAAAGCAAAACACTATTTGTTTGAGAGTTTATAGTTTTCTTCGTCGCTAGTCACCAGTGTCCAACTATTCTTACCGCGTGACACCGTGCCATATATATATATATATATATATATATATATATATATATATATATATTATATATATATAAACTATTTCCCAGATTTCGTCTCCCTCGCTTTTTCTCCACGCGTGTAAAGCGGACTACACGCATGTCGAGATTAGCACCCTCACCGGGCTCGGGGATAATATTATATTATATGACTATATAATATTATACTCTTTTAATGAAGGTTACTTAAAAGTATATTTGCCACTGATCGTTCTCAGAAAATTGTATTTAAGTGCTTGGTTATTTAACTTTATACGGTTGCCGCTATATATAATTCTCAAATTCATGAATAATTCATGAGCTAATTAACCAATAACAAAGACACATTTGATCGCGAGATTGCATTTGGATAACTCGGTGAAACACCTGGTCCACAACTCTACAATGTTCTTGGTCGGCATATATAATTAGGATATTTGAGGAACATCACTAGTGATCTTCCTCAAATATCCTAATTATCTATGCAAACTATGGAATTTTTGTAAAGAAACGAAAGCACTACACACAAAACGCATCACAAACCCTTTATTTCTCAAAACACTACTTCATACTCACAAAATATTAAACGTTATGTTACACTCATTGAACACAGAATGCTCTAAATCAACTCGACCTCCTACACTCGCTGGAAAACTCTGCACTAATTTCTCAGCACTTGCGACTAATGTACTCTTCGTGCTTGAGTTTACAGGACCTAACACACTTGAAACCTCTTCTTGTTGCTCTACACTACCTTTCTCGTACACAAATAAAGCATTTGATCTATGACCAGTTCTTTCTCGAATTAATTTCTCGTCAACTCCGTGCTGAAACAAACTGCTGGCACACGTCACCCGTAAACTGTGAGAAGTTTTAACTGGAAAACCTAAAGCTTTACACATGTTTGGTAATATTTTTGCAAGCGTGTTAACACCAACAGGACTTTTATCAAAACCTAATTCTTTAGTGTTTGTCCGAAAATAAAATGCACTGACATTTTTATTCTTAATTTCAGCCAAATCTTTATAAATTTTATAAACCTTAACAAGACACCGCGTGTCATGAACCTCTCCTTCCTTGTGACAAACATGTCGCACAATTCTCGGCTTATACTTTAAATCCGTCAAGCCTCCGTGGAAAGTTTTACATACATTTTCTTCCAACTTAACGAAATTGTCTCCTATTGTAAAGTTATTCAAACATAACTGTCGATGTTCTGACCTTCTGAGGCCAAGCAATTTACCATTATAAAAGTAAACGGTATTCAATACACTTTGAGAACAAGACATCCCAAGAAGACCTTTCTCCCAGAAGGCAATTTCTTCTTTCTCTGTTATGGCTTCATGCTCCTGTCGCTTCGATCCTGCACCTTCTCGAGTACTGACTTTCATCTCTGCATCCAACAAGCGACGAAATCGATCGAACCTTTTAATAAAACAATTCCCCAATATTAATTTCTGCATTAGTCATATCAATTCACTCGAAAGCGAAAACATGCACACGAAGCTTGACACAATATTCAATACTCACCGTCTGTCTCCTCTGTCCAAGGGATTTAACCCATTCCCTTCGTTCTGCTCTTCTAAGAAGCGTTTTATGCCGGCGATAATGCTATACAGCGATCGCGCAGGGTACTTTTCACCATTCTTGTTCACGACCTCTTGTACGAATTTCCCCAACCAAAATGCTAAACTTTCAGCGTTGAAATGCTCAAGATGAGTGCTTAAATCTTGTATTTCACAACCCGGTTCATTGTTAGTGACATCCCGCACAGCTCTATTGCCCTGCCATTCTTTGAATATTTCCGTAGCCCATTTCGTCTTGTATTTAGTCGATGCTGGGATCGCTTTTCCAATTAATATATTTTCTTCGGTTTCTGTCCTTTCAGGACGAAAACGTCTCGCTCCTTTCTCGTTCATTTCTGAACAACAACAATCACCAACGACTGGCAGAGATTGAAAATTTAAAATGCAAAAACCACCCTACTTATAACGCAACCATCCCATTCCCATGAGAGAGCATTACCCAATCAAACATAACCTTTGATTGAATTTGAGAAGCTATTTAAACAACTCGAGCTCGTGTCCCACCGAGATATCCAAACACACGAAAACAATTAACAAAAACACTCGGCCTTCGGCCTCGTGTTTTCATACATTGTTTTATCGTGTTTGGATATCCCGGTGAAACACTCGCTCTCGTTGTTCAAATATTACATAATAAATGGTATATATTTTTAGAATTCTCAGTAAAGTATGACACCCAGACAGTCATCCTGAATAAATATTCGGTGCAGGTCTGAGACAGCACGACTGCTTCTTAAAAGACTTTTAATACGCGTCAAACCCGACCGTTTCAGACCTTCAGAGAATGTTGATTATCATTGCGCGCGTATTCCGTAGTGAAGTAAAGCGCTTGATTTATAAGCTTGCCTAATATATTATATTTTCAGAGTATGAGAGTTCACGCTCAGACTACATGCACTAGCTATCAAGCTATGCTCAAACTTAGATATCTTGACTTATTATGCATTTATCCTCTCTTGCTATATTAAACATGCAGTAACTTAAAGAAATCGATTATTGAGTGGCAAGTTGTTTCAATTTGTATCACCCTTACTGAACTCATATACTTCAACTCATCAAGTCTTGATCAAGACATCAACTTTTATATAAATTCCAAAAGCAAAGCCAAAGATTTTGTGCTCTTTACCGATCTTATATTATAGCCGATGAGATTGAGAAGTGTCAATATAATCGAAAGGTCGTATTACACTTGCTATGAAGAACATATAAGGCGATATATGCCATATATGGCATGGGCCCTATCGTGTATTTGGGTCCTTCTCATGTGTATCTTCTCAGGTACTGGCACTGCCAAGTATATAATGAGCAGCTCAAAGGTAATAGGAGCACGCAGTCCAGTTATATATATAGCTCAGTGGTCCTTCTGCTAATGGTAGCGACCAATGACATGTACTTATCGCAGGAAAAAATAATATTTATGTAAATACAAAGCGATTTTCTTACTTTATTTAAAATAACTCGTTCCTGTGCGAGGGCTTCCCTAGAGGTGAATGGAATCGTCTGGCGTTAGCCAGAATAAAATACTAAAGACCAATTCGGACAGGAAAGAGTTGGAGAGATTATAAATCGTTCCTGTCCGAAGGCTTTCCCAGGGCGCTTATATACTTGGCCAGAATAATATACTAAATACCAATTTGGACAGGAAACCGTGCTGACTCGTGTCACGAAATTCTTTCCTCGGGCACAAAAAAAGATTTTAATCAACGTTAGGATTAGTTTACATCTAAACTAAACCAATTCTTCTTTGTACATTTAGTACATGCGAGTTTCAAAACCACAGTAAGATCCTAATCAATCGCGTGAACCGGTTAGCCAGTGTACATGTCACAGGAAATATGTCCCCCCCAAAAATGTTTCCCCCCCAGGGAATATCTATTTACAAAAACGACGTATCTTAAAACTGACGTATCTTATAATAATTACCTGTGCCAGTGTTACCCCGCAAATTAGTGTTTAGTTAGCTAAAAGTTAAGCCTGGTTTCCATATAGCCGTAAGAGCCGGCGGCATGGCTGCGGCAAGGGACAATGGTCCAATCGCATACAGCTTTTTATTACTGGCTAATTCAACACTGTCTATGATTGGACCATCGCCCCTTGCCGCAGACATGCCGCCGGCTCTTACGGCTATATGGAACCAGGCTTTACTATTTATCGCCGAAAATCACCCTAGGCGGACAGCAGCATCACCTATCCCCCAGCTACTACACCAGTATGACCAATGATCGCTTTTGAGAGTCATCTCTCATTGAAAAATCGCTAATTGAATGAGGCGTCTACTGCGAATCATGACTACCATGCATAATAAATACTTCCGTATATACCGTTTTTTGGAAAACGGCAAACTACACTATTATATTAATAACAAAGCAAGAAAATGGTGAGCTGCCGAGAATTTCGACAACGAAATACTGACGTTTCACGCGGAGCCCTTCATTAACCTCGAGCCAACACGCTCTTTAGAAAGCAAAAAATAGTTTCTTATCTAAATAGATATTTAGCTGTATTTTACTTTTAAAAAGTTTTGTCCACACACGTATATCAATTATCCTGTAAGGAATCATTACTGAGGGGGGACAAATTTCCGAAGAGGGTGCCATATTTCCTAGGAAATGTGTCCCTGGGGGGACATATTTTGGAGGGGGACAAATTTACTGGGACACGGGCAGAATAAAACACTAAAGACCAATTCGGACAGGAAAGAGTTAATGCATGCACGGTCTCTATCTGAATTAATCGAGTTCTTAAACCGGCCAATCAGATTATAGAATCGACCAGCCGATGCCAGGGCCATTTTCGCCGACCTCCCGGCGTGGAGGCAAAATGCCCTGGGTACGAGGTTGGATTCAGTGGGACAAAAGAATAATACCGGCAGGTTAGTGAATTTGTTATTTGATCTTGGAAATTGCATGGAATCTGTTATTGTGCGCCCCCATTAATCTGTATTTTATATGCTGTAATTTTGAATGGAATCTATATCTATATATATGCTGTATTTTATTCAGAAGAGGGAAGGGGCTGGTTGAGGCCGGCCAAGGAAGGAATAGTTTATAAGCTGCAAATGTGCAAGTGCGAATGCGCAAGATAAATGTGCAGTGCAAATGGTTTCAGCACAAACATGTTATACATGTTATATATGTTATAAAGTGGTTCTGTGCGCATCACGTGGTTTCGATTTTAGATTTCTTGGTACCCTGGATCCTTCCCTTTCGTCACTTGATACTATAGCTGATATTTCTTGGTAAATCCCCTAAAGATTTCTTGGCAATCCTGGGTCTTTCACTTCCATCACTCGAAACTATACTGTTCATATTTCAAGGTAAACTCCTCGAGGGGATCTCCCAGCAGATCAAGCAGGTTCTTTAAAGGTTCCGTGATCACGAGGTTTCGGAATCTGTTTCTATTTAAGTTAGAAACAGGCGACCTTCTTTTCAAAGTATTTGATTTTCGTCGTCTTGGGGTCTTGTTCGTGATTCAGTGGGACAAAAGAATAATACTGGCAGGTTAGTGAATTTGTTATTTGATCTTGGAAATTGCATGGAATCTGTTATTGTGCGCCCGCATTAATCTGTATTTTATATGCTGTAATTTTGAATGGAATCTATATTTATATATATGCTGTATTTTGTTCCAATTATTACGTTCACAATTTTATTTGGTTTCCGCAATTTGTGAAGCAATATCGCTAAAATAATCATTGAAACACTCTGCAATTTCCGCAGGTGTCGAAATTAAACCATTATTTGCATTTAAAATTTTTTATTACCGAATCTTGTTGTTTACGGTTAAGCATTCGAAACCAAAATATATCAGGCGCTATTCTGTAGGATTTTTTAAATTCGGATATGCTGCACAGAATTTAACACTTTCGAATGGTGTAAGTTTTTAAGCTGGTTATTAGGACCACAGTCGATTCAGTTAAGCTTTGAACGATATGCCTCATAAGCTTTAGTTTGCATGAGTTGAGGTTTATACTTCCGATTAACTCAGATAAAAACAGAAGTTTCTCCGCCGCTATTCTACAAAATTTTAAATTTCACACATGTTGCTTAGAATTTAACGCTTTTTCGAATTATATTACCTTTAAGCGTGGCATAAGCCCACAGTCAGGTAGACTCCAAACGAGATGCGTCATAAACTCATCGTCATAAAGCTGTGCTTAAATTCTTTAATCTTGCTGA
Source organism: Paragorgia papillata (assembly GCA_035771165.1). NCBI lineage: Eukaryota > Metazoa > Cnidaria > Anthozoa > Scleralcyonacea > Coralliidae > Paragorgia > Paragorgia papillata. The sequence goes on along the minus strand of JAWNZC010000311.1, from coordinate 2,033,300 downwards.
CGCTTATACACTTTACTAACTTTCACGCACGTTTATCTGCATATAATGAAAGTGAATAATCGAAATATCTCTCTTCAAATATTTGGTGTAATTTTAAGATATACTTTTCAAAATATTCGTGATCACAAGTGCCGTGAAGTGCGAGGATATTAATTTTCATCAGCATTTAATTTGAGCACGCTACATTTACTCTCACGCACATTTGTTTGCATGGGCAGAAATAACATAGACAAAACACTATTCTTGATAAATTTTGTAACGTTCCAAGCTAGGCTCAGGCTGGCGTTATTAACTTATTAGTGATCAATGCTCTAATTTCGTCGGTTCCTTGTACACAATGGGAAAGGATTGACACTAAAAGAACGGCTGCGAAGGAGACTATACTTGATTCCCGGGACGTCCAGATTTCGTGCTATCCCTTAAAGGGCAACTATACGTTTCCAGGTTATTCTATTTTTCGTTAAAGTCGGAAAAGTTCAATCTAAAACCGAAGAAATAATTTAAACCAGTCACTCGGTTCCACTTTTATGAACTGTCTAAGTTTGAGTTTTTGCTCCTTTTCCTGAACTCGTGTGAACGACGCCCGCGTCGAAATAGAGACTGGTACTAGTAACTTGTGATGTCATACCGGTAACAAACAACAAGGTGATTGGTGGGTTTTACCGGTATCACGTCAAATACAATGGAGTACCCATTCTCCTAGAAACGCGGTCATGCTTCAAGAAGACCCAAGAAGGCTTCGCTGATAAATTCTTTGCTTTATCTCGAAATTCATATTTTTCTTTACTTTTGTTAAGTTAGATGACAACCCTTTCAGAAGAAAATATAACTTCAAAAGGTTTAGTTGACCTTTAACAAACTTGAAACTAAATTTCGAATTTCTAGGTAAAGTCACTAAATACTTTTTGTTAACCCTGGATATTTCCCTTGATTCTTAAGTTCAGATTTCTAAGTAAACTCCCCACAGCTCATTTCTTGATAAGCCTTGTCTTTGCCATTAAAACACTTAAAACTATAATTTATATTTGTAAGTAAGCTATACTAAGATTCCTTGGTGGAAACTGTAGTTCATATTTGTAAGTATAAACACCCTTAGCATGGGTATTAAATTTCTCGGTATTAATCCATTCGTGCCGAGGAGATCCTTTAAAATATTATTTTATTCCGGCTAACGTCAGATTATTTTACTCAGAAGAGGGAAGGGGCTGGTTGAGGCTGGCCAAGGAAGGAATAGTTTAAGCTGCAAATGTGCAAGTGCGAATTCGCAAGATAAATGTTCAGTGCAAATGGTTGCAGCACAAACATATTTTACATGTACATGTTATAAAGTGGTTCTGTGCGCATCACGTGGTTTGGATTTTAGATTTCTTGGTACCCTGGATCCTTCCCTTTCGTCACTTGATACTATAGCTGATATTTCTTGGTAAACCCCCTAAAGATTTCTTGGCAATCCTGGGTCTTTCACTTCCATCACTCGAAACTATACTGTTCATATTTCAAGGTAAACTCCTCGAGGGGATTTCCCAGCAGATCAAACAGGTTCTTTAAAGGTTGTCCGTGATCACGAGGTTTCGGAATCTATTTCTATTTAAGTTAGAAACAGGCGACCTTCTTTTCAAAGTATTTAATTTTCGTCGTCTTGGGGTCTTGTTCGTGATTCAGTGGGACAAAAGAATAATACCGGCAGGTTAGTGAATTTCTTATTTGATCTTGGAAATTGCATGGAATCTGTTATTGTGCGCCCCCATTAATCTGTATTTTATATGCTGTAATTTTGAATGGAATCTATATTTATATATATGCTGTATTTTATTCAGAAGAGGGAAGGGGCTGGTTGAGGCCGGCCAAGGAAGGAATAGTTTATGAGCTGCAAATGTGCAAGTGCGAATGCGCAAGATAAATGTGCAGTGCAAATGGTTTCAGCACAAACATATTTTACATGTACATGTTATAAAGTGGTTCTGTGCGCATCACGTGGTTTGGATTTTAGATTTCTTGGTACCCTGGATCCTTCCCTTTCGTCACTTGATACTATAGCTGATATTTCTTGGTAAACCCCCTAAAGATTTCTTGGCAATCCTGGGTCTTTCACTTCCATCACTCGAAACTATACTGTTCATATTTCAAGGTAAACTCCTCGAGAGGTTGTCCGTGATCACGAGGTTTCGGAATCTGTTTCTATTTAAGTTAGAAACAGGCGACCTTCTTTTCAAAGTATTTGATTTTCGTCGTCTTGGGGTCTTGTTCGTGATTCAGTGGGACAAAAGAATAATACCGGCAGGTTAGTGAATTTGTTATTTGATCTTGGAAATTGCATGGAATCTGTTATTGTGCGCCCTCATTAATCTGTATTTTATATGCTGTAATTTTGAATGGAATCTATATTTATTTATACAATACCCTGGTTGCTATGCGTGTTTTCATTGGTTGTTGCCCATGATCTATTAGAGGACAGACGCATGGTCACGTCAGATCACGTCAGCTGACTTGCTTTTTTCCTTTTTCGTGCCCCAAAATCCGGCAAGAGTTTCGACAAAAACCTTTTAAACTTTTATTGTATAAAACAAATAGATTCCATTTTTTTGTTGTCTGTTCAGTTATAGATGCACAGAGGACGTCACAACGTGGTAAGAACATCAGTGACCCACTCGACTGCGTCTCGTGGGCCACTTTTTTGTTCTTACCACGTTGTGACGTCATCTGTGCATCTATAACTGAACAGACAACGGCAAAATGGAATCTATTTGTTAAATATATGCTGTATTTTGTTCCAATGAGTACGCGTTCACCATTTTATTTGGTTTCCGCAATTTGTGAAGCAATATCGCTAAAATAATCATTGAAAGACTCTGCAATTTCCGCAGGTGTCGAAATTAAACCATTATTTGCATTTAAAATTTTTTATTACCGAATCTTGTTGTTTACGGTTAAGCATTCGAAACCAAAATATATCAGGCGCTATTCCGTAGGATTTTTTAAATTCGCATATGCTGCACAGAATTTAATTAACACTTTCGAATGGTGTAAGTTTTTAAGCTGGTTATTAGGACCACAGTCGATTCAGTTAAGCTTTGAACGATATGCCTCATAAGCTTTAGTTTGAGTTGAGGTTTATACTTCCGATTAACTCAAATAAAAACAGAAGTTCCTCCGCCGCTATTATACAAAATTTTAAATTTCACACAATATTAGCTTTAAGGGTCGCATAAGCCCACAGTCAGGTAGACTCCAAACGAGATGCGTCATAAACTCATCGTCATAAAGCTGTGCTTACATTCTTTAATCCTGCTGACGCTTATACACTTTACTAACTTTCACGCACGTTTATCTGCGTATAATGAAAGCGAATAATCGAAATATCACTCTTCAAAAATTTGGTGTAATTTTATGATATACTTTTCAAAATATTCGTGATCACAAGTACAGTGAAGTGCGAGGATATTAATTTTCATCAGCATTTAATTTGAGCACGCTACATTACTCTCACGCACATTTGTTTGCATGGGCAGAAACAACATAGACAAAACACTATTCTCGATAAATTTTGCAACGTTCCAAGCTAGGCTCAGGCCTCAGGCTGGCGTTATTAACTTATTAGTGATCAATGCTCTAATTTCATCGGTTTCTTGTACACAATGGGAAAGGATTGACACTAAAGGAACGGCTGCGAAGGAGACTACTGATTGATTCCCGGACGTCCAGATTTCTTGCTATCCCTTAACAAACTTGAAACTAAATTTCGAATTTCTAGGTAAAGTCACTAAATACTTTTTGTTAACCCTGGATATTCCCCTTGATTCTTAAGTTCAGATTTCTAAGTAAACTCCCCACAGCTCATTTCTTGGTAAGCCTTGTCTTTTCCATTAAAACACTTAAAACTATAATTTATATTTGTAAGTCAGCTATACTAAGATTCCTTGGTGGAAACTGTAGTTCATATTTGTAAGTATAAACACCCTTAGCATGGGTATTAAATTTCTTGGTGTTAACCCATTCGTGCCGAGGAGAGCCTTTAAAATATTATTTTATTCCGGCTAACGCCAGATTATTTTATTCAGAAGAGGGAAGGGGCTGGTTGAGGCCGGCCAAAGAAGGAATAGTTTATAAGCTGCAAATGTGCAAGTGCGAATGCGCAAGAAAAATGTGCAGTGCAAATGTTTGCAGCACAAACATATTTTACATGTACATGTTATAAAGTGGTTCCGTGCGCATCACGTGGTTTGGATTTTAGATTTCTTGGTAACCTGGATCCTTCCCTTTCGTCACTTGATACTATAGCTGATATTTCTTGGTAAACCCCCTAAAGATTTCTTGGCAATCCTGGGTCTTTCACTTCCATCACTCGAAACTATACTGCTCATATTTCAAGGTAAACTCCTCGAGGGGATCTCCCAGCAGATCAAACAGGTTCTTTAAAGGTTGTCCGTGATCACGAGGTTTCGGAATCTGTTTCTATTTAAGTTAGAAACAGGCGACCTTCTTTTCAAAGTATTTGATTTTCGTCGTCTTGGGGTCTTGTTCGTGATTCATTGGGGGGCAAAAGAATAATACCGGCAGGTTAGTGAATTTGTTATTCGATCTTGGTAATGGCATGGAGTCTGTTATTGTGCGCCCTCATTAATCTGTATCTTAAATGCTGTAATTTTGAATGGAATCTATATTTATATATATGCTGTAATTTTGTTCCAATGATTACGTTCACCATTTTATATGGTTTCCGCAATTTGTGAAGCAATATCGGTAAAATAATCATTGAAACACTCTGCAATTTCCGCAGGTGTCGAAATTAAACCATTATTTCATTTAATATTTTTTATTACCCTTGTTGTTTACGGTTAAGCATTTGAAACCAAAAATTCTCAGGCGCTATTCTGTAGGATTTTTTTAAATTCACATACGTTGGACATAATTTAACACTTTTTTATCCGGTTTAGGATCACTTTGAACGAGAGGCGTCAAAAGCGGTGATACGGCAATTTTTTTACGTTGAGTTTTATATTTCAGATTATATTCTACAAAATTCTGAAATTCACACATGTTGCATAGTACTTAACGCTTTCTTGTAAGGCTAAAGGAATGTAAGCAGTCGGAATTGTTTGCTATTTGTAGCATAGCGCTAGAGTGATACTTTTAATATACATAATATTTTTAATATTTTCCAATTGTTTATTTAAGATATCCACATTAAACAGGTTGAAAAAAAACAATATTGGGTTAATTTTAATTGTATGTGTCTAGCAGGCTGGCACCAAAATCGGGACGTGTAATATTTTTGTTTTGGTTTACATAGTATATTTGTTTAATGACATTTACCCTAGTGATTGGACTAACTTCACAAGACTACCTTTAGTTATCATTTGTTGTATGTTTTAAAAGTGCTGGTTTAATGGAGTCAATGGTATAGTCAAAACTAGTGTGGTTTTTGCTGATAAATTCTAGTTGCTGAAGATTGAAATCATATCTTACTGTCATATGTATAATATAATTTGCATATACACAAATGCTATTTTGGCTTGCTATTACAGTTATCGGTATCAGTCTAATTGTCAAACATTATATGCTAGTCTAGAGACTGAGTAGCTAGCTGACAGTAACAACTAATGATGGTACATTAATAGATGCAACAACACAAAGCTATACTTTTCTGATTCTGGTTGATGATTGTAATTCCTTGTTTATTAACTACATATAAATGGACTTGGCCGCAGAGCCAAACTATTAATGACTTTGTTGATTCTTAGCACAATTAATAACATGTACAGTATCAATATGAGCCCAGCTACATGGACAGTATTAATACGAACCCGGCTACATGTACATGTACAGTATCAATATGAGCCTGGTTGCATATACAGTATCAGCATGAGCCTGGTTGCATATACAGTATCAACATGTTTGGACATTTCCTTGCTAAAATTTGGGCCAGCCTACTGAGTTAGCTGGCATCTCATTCTTGAGCGAGGTTAACCGGGATAGAATTTTCCTACATGAACCAGTTACATTGTTTTATTATTATTACAAATACTATAGTGTTACATGTGTATAGCCATTGTTGATGATCAAGTTCTCTAAATATTATGAACCAATGTTTTTATCAGAAACTGACAGTATAATGTTGGAAATGTTAAGTCACTAAATGCATGTACTGTTTGACAGTTCATTTGAAAACAACTAGTTTTTCTTCGATTTTTCGCGCTGCAAGCAGGATAGTTTTTCTGCAAACAGATTTTAAAGCCAAACTGCCTGGTACTACATTTATATTGTTTTATCCCATACTGTTGGTTCATATTTCTACTTTAATAAAAACCTATATACTCTTAGTTAGACTATAGATGAAAGCTATTCAAGTTTAAGAACTCGTGAAAGTTTGGGAGAACTCGAAATGGTGCGGGCTCGTGTTCCCACTTTAATTTCTCGTTCTCCCAAACTTCCACTCGTGTTTCTATAACTATGTAAACACGGAAAATGTTTTCTATTTCTTTTATAAAATAACACAGTGAAAATAAGAAAAACATTGAAATAAGATTCGTTTATTAAAATCATGAAAAGTTAAATTCTCCTTACTCGCACAAGATCAACGTCATTGGCTGTTCACATGATCACAAATATTCCTCGAGCTCTCAGCTGTCAGCATGAGGTTTGAATAGACGAAAAGCTATTCGTACGCAACAAGCACACGTTTTTGGCTTGAAATACAACACAATTTAATGAAAAAGGACAAATAATGAAGTCTTCCGAAATCGGAAATATGATACAAAGAAAAACGTAGTGATCAGCGACGGAGAGAGAGTAGCCTGCGTAGCAGGCGTTACTGGATTGGGGGACTGGGGAGAGGGCTGAGAAGTAACGCCTGCAGTGGAGCTCTTTGGTTTTGTCAAGCACCCCCTTATCACAGCCCTTATAATGAAATATGATCTCGAGTGGCCAATGTCTGAAGCTATTAAATTAACTGTTTGTATTAATTGTAATATTTCAAAATCCATGGCATTTAATTCAGTAAAATTTCGCGTAAATTATTATTTCAATAATTCTCTTTGTATAATTATTTCAATAATTCTCTTTGTATAAAAAACAATTATAGTACAAGGGAGTTAAAAGACTGAGAGTTGGTCGCAAATCTGTGGAAGGGATAAATTAATATTAACGGAATATGTCTGCAGTGTCCGACGGTGTCTGCTGACAAATATTTCTAAAACTGTGGACTGGAAATGTATGAAATTAGGTGTGAATGGTAGAGTAATCCTGTTTCTATCAATGGCAACGAATATTCATGAAGAGAACAGTAATGACAGCGAGTGTTTACCGAAATAAAACAGTTGTGAAAGGTATATAAATAGTAGTGATTATTTAACGGAAATGTCTGCGGCGTCCCACGGTGTCTGCTCACAAATATTTGTCAAACTGTGGCCTGGAAATTTATAAAATTAGGTGTGAATGGTAGAGTACCCTGTTTCTATCAATGGCAACGAATATTCATGAAGAGACTAGTAATGACAGCGAGTGTTTACCAAAATAAAACAGTTGAGTGAAAGGTATACCATCATTGAACGGAAATGTCTGCGGCGTCCCACGGTGTTCGCTCGCAATGAATATTTTCAGAAATTTTATGACTGACAGAGACATATGAAAGCAAAGCGTCTCACGGTGTTCGCTTTCAAAATCAAATTCAGGAACTTCCTATTATTAAGATATATTCCAAACTCTTGCATGGAGGTTTTAAATATAAAACTTAGTTGAATGGTATGGGAGTCGAGGAGGCTGACACTCAGCATTTTCATTTGATCAAATCGCAAAAGCACTGCAAGATGCTGTTTAGATATTTCCTTTGATATCAATCGTTTCAGCTTTGTTTGAAAATTAGAATTGAAATTATTAATTTTACTTACCAAACTTTCTTGATTGACAGATTATGGGCGCTAAGCGAATCACATTCGGCGTAATCAATAATTAAAACCCCGTTCGTCAGCGAACGGGTTTGACAAAACCAAAGAGCTCCACTGCAGGCGTTACTTCTCAGCCCTCTCCCCAGTCCCCCAATCCAGTAACGCCTGTACGCAGGCTAGAGAGAGAGTGGTTCGTCGTCGTTAACTTCACGGCGTGGATTATTAACACAGACGTTTACGGTGCCAATCGAACAACCAGAAAACATGTTGGTGAAGCTGGATCCCTCGTAGAAGGAATTGGTCTGAGCCATCGAAGTTGCTTCTGAAAACATTGGGGCCTGTTGTTGAGACATACCAAGCTGAAGGTTGGCAGTTGAAGGTTCGAGAGATCTGGACAAGACATATCGCTACTTTGCTGAAGCTGCGCTGAGGAAGGACGAGCGTTGTAGCTCTTTTATGACTGTTCATTTCGATGACCAGATATAGTCATAATATGCCGATTTTCCAGACCTACATTGGACCACAGGGTAATTGCGGTGGCTCTCACACAATGGTTGGTGTATTTCATTGACAGCCGCGCTTCCTCGCTGATTTCTTTCATCATAACTGCCAATTTGTGTACGCCAAGCGGGCGGTTTTCGTACCAAATTGAGTCGTCTGGAGACCACTTTCGCTTTGGAAACTGGTAGAATGCTGTACACATCGGGTTGAGCTTATATATGTACAACTGTAAAGCGTTGAAGCCATCACTTGGGTCGTCGGATGCTTTATACATCCTGCCTTCCTTCTCAAAACGTTCGATGTCGCCAATTCCACCTGGACGATTCTTTGACGACTCGTCGTGGGTCATGCTCGCATACGGTCGATTATTTTCATCCACAAGAAGCTTAAAACTGGAAGCTGTTAGGTTTCGTTGGCCTTCTCGCCCTCTTCGGCACCAGTATAGAGTTGTGTGAAACCAAACGTTTCTCAAAAGACCACTGTGAAGTATGCACCACATTCAGCCTTCGATTCTGCCTTTGATTCGGCCTTCGATTCAGCCGTCGATTCAATTATCGCACATATTGTGAAGTTATCTCCATATTCATCAGGTGGCCGCTATTACAGAATATCATACAAAAACACAATTTTCTCAGGCGCTATTCCATAGGATTTCTTCAAATTTACATATATTGTACAGAATTTCATGCTCTTTAATATGGTATAAGTTTCCAGAGTGGGATAGAACTATGAACGACGCAAGAAGGCCTTAAACAATTTGCGGCGCGGCGTCATTAATACGACTGACGGGGGTTGTGTTGCATATTCCAGATTTCATCAGATATAAACACAATTTTCTCAGGCGCTATTCCATACGACTTTTTAAAATTTATATATGTCGTACAGAATTTCATGCTCTTTAATCTGGTATAAGTTTCCAGAGTGGGATAGAACTATGAACGACGCGAGAGGGCTTTAAACAAGTTGCGGCGCGGCGTCATTACGAATGACGGGGGTTGTGGTGCATATACATTATTCCAGATTACATCAGATATAAACATAATTTTTCAGGCGCTATTCTATACGATTTTTTTAAATTTACATATGTTGTACAGAATTTCATGCTCCTTAATCTGGTATAAGTTCCCAGAGTGGGATAGAACTATGAACGACGCAGGAGGGCTTTAAACAAGTTGCAGCGCGGCGTCAATACGAATGACGGGGGTTGTGGTGCATACATTATTCCAGATTACCTCAGAAAGAGTACAATTGTCTCAGGCGCTATTCTATACGATTTTTTTAAATTTACATATCTTGTACAGAATTTCATGCTCTTTAATATGGTATAAGTGTCCAGAGTGGGATAGAACTATGAACGATGCGAGAAGGCCTGAAACAAATTGCGGCGCGGCGTCATTAATACGACTGACGGGGGTTGTGTTGCATATTCCAGATTTCATCAGATATAAACACAATTTTCTCAGGCGCTATTCCATACGACTTTTTAAAATTTATATATGTCGTACAGAATTTCATGCTCTTTAATCTGGTATAAGTTTCCAGAGTGGGATAGAACTATGAACGACGCGAGAGGGCTTTAAACAAGTTGCGGCGCGGCGTCATTACGAATGACGGGGGTTGTGGTGCATATACATTATTCCAGATTACATCAGATATAAACATAATTTTTCAGGCGCTATTCTATACGATTTTTTTAAATTTACATATGTTGTACAGAATTTCATGCTCCTTAATCTGGTATAAGTTCCCAGAGTGGGATAGAACTATGAACGACGCAGGAGGGCTTTAAACAAGTTGCAGCGCGGCGTCAATACGAATGACGGGGGTTGTGGTGCATACATTATTCCAGATTACCTCAGAAAGAGTACAATTGTCTCAGGCGCTATTCTATACGATTTTTTTAAATTTACATATCTTGTACAGAATTTCATGCTCTTTAATATGGTATAAGTGTCCAGAGTGGGATAGAACTATGAACGATGCGAGAAGGCCTGAAACAAATTGCGGCGCGGCGTCATTAATACGACTGACGGGGGTTGTGTTGCATATTCCAGATTTCATCAGATATAAACACAATTTTATCAGGCGCTATTCTATACGATTTTTTTAAATTTACATATGTTGTACATAATTTCATGCTCTTTAATATGGTATAAGTTTCCAGAGTGGGGTAGAACTATGAACGACGCGAGAAGGCCTTAAACAAATCGCGGCGCGGCGTCATTAATACGACAGACGGGGGTTGTGTTGCATATTCCAGATTTCATCAGATATAAACACAATTTTATCAGGTGCTATTCTATACGATTTTTTTTAATTTACATATGTTGTACAGAATTTCATGCTCCTTAATCTGGTATAAGTTTCCAGAGTGGGATAGACACATGAACGACGCAGGAGGGCTTTAAACAAGTTGCGGCGCGGCGTCAATACGAATGACGGGGGTTGTGGTGCATACATTATTCCAGATTACATCAGATATAAACACAATTTTATCAGGCGCTATTCTATGCGATTTTTATTAATTTACATTTCTTGTACAGAATTTCATGCTCTTTAATATGGTATAAGTTTCCAGAGTGGGATAGAACTATGAACGACGCGAGAAGGCCTTAAACAAATCGCGGCGCGGCGTCATTAATACGACTGACGGGGGTTGTGTTGCATATTCCAGATTTCATCAGATATAAACACAATTTTATCAGGTGCTATTCTATACGATTTTTTTTAATTTACATATGTTGTACAGAATTTCATGCTCCTTAATCTGGTATAAGTTTCCAGAGTGGGATAGACACATGAACGACGCAGGAGGGCTTTAAACAAGTTGCGGCGCGGCGTCAATACGAATGACGGGGGTTGTGGTGCATACATTATTTCAGATTACATCAGATATAAACACAATTTTATCAGGCGCTATTCTATGCGATTTTTATTAATTTACATTTGTTGTACAGAATTTCATGCTCTTTAATATGGTATAAGTTTCCAGAGTGGGATAGAACTATGAACGACGCGGGAAGGCCTTAAACAAATCGCGGCGCGGCGTCATTAATACGACTGACGGGGATTGTGTTGCATATTCCAGATTACCTCAGAAAAAGTACAATTTTCTCAGGCGCTATTCTATACGATTTTTTTAAATTTATATATGTTGTACATAATTTCATGCTCTTTGATATGGTATAAGTTTCCAGAGTGGGATAGAACTATGAACGACGCGAGAAGGCCTTAAACAAATTGCGGCGCGGCGTCATTAATACGACTGACCGGGATTGTGTTGCATATTCCAGATTACCTCAGAAAAAGTACAATTTTCTCAGGCGCTATTTTATACGATTTTTTTAAATTTACATATGTTGTACAGAATTTCATGCTCCTTAATCTGGTATGAGTTTCCAGAGTGGGATAGACACATGAACGACGCAGGAGGGCTTTAAACAAGTTGCGGCGCGGCGTCAATAGGAATGACGGGGGTTGTGGTGCATACATTATTCCAGATTACATCAGATATAAACACAATTTTATTAGGCGCTATTCTATGCGATTTTTATTAATTTACATTTCTTTTACAGAATTTCATGCTCTTTAATATGGTATAAGTTTCCAGAGTGGGATAGAACTATGAACGACGCGAGAAGGCCTTAAACAAATCGCGGCGCGGTGTCATTAATACGACTGACGGGGATTGTGTTGCATATTCCAGATTACCTCAGAAAAAGTACAATTTTCTCAGGCGCTATTCTATACAATTTTTTTAAATTTATATATGTTGTACAGAATTTCATGCTCCTTGATATGGTATAAGTTTCCAGAGTGGGATAGAGACATGAACGACGCAGGAGGGCTTTAAACAAGTTGCGGCGCGGCGTCAATACGAATGACGGGGGTTGTGGTGCATACATTATTCCAGAGATATAAACACAATTTTCTCAGGCGCTATTCTATACGATTTTTTTAAATTTACATATGTTGTACAGAATTTCATGCTCTTTAATATGGTATAAGTTTGCAGAGTGGGATAGAACTATGAACGACGCGAGAAGGCCTTAAACAAATTGCGGCGCGGCGTCATTAATATACGACTGACGGGGATTGTGTTGCATATTCCAGATTACCTCAGAACAACAACAATCTATCCCACTCTGGAAACTTATACCATATTAAAGAGCATGAAATTCTGTACAACATATGCAAATTAAAAAAAATCGTATTGAATAGCGCCTGAAAAAATTGTGTTTATATCTGATGAAATCTGGAATATGCAACACAAACCCCGTCAGTCGTATTAATGACGCCGCGCCGCAATTTGTTTAAGGCCTTCTCGCATCGTTCATAGTTCTATCCCACTCTGGACACTTATACCATATTAAAGAGCATGAAATTCTGTACAACATATGTAAATTAAAAAAAATCGTAAAGAATAGCGCCTGAGAAAATTGTGTTTTTATCTGATGTAATCTGGAATAATGCACCACAACCCCCGTCATTCGTATTGACGTCGCGCCGCAACTTGTTTAAAGCCCTCCTGCGTCGTTCATAGTTCTATCCCACTCCGGACACTTATACCATATTAAAGAGCATGAAATTCTGTACAACATATGTAAATTAAAAAAAATCGTAAAGAATAGCGCCTGAGAAAATTGTGTTTATATCTGATGTAATCTGGAATAATGTATGCACCACAACCCCCGTCATTCGTATTGACGTTGCGCCGCAACTTGTTTAAAGCCCTCCTGCGTCGTTCATAGTTCTATCCCACTCTTGAAACTTATTCCAGATTAAAGAGCATGAAATTCTGTACAACATATATAAATTTAAAAAAATCGTATAGAATAGCGCCTGAGAAAATTGTACTTTTTCTGAGGTAATCTGGAATATGCAACACAATCCCCGTCCGTCGTATTAATGACGCCTCGCCGCGATTTGTTTAAGGCCTTCTCGCGTCGTTCATAATTCTATCCCACTCTGGAAACTTATACCATATTAAAGAGCAAGGAATTCTGTACAAGATATGTAAATTAAAAAAAATCGTATAGAATAGCGCCTGATAAAATTGTGTTTATATCTGATGAAATCTGGAATATGCAACACAATCCCCGTCAGTCGTATTAATGACGCCGCGCCGCAATTTGTTTAAGGCCTAATCGCGTCGTTCATAGTTCTATCCCACTCTGGACACTTATACCATATTAAAGAGCATGAAATTCTGTACAACACATATAAATTTAAAAAAATCGTGTAGAATAGCACCTGATAAAATTGTGTTTATATCTGATGAAATCTGGAATATGCAACACAACCCCCGTCAGTCGTATTAATGACGCCGCGCCGCAATTTGTTTAAGGCCTTCTCGCGTCGTTCATAGTTCTATCCCACTCTGGACACTTATACCATATTAAAGAGCATGAAATTCTGTACAACATATGTAAATTAAAAAAAATCGTAAAGAATAGCGCCTGAGAAAATTGTGTTTATATCTGATGTAATCTGGAATAATGTATGCACCACAACCCCCGTCATTCGTATTGACGTCGCGCCGCAACTTGTTTAAAGCCCTCCTGCGTCGTTCATAGTTCTATCCCACTCCGGACACTTATACCATATTAAAGAGCATGAAATTCTGTACAACATGTGTAAATTAAAAAAAATCGTAAAGAATAGCGCCTGAGAAAATTGTGTTTATATCTGATGTAATCTGGAATAATGTATGCACCACAACCCCCGTCATTCGTATTGACGTTGCGCCGCAACTTGTTTAAAGCCCTCCTGCGTCGTTCATAGTTCTATCCCACTCTTGAAACTTATTCCAGATTAAAGAGCATGAAATTCTGTACAACATATATAAATTTAAAAAAATCGTATAGAATAGCGCCTGAGAAAATTGTACTTTTTCTGAGGTAATCTGGAATATGCAACACAATCCCCGTCCGTCGTATTAATGACGCCTCGCCGCGATTTGTTTAAGGCCTTCTCGCGTCGTTCATAATTCTATCCCACTCTGGAAACTTATACCATATTAAAGAGCAAGGAATTCTTTACAAGATATGTAAATTAAAAAAAATCGTATAGAATAGCGCCTGATAAAATTGTGTTTATATCTGATGAAATCTGGAATATGCAACACAATCCCCGTCAGTCGTATTAATGACGCCGCGCCGCAATTTGTTTAAGGCCTAATCGCGTCGTTCATAGTTCTATCCCACTCTGGACACTTATACCATATTAAAGAGCATGAAATTCTGTACAACACATATAAATTTAAAAAAATCGTGTAGAATAGCACCTGATAAAATTGTGTTTATATCTGATGAAATCTGGAATATGCAACACAACCCCCGTCAGTCGTATTAATGACGCCGCGCCGCAATTTGTTTAAGGCCTTCTCGCGTCGTTCATAGTTCTATCCCACTCTGGAAACTTACACCATATTAAAGAGCATGAAATTCTGTACAATATATGTAAATTTGAAGAAATCCTATGGAATAGCGCCTGAGAAAATTGTGTTTTTGTATGATATTCTGTAATAGCGACCACCTGATGAATATGGAGATAACTTGGCAATATGATGCCATAATTGAATCGACGGCTGAATCGAAGGCCGAATCGAAGGCTGAATCGAAGGCTGAATGTGGTGCATACTTCACAGTGGTCTCAAAAGACCAAGAGGAGTCGAAGGGGAGATTACGAGATGGTCTTTTAGCTTATGCAGATCTGGCGTCGTTATGCAAGGTTTGTGCTCTACGTTTTGTTTACCCTGTTGCTTTAAATTTCTAATTTTTGCGTCGAGCATCATGTTCGACTTCCTGAAAACTGGGTTTTTAGAAAACTTTATTCCCATGTTGCAAAGGGGGAAATTGAGATGGCGTTCAATTCCGCTTCGCAGGTTTAAAAGTGTTGATTTTCATTCTTTGTTTCTGACTTCTGCATAGAAGACTCTCAGGTTTTTGTCAAGTTCTTCGTCGGTTTGCTCATGAAGCTCTTTTTCAATTTTTCTTTCTAGAGCCCATTCTGAAAGAAAAGCACTTTCAATTAAGAAACTGAACTCGTACCCTTGACAGCCTTCAAAGTAAAAAACAAACTCGCCTAATTTGTAAACCGATATAGCGTACACGGTGTTGTATTTCGTCCTTTTAGACTGTGCAGCTTCTAATAAATTGTCCAATTCGTTGGTTTCTAGACTAGCAAAACGTTCTCGTTTTTCTCCTTGTTGACTGCCACAGGGCTCTTTTATATTTGACATATTTTATTTAGTTTTTAAAAAAACTTTTGCGGACGGTCATTTTGTCTTTACAAACGGCGGGAAATTGCCATGTTTACATACAGTTATAGAAACACAGCTTTCGGCCAATCAGCGCACAGGACGTATAAATGTTATTTTATAAATAAAGTCAATGCATCGTTGTTTTATCGTTTGACTTTAGAAAATTTTCACCAAACTTCTAATTGCTGCCGAGCGTCAGCGAGGCAGCACACTATTCTTGGCGTTCGTCTTGGGTTAGCTGTGTCTTTACTCGTGCCCAGTCCATTTCCCGACTATGTATAGTATTTGGTTGAAAATTGTGTTTATTTGTACGTACGTACGTACGGATCGAAAACGGAAAGATTTTCGTATATTACGCAATCGCATCGCGAATGATTCCTAGCCTGCGTACAGGCGCTCATACAGCATATTCAAACAGCTGTACAAAAGTAAATAATCTGAATTTATATTAATAGCAGTTCAAATCTCGCCACCACCGCCAGGGGATTTTCTAAACAAGCTGACCATTGATTAAATTCAAGCTGAATTATATTGCAGCGTTAAAATATTTTCTTGTGAAGGTAAAAGACAACTGCGTGTATAAATATTATGATTGTGTGTTGCTGACTTTGAAAAACGTTTATATATAAAGAAACTTACCATTGTTTATATCATGTCGACGAAAATCCTCGATCTCTAACTTATTAGTGTACGGCTAATATGTATAAAAGTGGAAATAAAGATTTCTCACAAAGTTCTCATCAATCACAATCAAGAGTTAAAAAAATAATATAACATAAATAGCAATACTATTGGAGAGTAAAGGCTCAGTTTTATAGGCGTTGCTCTTGTGTCGAGTCAAATCTAATTATTTGGCTTAAATCATATCACAAATTCGTCACAAGTTCAACGTATGAAGATAATGTCAAATCTATAAAGTCCAACTCGGTTCACATCTATGAGAGCATCATGGATTATCTAACACAAGAATGGCGTGGATTCAAGATTCATTTGTATTCTATTCATGCACGGGTTAAATATTAATATATATTGGGGTGGGCAAACTTGGTTGGAGTGGCAAACTTGGGTGGAGTGGACAAACTTGGGTGGTGTGGACAAACTCAGGTGGAGTGGTCAAACTCATGTGGAGTGGACAAACTTGGGTGGTGTGGGTAAACTCGGGTGGAGTGGACAAACTTGGATGGAGTGGGAAAACTCGGGTGGAGTGTGCAAACTCGGTTGGAGTGGGCAAACTCGCATGGAGTGGGCAAACTTGGGTGGAGTGGGAATACTCCGGTGGAATGGACAAACTCTAGTGGAGTGTATAAACTCGGGTGGAGTGTGCAAACTCAGGTGAAGTGGGCAAACTTGGGCAGAGTGGGCAAACTCTGGTTGATTGGACAAACTCGGATGGAGTGGGCAAACTCAGGTGAAGTGGGCAAACTCAGGTGGAGTGGGCAAACTCGGGTGGTGTTACTGGAGTGGGCAAGAGAGTGTTACTTGGGCCACAGACTGCACAGAGTTGCCTGTGGAGTACGCTAAAGGTTTTAATTTATAATTTAATTTAATCCATTTTCACTGCATAAAAATGTTAACAAATAAAAATAAAAATAAATAAATAAATAATAAATAAATAAATAAATAAGTAATAAATAAATAAATAATTAGATAAATGCAGTGGGGGAGTCCACCCTGAATAATAACAAAAATAAAATTTAAAAAAAAAAAGATAAGAAAAGAAAATAAATAAATAAAATTTAAAAAAAAACCCAACAAATTATACATACACTAAATTGTCCAATTTACATGTGGCCTATCGGGGTCGAAAATCTTGGTCTTATAATACTGTTTACAATTTCTGGTAAACGACGAAGGAGTAGAATTCGAAGTTCTTATAGTCCTGTGGTAGTTTGTTCCATAAGTAGGGTATTCTATTAAAAAATGTTGTTTTAAAGAGTTCAGTTCTACATTTTGCTAAATTTAGTTTACCTTGGGAAAATGACCTCAGCCTAGTGTCAGCACAAAACTCTACATATGATTCAATATTGTTGTCATAATATCCAAATTTCATTTTATAAGACGTGGATAGGTCCTTCACTTCTCTCCGATAGTCTAAGGGAAGAAGGTCAAGCTGCTGTAGACGCTCAGTATAGCTCATATCAGGTAGGAGTAGCCGCGTGGCACGCCGTTTTCATCTTAATAACGAGGCAGCACTTCACTTGCGATAGTAACTTCTAGTCAAAGTATATGAAGAATGCATACAACAAACCATACATTTCGAAGCTACACCGTAGAGGTTTTACAGAGCAATTTAATCTGTATTTACTAGCCAAACCTCTTTGCAATCATAGATACCTTAGTACACCTAAACTCCGTTTCAATAAAATGTAATTCTTGCAATCTTGCTGCTGCATCCTAAAAGAAACGTTGCATCGCTCTCTTCGCTAAAAAGAAGCCGCAATCTTTTTTTCTGTGTTTGTGCACGCTTCCGCTTGCCAATAGTAACGTAAACTGTAGAACGCCGGTGATTTTTCGCACTTTCGTGCCGGCGTGACCGTTTCACTCAAGTAGGAAGTCCCGCTTGATGAAAGGAAAATCGCTCGATTTCGATAGGAAATCTTGCAATTTATCGCAAATGCAACTCCTAGTGAAAAGAATGGCTATCCATTTTCCTTTGTTTGGAAAAAGCAATCTCTCGCTCGGGAGGTCCCGATATGAGGCGGCTGTATTTGCAGACTAAGTCGGCTGAATGTGGGCTCGTAGAAATTCAACAATTTCAATAATTGTGCATGCACGTGAGATAATAACCGGTTTGAACAGTTTGAAACGAGATTAGCTCATCCTGGAGCTCGTTGGAAGTCTCCTCGGCGTGCGGGGTAAAGTGGCCACTCTGTCACCAGGGTATATAAGTAGTATTATAGAGGCCAATCGACCCCCGTATTTAGGGTGCCGCAAGGGTACCGCATGGGTGCCGCAAGGGTGCCGCACTCGTTAATATTCAGACGGCGTTCTCATTAAATATTCCGGAACATTAATATTCCGTGTGACGCACGGTGGGACATGTAGGTGTACGAAGCATGCGTACAGTAAACTTTAACAAAATAGACGTTCTTTGTAAGGAATTAAAGAGAAATTGATAGAGACACTTTATATTTTTTATCTTGTGGCTTGTTTGAAGGAATAGAGAGAGTTTTGAACGGCCTAAGTGTTTGAATTGGCAGAGATAACTGCTCTGGTGAAACTTGAATATTATTTGAATAATATGTAGACTTTGAATATTATATTAGTTAGAACCTAAATGATCAAACAGTCTTATACACGTTTGGTGGCAATAAGTGTTAACAATTTTAGAGAGTTATCGTTTACTTTGGCCTAGTTTGTAGAATCAGTTTGGGGAACCATGAGAAAAACGTACGATACAAGCGTTGAAGTATTTGTGAATATTTTGACACAGAAAACGCTTAGCAACGATATTCAGACTGATATTTGCATATGCCATGTGTACGAAATATTCATTGGAGAAGGTCATTACCGAATGAGACAATGGGACATGTTGGGGCAGGGCAATTAAGGGGATTAGAGGCAAAAAAGAGCACGTGTATTTTGCATAAGACATAATTCATGATACAGTCGTTGGCACCTAAGCGTGTACACCGACGGTCAAAACATGTTCTAAATTTAAGCCAAAGTTAACCGTTTTGAAATCAACACCGTAGGATTGGCGAGACGTGATTGGCTAAGGGCACATTCATGTGACAATAGTGCATTGGTTCAATGAAAACCTAATACGTTTCCAAGGTAAACAGTTAACTTCGTTAGCATATACGAGGAACAGGAGTGGGCCAAGTATGGAGCCTTGTGGCACACCAGACGTAACAGGAAGCCAGTCGGATAGGGCACTTTCTAGGGCAACTCTTTGGTGTCTGTCAGTAAGGTAGCTGCGAAACCACGAGAGACGAGGTCCAGTGATACCATATCTCCTGAGTTTGAGCAAAAGTAATTTGTGCGGGACCTTGTCAAATGCTTTCGACAGGTCGAGGTAGATGGCATCAACTTCTTTACCACTTGCTACAGAATCTAAGATGTTGTGATATACCTCCAGCATTTGAGTTGTCGTTGATCTTCCCTTAAGGAAACCGTGTTGGAGATGGTAGAAGCACGGTGCAAGGTGGTGGTAGCAGTGGTTAAAGACACATCGTTCCAGCACCTTAGATAACACGCAAAGCAAAGATATTGGTCTGTAGTTTGACGGAATTGTTGGATCATCTTTTTTAAAAACAGGAGTTATGTTGGCAAACTTCCACTTGGCAGGTACCACACCAAGAGCAAGAGACATGTTGAACAGTCGGCACAGCGAAGGTGCAATCTCATTCGCGACTTCTGACAGCAGTCGAATTGGGATGCCATCTGGTCCACATGCTTTTTTCGGGTCCAACATGCGAAGTACTGCAGCAACTTCATTATCATCCAGCTGGATTTCAGAGAGCTCGATGTTAGAAGGGGGATACTGAGTGGTGCTGGGCATAGTAGGTGGTTCCACATCATGAGGGCTAAAGACGGATTGAAAAAAATTGTTTAAGATGTTTGCTTTGCGAAGACTTTCAGTTATAAAGGATTGATCAATTCGAAGAAAATTGGGTTTCTGGCGTATTTTCGTAGAAGATTTTAGAGCTGACCAAAAACGTTTAGGATTTTCGAACATGGAGTCTCTTAGCTTATTGGCGTAATCTTTCCTTTTTTTGGATATTAGTCGTTTAGTCTCACGCCGGAGCGACTTGAATTTCTCAAGGTCGATAGTAGATTGTGTCCGCAGTGTTTTCTTTCTTTGATTGCTTTTCCTTTTAATGATCTTCAACAGTTCCGTGTCAATCCATGGGTGATGGTAAACATTCCTTGAGTTGCATTTCGGTACGTGATCATTAACGGCTGTGAGAAATAGATTACACCAGTTAGAAAGCGACTCGTTGACGTTGTCAGGAACAAAGCCCATATCCCAAGGGGCATGCATGAGTAATTCTTTGAGGTCCGACCAATTAGCTTTCTTGAAATTATAGACAGAACGCTTGACTTTAGGTTTCCTATAAATTTTCAGATTGATGTAAAAACTTATGAGTTTGTGATCAGTATTTAGAATATCATCGAATCCTTGCAAGTTTACTACTTTGTCCGGAATATTGGAGAGAACTAGATCCAGTGTATTGTTAATTCTAGTTGGGAAGTTAACAAGCTGCCACAAATAGTTGTCTTTAAGTGTTTTAGTAAAGTAACTGTGAGTAGGGTCATTGTTAGTAGCTGTTCCAGTAGACAAATGCATCTAATTTGCTCAGGGCTAGCAGTCTCCAACAGAGCTCGCTGTTGAATAGGTTCACTTGTACATAAAATTTCAAGAAACGGTTTGTGCTTTTTGATCAACATCTCTATTTGACAGTCAGTGTCTAAAAGAGGAAAACCCTACCAAAACACACATTTTAAGAGGAGGAGGAGAAAGAAGAAGAGGAGGAGAAAGAGGAGGAGGAGGAGAAAGAGGAGGAGGAGGAGAAAGAGAAGGAGGAAGAGGAGGAGAAAGAGGAGGAGGAGGTGAAAGAGGAGGAGGAGGAGAAAGACGAGAAAGGAGGAGAAAGAGGAAGAGGAGGAGCAAATAAACACACACACACAAAAAGATTTAGCTTAAAATATTTATTTCGGTTTTCGTTCAAACATATACATATCAAAAGTTTTAGTAAGGTCTGCTTCTTAGATTATATTTAGGCGTTTTTATTTTAAAAGTAACATGATATAGTCTTTCTTGTTTTCTGGTGATAATTGTGATACATCTTCTTTTGTCACGGGTAAATATTTTTTAGTCATCAATAGATGATGTTCATGCTCTTCTCTATCATCTAGGGTCATCTTTGCCAAGTGGTTTTCTTTCCAATCCGAAGAGCTTTCCCAGTTATGAAAGAAATTATGTTTAAGCGTTGGTTGTTCAACGGTAGGAGGCGGCGTTACATAATAGGTTTTAGGTGTAGCAGGAGCTGTAGGGAAACTCCACGGAAGATCGTCAGTTTCTTGCTTTATGTTTGGTGTAAAATTTTCTGAAATTTTTGGTGGTTGAAATTTTCAGAGGTCGAGACTGATTCTGCAGTTGGTTTTGAAACGTCAGAAAACGTCCTGATTGGAGTAGAGTGTGCTCTTTTCTTCAGGTGTTAACTGTGGCTCTTGTACAATATCTTGCATTTCTTGTTCTGTATTGTACATGGCATTAACGATCGGAGGTAATTGATAGTATTGCTTTTGTATGAAACTACCCAGCTGCTGCGGCAGGCTGGAGCTATTTTCTCCAGGTAGAACATTGGTCTTGAGGCGGTGATCGTCGTCCGTAGTTGCCTTTAGATCAAGCAATAAAAAACCATGAGGGCGACTTGTGGCTTCCTCGTAATTCTTCATAAATTCATGGACATGACATGGGTTCATCTGCCTTGCCAATACAGAAGTTTGTTGCTTATCCCTCGGAGACTTGAATAGTACGATATAGTGTGCGTTGACGCTGATGTTTCTGGTTTCTTTTCCCTGGTTAAATATGTTCTGAACAATATAGATCACGGAGAGATTCTGGTGATGAACAAAGACTTTAGCTGAGTTTCTAGACCATATTTTGAATGACTATGCTCAATGTTGTGCATTAAGTAGTATTTCAAAATAAATTTTAAAATTTCTGTAACACTTGTAAGAAGTCAATTTCCTGTTTAACTGTAATATTTTAATATTTCAAACAGTAATTCGCACATTTTGGACATTTTAACAAGTTTCATAAAACGCAAAATCTTGAAGTATACATCAAATGAAAACTCATTCAACATATAAGCACATAGACACTTTCATAATAGTAATTAATTTGAATTATTTTATGTGCATCTTAATAAGCATTTCTAGCCTCGTTTTTGTGTCTGCAATTCAAAAGAATCTTTGTTTCATAACGAGGCTAGGAAAGCTTATTTAGATGCACTTAAAAGAATATTTAAAGTGGTGGCCATTATGAAAGTGGTCTATACGTACACAATAATATACCTCAACGATGGCATGTAGTTCTGAAATTACTAGCCATCTTATTCCACAACTTGCAAGATGCCGCACCGCGCGCAATAGCGACGTATAATTTTAATTCTTAGCTCTAGGGCGAGAAAAAGCCCTTCCTCGTCTATGATGTCATCATCATATGCTTGCAGAAGTAACTAAAGACGTCTTAGATGTTTATTTTACCCGCCATGTTTCTCAGTTTCAGTATTCGCATTAATATTCGAATTCGCAAGCTTATCGGATTTCGAATATGACAACGAATCGGAAGCGGAAGTGTAGAAAATTGACAAGTTTCAGTCGCCAGATAAATTTTGAAACCCTTCAAAGGCTTTTGAAAGAACAAGGAATTCAGATTTTCAAATGTCCCTTGATATAAAAATTTAATTTCTGTCTATAAACTACCATTGTCAATTATTCAACCAATGAAATGTCGATTTGAAAAGGATTATCCCATAGCTTCTCGTTTAATCTCGTTTAACGCGCTAAGCACGAAAGAGGCTCTGGGGACGAGATTAAGGCGCTATTTTATAGGATTTTTTTAAATTCACATATGTTGTACAGAATTTAACGCTCTTTCGAATGGTGTAAGTTTTTAGATTGGCATAAGACCACAGTCGATTCAGTTAAAAGGATGTTATGAAACCAGAAGCGATGTTTTCACAACTTGCTATGGCAATTATACACTTACAAGCGGCTAATGCACGTAACAGGTGGTCTCACATAGCTAAAATCAGGCACTACTGAACTTAAGTCTTATTTCACTATTGTTTAATTTCAGCAATAGCTGATCGTGGCCATGTTGGACCACCCGTTAGATGCAATAGTCGCTTATAAGTATATAATTACCATAGCAAGTTGTGCAAACATCGTTTCCGGTTTCGTAAAATCGTTTTAAGTTTCCTATCAAATTCCCCTTCCATTATCTATGATTTGAAAGGAGAACGAGAAAGAGTTGCTTTGAACGAGATGCGTCATAAGCTTGAGACTACATCATCAATAGTTTTGCAATTGCGATTTTTTTATGTCGCGTAATAAAAACTTCCTCTTCCGCTCCCCTACCTCAATATTGTTCTAAACAGAAAGCAAATCCCCTAGCTTGAATTTGGTATCAAAAAATCAACATTAAACAAGAGGGGAGGGGAGGGTGGACTTTTTTTATAAACATGTAGTGTAACAAAATTGACCTAATTTGGTGTTTAGATTTCCCAACAGTTTTGCCTAGGATTGTAGCGTGAGAAGACAGTGGAGAAAATGAAAAGTTTAAGGTAATATAAAAATTATTTTTCATTATATTGTTATATCTACATAAATATCTTATTTAAGGTGGATTTTTACTTAAAACTTTAATTTAATTAAGTTCGTAGCGAATTGAATTTTCTGTATGTAATCTGGTTGCTTGAACTAAAAATTCTTGACGGAATGTTCGTTTCCCTTAACATGTTGACTTCAGTTCTATTTGCCAGTAGCGATTTTTTTCGCGCGAATTGACTTTTTTTTGTCTTAGGAGCACTCGGCTGGAACTACTTTGAAATATATTAAATATTTACAATAAAAATGTCGATTCGCGCGAAAAAATTCGCAAGTGAAAAACCGGCTTTAGGAATTTGATAACGCATACTTTCTACAATTTTTCAAACTCGTACACTCAACGAGCCATAATATTTTAGTAGAGTGTGCTTAAACTAACCTGTGCCCCAGACCACACACGTCTCGTGTATGATCTGTGCATCGATCTCCAAAAACCTGTCCCGTGACGTTTTCACCATTGGGCGGCGAAAATTTATGTATTTATAATCAAGTTATGCAAAAAATTAATACTTTTCTACAAAACATTAACTTTCAAAGACAATGAGAATTCTCTTTTACGTTTTAACTTAAAAGTTAAAGAGCATAATTTGATTATAACCCATAAATTTTCCCCGACTAGCGATGAAAATAGTGACGACCCGGGACAGGTTTTTGGAGTTCGATTCATGACATGTGGTCTGGGGCACAGGCTAGTTTTAAAAGACTTTTAGCAAGACTTGCAATTTTGCAGGCAGTATTAATTCAAGTATTGAGCAATTGTCATTTGCAATTGTTTTTTTGCGAAGTAAAACATTTCTTTTAACCCTATCTAGACTGGGGGGAGGGGGAGTACCCGCGGCGAATTAAAAGCTTTGTAACGTTTTGAGTATTTAAAATAAATGCCCCAAATTGTGTAACGAAACACTTCTGTGTGTAAAAAAAAAATTACACTGATTTGCGTTGCCATGGCAACTAGTTTTTTTTTTTTTTTTTTTTTTGAGTATTTGATTAACTTTGGTATTTTTAATATGATTCCACGAATTTTGTGTTATTTAAGTTTATCTAATGACGACACAAATCCAATATAGAGGAATCCAAGATGGCCGAACAATGACGTCATACAGTGACGTCGTCAATTCGATATTTACGAAAAATTGCTTTTGAAGTTACGGATGCTCATCGGTACTTCATATAATGTATAAAGATAGAAAATAGAACAATAAAGCTTGATTAATTAATATAACATTTACCTTCTTATCACAACAACTACCTCAACGGCCATAAATTTGAATTGTTCCACACCAAGTTTCACTTCTACAGCATAAATACTTTCCGAGTTATTAACCGCGGGCACCCCCCCCCCCCCCCCCACCACCCCCCAAGAAGACTAAGAAAGGCCAAGTCAAGATAGGCTTAAAAACTTTAAAAACGCTGTTATAAAGCTCCAAAGTTTGTTACGTTGAGACAAAGTTTATACATCTTAAAGTTACTATAGACCTTCGGGTTCCGTCCGTTGATTCCATATAGATCGCAAACAAAAAATAGCGCTTCTGTTTATTAAAGTTTTCATTCCAATTCGAAATGGTATAAGTGAACAACTATTTACTATAATGCTCTGAAAATTGCCATTTCGGTAGATATATATATCACAGCAAAAAAACGTTGTCTGAGTTTGTAAAAATTTAAAATACTTTTGGAGTTATCGAATTTTTACTCTTACAGCTAAAACACAATTTCAAAGGAGGTTGAATACATGCATAACAGGCCGTGAAACGATAAATATTGAAAATTTTACAATTCCCAGACATGTTTTGTCACCAGAATATTAATTTACTCGAATATAAATTTTTAGATGATTCTGATAAATTCGTGTTCACTTATAGCTTTCTAAAGTTCTTACTTTTATTAGCTCAAAACATTTCTTTGAGAAAAAGCCGTATGAAAAAAACCTCTTGTCACTTATTCACTTATTCACACTAGTAAATAATGCACGTTTTCCCTGTTTAGAAATTAAAAACATGATTTCCAGTTTCCAGAATCTGAAATTCCTTATAAAATGCTTCACTTTCAACGAATAAAAAAAAATAAAAAAATGATAGCTTGAAGGTCTACAGTAACCTTAAGTAAAGCTACATTAATCGTTCCTATGTATACTAGAGCGGTCGCACTCTAGCGACGCTATACTAGTTAAGTATTACTGTAAACGCAAAGAAATTTACCGTTGCGTGTATAATACCTTTTTTTTATTTGCAGTCAATTAAAAGCAGACTGTCCAGAAAATCCTGTAGATGCAGTTGACTACTGGGAAGAAGTTCTTCAAAACCTTAGAAAATACTCCGGATGGACTATCGATGAATTTAAAACCAAAATAAGCACAGCGATACAAACACTCCAAGACTTTTCAAAAGAACTTGATAAGCTATCCACAGATGCTGGTATATCTAAAACAGTTGGTGGAGGTGCCTCTATTGCAGGAGGGGCGATGGCTATTGCTGGTGTTCTTTTTGCACCTTTTACTGCAGGCGCAAGCCTTTCATTGACCGTTGGCGGAGCTGCCTTGGGAGTTTCAGGAGGAGCAACATCACTCGGTGCAACTATAGCTAAAGGAAAAATTGAGGGGAACAGAGCTAAGGAAGCAAATGAGAAAACAAAAGAAGCAGTGGACATGATCACCTACCTCGGGGGTGTTTTGTCTGAATACATATTGCAACTTGGGAAAGCTGGAGAATATCTACAACAGCAGATCAGTCTTGGAAAAATAGATGAGTTTTCGGATAGGAAAGTATACCAATGCATTAAGGGTACCTTGTCCACAACAAAGCAAGTGACTGGGGCTGTATCGACGGGACGCACTTTAGCATCGGCGGTAAAGGACTTCAAGGACTTGAAAGAGGTTGCACGTTTGACAGGTGTTGCAAATTCTAAAGCAGCCATGGTACTTGTTGGGTATCGTTCTTCAACGTCATTGGCAACAAAAGTATCTGCACCAGGAGTAAAGATTTTTGGGAGAACATTTGTAACAGCGGGAAGTACCTCAGCAAAGTTGTTATCAAGTGCCTTTGGTGCTGTGGGTATCGGTTTCGGTATATGGGATTGTATAGACGGAGCTTCAGAGATTAAAAATGGCAGCGAAGTTGCGAAAAGTTTTCGTGAGGCAGCATATTCCATGGAAAAGGAAAGAAACGAATTATTGGAAATATACAGCGAACTTACTAAAGATTAAAACAATCGATTAAGGGGAGGGTCAACCCAAACTTTGACGTAGATCGGGATTTCTTGTTTTTTGAATAATTAGAGTATTTGAACCTCTCTTAATAATGTCTATAGGTTTTTTCCGGTTAAACGGTCGAAAAAGATTGAATTTCGCGCAATTTTCTGCGAGTATTCCTTAACCGCGTGGGAAAAGTACTGGAAACTAGTTTGTGTATTTCGATTTTAGTAGCGAGAGACGTTTTTCAACGGGTGGACGCTTTTGATGAGAATCAAAGCGCTTTTGATTTAGCGTTGCTAAGTTTCCACATTGCCGTATTTCGCAGTTGACGAGGACATTAAGACCAATGACCCGATCCCTGGTCCTGTAAAAGAATCTACGGGACCCTCTGGCTTTGTTGCTAACGAGGGAGGCTGTGGACGGCAGGAAACTGGTAGCGTCCGCCATTGTTGCAAAACGTAAACACGACCGACCCTAGAGTAAAAAGTGTGGAAGAAAATATTTTTTTAAAACTTAGAATGAGGAATTTAAGTGTAAAATCTCTCGCTTAGGATGTATTTGGAGTTCCCTTTTGGACTTGCGGTTTCCGTTATGTATGTTTTCCCCTAATGATAAAATGAGGCTCATGCCATTTTGGCGGTGGATATGCTTCCTGTAATAATATGATTTTTTTTCGGTGGCAAGTAGGCATATTGCGAAATATAGGTCTTAGTTTTCCGGGTGGTGCAAGGGCATGTATTTATGTATACAAACAATCATGAAATAGTACTATATTTGCATTAATAACAGCCCCCGTGCCGCAAACTCCCTCGCCAACTCGTATTTCAATTCCCTTCGACCTTCTTCTCCGATTTAAAACGACAACATCACACTACAATCAGCAGCAACATTCGCCAAAAGGCTGTAAACAGTATTAAACCTAATTACATCGTGACAATCAGTCTTTTTGTATCGAAGTGGAAATATTTGAGGAAGAAAAAAGATAGGACCTTCGGGAAGCTGAGGGAGTCACATATAATGCAGGATGCTTCTAGCTATTTAAAATAAACAAACACAATAATATTTTTGACCATTTATGCTCTTTCTTAAAATTTAGGACCTTTACAGAACTTTCTTAATATACTTTAAACTTTAATTCCATTTCTCTCAGAATGTGCTTTTTGCGACTTTGAGAAAAGATATCTTGAGATGGATTTAACCAATTGACTTGCAATTTTCAGGGCCAATAGATATTAGTAGGTTGTTCGGGATAAGCAGAGGATTTTGTCATATCAATTTTACAAAACAAAAATTGATGCTATTATTTTAGACGGGTGCTGCGACTCGAGTTTTTTAAATATTGCAAAACCCGCTGCTTATCCCCACCATTATTATGTATACTAATAAATTGCAAAACAATAACTAAAGCACTTGCATTATATAACCAGATATCTTTTCTCAAATGCATGTTGGTAAATCACAGCATGTGGTCTGTTTGACAGCTTGGTTACTAATAACAACGCTTTATGAAGCCTAAAAATCATAATTTTCAGAATCTTAGGTTCATGAGCTATCTGGTGATATATAGTTTGCCATAATTTTGAAATAGAGACAAGCTTATATGGGCTAATGAAAATGTGGAAGTGATTTGTACTTGATTCACGTTAACCCTCCCCTTAAACAATTTTCTTTTTTTTCCTTTTTTTTATCTATTTCTGTTTGTTTATTCTTTTTAAGCATTGTGATAGTTTTGATTTTGATTGATAGCAATCAAACCAGGGCTGCGAAGAAGAACAAAAGACCATCAAAAGGATTTCCAACGAAGAGAAAAATGAAATGTCTGAAGCGTTTAATAAAAGAATCGGTAAATTGAAAGTGAAGTGAAATCCATAATGCCTCCAATGCCTGAGGCTGAAGTACAAAAGCAGGTGAAAAATGCCATGGTACTTGGCAAAGCGTAAAATATCTCGGCGCGCACAACTTTTCTTTTGTCTTCTGAGCTTCCGTGTGGAACGAAGTGCAAAACTATTCAATTTGTACAATAGAAAAGTTGGGCGTCCGTGACATTTTACGCCTAGTAGAAATGCACCTTAATAATAATAATAATAATAATAATAATAATAATAATAATAATAATAATAATAATAATAATAATAGTAATAATAATAATAATAATAATATAATAATAATAATAATAATAATAATAATAATAATAATAATAATAATAATAATAATAATAATAACGAGCACGAGAACGAGTAACAGTAACAGTAATAATAATAATAATAATAATAATAATAATAATAATAATAATAATAATAAACGAGCACGAGAACGAGAGCAAGAACGAGAACGAGAACCAGAACAACAGCAACAAAAACAACAATAATAACAACAACAACAACAGTAACAGTAGCAGCAGCAGCAGCAACAGTAACAGCAACAGTAACAGTATATAATAAGAATAACCAAAGTCGAAAATTTCGTTCATTTTGCGATTCGTCTATATGCAAATAACGTCTAGTATAAATGCGCTTGGTCGTTGATTAACCAAAACTTTTTCTCTGGAGCTAATCCTCGAAATTTTACAAGTACAGCAAGGTTTTAAAAGGAAAGATGCCCCCTCGGCGTCCTCGAAAAGAACTCGGTTGTAAACGACTACAAAATTCTCTTCGAGCAAACATTCTAACATTGGTAAGTCACGTATATGCATTGTTTACTTTGATTTTATCAGTTGTTCGACGGTAACTCACATTGTCCTTTACCAGAAATTTGGGTCATTTGTGCCGCTGCTCTCGGTCAGCGGCTATATTCGCCTAATAATATAATTATGTATTCTAGAATTTCTAATGCGTGTAATTCTACTGTATTCTAGTGTTTCTCATTATTCAGGTCATTGAGTTCTTTAGAATTTGCCTAAATCGTGCATGTATGTATATATAAACAACCTGTAAACGACCACAAGGACTGTGAAATCAAGCAAGTTCAAACGCTTTTGGAAGTACTATGCTAGAGACAAATGAGGATCTTTATGTGCTCTCGAAGTAGACTCACTCATGCCGAATGCAACGCGAGTCGGGCACTTCGCATCGCCCGTAACGTTGTTGGTCAATTTGGCCAATTTCTAGAACCTGTTTGCAAAGATTACTATGGCTAACACTACGGATAGTGGCCCTTTCAGTGCAAAATAAGACGAGCTAGGGATCGTGTGGTTATCATTGTTGAACCCAAACTGCCACGTGGTGAGTGGAGATTAGGAAGAGTAATTGAAATTTACCCAGGGAAAGATGGACGAGTAAGAGCTGCCAAAGTAAAGACAAGTCGTGGTACCTATACCAGACCAATTACGAAACTCTGTCTTCTCGAAGAGAGTGTTCAAGTTGATCGTCGCCCCAATGAGACTGAGACGAACGATGGAGAGGAGTAATGGATCCGCGTTCTGTTACCCCCTGGAGTTTAGACCTGTTTCTGGTTATAAATCCATGTCTTATTTACGCGAATTTTTATCCTTAGGTTAGGGTGTGTGTTGGGGTAAGGCTTTCATGAAGTACCTGGGTTATGTAGGACATGGAATTATTACCCTGTTTCTCGCCGAGCCACAAAGACAGTGGGCTCACTTGTCTGTTCGAGCCAAGAGAAAGCGCAAGCTAACGGCGTGGTTGTTCTCGGATTTACGGATTGTTTGTTTTGTTAAATTTATATCGTTGATTTGTTCGCAAAAGAACTTTGGAGGACAGAGGATAGTGACTTGAGAACGGTAATGTACGATTTAGTTTTTCTAAAACCATGTAACTAAGTGTCCTGGATTTATTATTCTTATGATTCTCATGTCGTAATCATTGTCCCATGTTAACTTGTTTGTCGAGTCTTCATTCTTTTGGTTTAGTCTGTAAAATACTTGTAACGATGTATTGTAACTATAGAGCTCTATTTGTCTTATTATATTTATGATTTCAGTGTAATTTGTTCTGTATAAATACGAGTGTAATATCTGTTCTTTGTAGCGTGAAACAATAAACCGTTCGTAAACGTTCGTACTGTGTTCGCCATTCGTCCGTTGGGATTACTTGGTGTAATCCGCACATACAGTCTCAAGTGAAACCGAAGGCGCGAGAGGTTGATCGGCGACTACCAAATCGCAACGAGGCCTTCTAGCGTGACAGGCAAGGCAAGGCAGGGCAAGGCAAGGCAAGGCAAGGCAAGGCAAGGCAAGGCAAGGCAAGGCAAGGCAAGGCAAGGCAAGGCAAGGCAAGGCAAGGCAAGGGAAGGCAAGGCAAGGCAAGGCAATTATTATAAAAAAGCAACGTTGTTGTCGATAAGAGCTGCTCTGGATAGGCACCTGAAGTCGCCGCCATACAACAAGAAATTCAGCATTTGCGACAACAACATGTTCAGTGAATCTAACAAAACACTGAATTCTTACCTTAAGCATCTTTGCAGTACTGGGAAAATTGCAGGGACTATCCACAAGACGCCATTGACAAGCGAAACAATTCAAAAGTTGTACGAGAAAGGCGAACTAGCACAAGCAACAACACACGACCCTCGCGTTTTGCTCCAAACTGCATGGTTTTTTATTTCGCTGTATTTCGGCAAAAGAGGAAGGAAAACCAGGCTCTCATGAAGAAATCAATGCTTCATCTTGTAACGACGGCCAATGGCGAAGAATACTTCGAGTTAAATAAGAAGGAGGCAGGAACCGTCCTCACGAGCAAAAACCATCCTGGAGGACTTGAAGCTACCGAAGATCACTCAGACGGCAAAATTTTTTTCAGGTTCACCGCGTTGTCCAGTAGCTTTGATAAAGGCATATCTTTCGCATCTTAATCCAGAAAATGATGCTCTTTTCCAGAGACCAAAAGAATTGTCCAGCAAGTTTAGTCCCGAGACCTGCATGGTGCGGTATAGTGCTCGAAAGCTTGGTCACAACACTCTCGAGAATATGTTGAAAATCATCACCACCAGAGCAGAAATCTCTCCATATCTCACAAACCACTTGCTGAGGGCTACAACCGTAACAGTTCTGTCATCAAATAACATCGAGACGCGTAAAATCAAAGCGATTACAGGCCATCGAAGTGACACAAGCATTGAGAGCTATTGTGAGCGGCCGACACTCAACCAATTCAAAGATATGTCGAAGGCCCTTTCTTCTTATGTCGAAGGCGATGAAATCTCACAACCTCAGCTTGATAATATTAGTCCTCCTGCTGCCACTTTGTCCAGACCACAAAACGCCTTAGTTTCAGCTTCTTCTGGCCAAAGCTACCTCAGTTCACAAGAAGAGAATGTTCTGATTGAAAACGGCTGTAATCCTGGAGCTCTTCTGCCATCAGGGACATTTGAAAAATGTTCTTTCACGTTCAATATTAATGTAAACCATGGACGTTGATTTTTTGCATTTGTAGACTGTTTGAACGTTCAATATTGCCATGTTTACCATTGTTTACGAAGAAATTGACAGTTGAGTGCACTGATCTGGTTGAGTGATTAAAAATGTCGACTGTTCGACTTCGATCTTCACGTGATCGATGGCTGCGTGCGCCTTCATTATCACGCATGCCGCTTTTAAATTCATTAAAATTTCTGTTCATTGAAATTCATGTGCATATTTTTATTTTTTTGAAATAATCACCTATGTATTTATACTAAAACAATTATTCACCTCAGGCTCAGTGAATATCGGTGAATAATAACCTCGACTTCGTCTCGGTTATTATTCACCGATATTCACTTCGCCTTCGCCGAATAATTGTATTGTATTGTATTGTATTGTATTGTATTGTATTGTATTGTATTGCGATGCGATGCGATGCGAACGAACGAACGAACGAACGAACGAACGAACGAACGAACGAACGAACGAACGAACGAACGAACGAACGAACGACCCGAACGACCGACCGACCGACCGAACGACCGACCGATTGACCGATTGACCGATTGATTGATTGATTGATTGATTGATTGATTGATTGATTGATTGATTGATTGATTGATTGATTGATTGATTGATTGATTGATTGATTGAGTTGGGAAACGGTGGGAAAGTTGTGCAAATTTAACAACAAATTTGCTTTTTAAATTGACATGAGCAAATTCATTAGTAAAATTTTATGTATTTGATACCATATATATATATTGGGAAAAAATCCATATGTTAATATATGAAAGAGATTTTATAAGTAACGTTTTGGAATAACTATACCCCACTCCTATCGCATCCCATCCCACGGCACAAAAATAAATAAAAATATTAAATAAAAATGAACAAACTAAAGAATGCAGGGTAAAATATTGGGGGAACATGACCCGCCCTTATAGGTAACTAACATCTTCGCTTGGTAGCACCGTCGGCATTTTCAATCTCAAAGCAATCAGACGCATCAGTGGGAAAGCATATGTCGATATACGGGCACGGCACGGGTGAGAAGGCTCTGGGAAAGAGCTAGATTGATGTCTTTATGAGAAAATTTCATCACATTTATTTTTATCATCAATTACATCCGCCTAAACATCTATCTTGCAAAAATATTCACTGTGACACAGTCAGATTTAAACTTCAATAATCGACATTTCTGACATTTATTTCTGATAGAAAACAATATATTTCTTTACACGATGATCCGCTGAAACATTATTTCATAACTGAATTGGTGAATCAGTTTCTATTTTTCAATGAATTTGCGAATATCACAATGACCAACGTATTTGCCACAGCCCCAATCGCCGACTCGGTATTCGCATAAAGGTGAGCGGCACTCTGGGCCAAAAGAGAACTTTGGACAGTCAAGATTTCTATGAATAACACCCCTTCTCTTGCACATAGCGTACCACGACTTTTTAACCAGCTTATAGCCAAGGCGTGCAAAAGCACGGAAAAAGCCTGCAACAGCTTCGGACTCTCGGAACGATAGCGTTGATACCAAAAACAGCACAGCAATTGAAATCACGATCAGCCTCATGATGGATATTGTTCTGAAAGGGAAAATATATACATATTTATTATATGTCCGTCTGAATAGTTTCAAAGATGGAGTATTTTGATTGATCAAAGTCAACACTCGATCAGTCTCCACTCACCACTGAGTATGAGACTGCACTCACTCCAAAACCATTCAATTGAATGCTTGGAGAGTGAGTGTAGTAGTTTCATACTCAGTGAGGGTGAGGACGAGTGGAGCCTCATTGAGTGTTGAGTTTCATCTATTGAGTGTGAGGGGCCACTCATTGAGTGTGAGCGTGAATGAGCTTTTCAAAGAATACAGGCGTAAATCTTTGAGTGTCAAAAATGTGCACATGTTGCGCAATATTTCCGTCAGGCTTTGCATGTTCCATTTTTTTGCATTTAACGCATTTGACAGTGATTTCGGCCGAAGCACAGTTGCAAAAAAGGGGTAGTTGTAAGATAACTTGGTTAGTTCAACGATGTGGCTGAGAACTGTTTATCGATTCTTTCAAAATATGCTTACAATGCTTACAAATGCACACGATCGCAGTAGACTAGGGCGGGGGCGAGATCAAGCCTTATCGGTTGACTTTAGAAGGGGGACCCCTAATTAAAGAACTGGACTATTGCTGAGATTCTTGCATTTAAACAAAAACAGTGAAATATTAGTTATTTATTTTTTTGCGGTCCGGTATCCATCTGATTCGCGCGCTCTGATTGGCTTAGCGAGCGGTCCGTATCACACACCGATCTCTATAAAAGGACTGGATAGCGCATCTATTGTTTCTCGCGCCCTAATTTTGATGCCGGAAGTGAGCAGCGGCGGCCATCTTACTAGGTCCTAAACAATATGGCGTACATAGGAGTGGAAAGCAGTTGAACGACGTTTTTCGCCAAATTCGAGAAGTTTGCTAAGATTTACCACCGAATTACGGTTCGTAATCTTATTTTATATAATAGTTAAGTGTTTTCAACTCTTTATTCCTTTTACAAAGGCTTTTTTTTGCGAAAGATACCTGCCTATGTATTTGCTTCACATATCACGGTATTAACAAAATAGTCGGTAAACAAATGTCTTCCAAGTCCGCACGTGTACTTGTTTCTCTCTTTATTTTGTAGTGTAAACGCCGTATTATTAAATGGTTTACTGTGATGGGTTTCCTTTAAGTTTTGATTGATTTATTGCAGAGTAATCCAAATGAGAATTCAAATTTGGAAAAGTTCTAGCATAAAACCTTATAGTCCATTTGCCACCTTATATGTTTCTTTAATAGGCAACCTTGTTGCCATCAGAAGTGTATTGTTTTTTATGGTTTTGTACTCACATGGATCTATAGAAATAAATTAGCTTGCAATGCAATTTATACAATAAAGGCCTTCATGGAGGCATAAATAATAGTGAGATATTATAAAGTATGACTTGTCTTTTTGAGTTATACCACTAAAGTTGAATCATAATTTTTGCTTTAAATGGTTGGCTATTCAATGAAAACCCAGCTAAACTTTACATTTTTTACAGGTAAATGCACCTGTTGATATTACGATTTCTGCAGAGTGTCTGGGATGCCAACTAAAACTCTAACAGTATCCCAGACACTCTACAAGTTTATTATTACATAAATGAAATATAATTTCCTGTATTGACTGATAGGATTAATAGCCACCTGCAAATAAATATTCACAACAAAACAGCAAGAGCATTTGCATAATCTATTTTTAATATTTCTATATTTGAAAATACATTATCATTAATTGTCTTGTTTTGGTTGAAGCTACTTTCAATGACACATCTTGATGTTCAAGGCTTCTCATAATCCCATCATAGAATTATCTTGTCAATATAAACTCTATGTTTTGGGGACTTTTGCCCTTATCAAATGCATTGCAATGGACTCAGTACAGCAAAATTTGGGTTTGCCATCTTGAGAAGGAAACCACAGCCAACCTTTGTGGTAAAAACCCAGTTAAAAAGTCAGTTACTATAGTGTTCTTTGGAAGACAAGTAATGCTAATTGTGGTAAAAATCTAAATATTTACTTAAAATTATAGAAATGCCACACCACATATAGAAGCTTTTAACATATACCTGCATACAGTATTAACAAAAATCAACTGAACCCTTAACCTTGTTATCACTTTTGAAATCTCTCTAATCATTGAACAGCAATAACTATTATAATAACAGAGCACATGTTACATGTTAACACCTGAGCCACTGGACTACAAAATAAAATACATGTATTAAAAGCTGATACTAAAGCCAAGCCAATTACATGTATGTGCACAACCTGTAAAGGTAATAAACTAAAGATTACAGTCTTACTAAGTTGATAGAGCAAAGATCACTTGCAGCAAATTTTGATGACTAGTGAGATATGCTGAACTATTGAACTAGATAAGCAAGGGTAGCAAACTGACAAATAGAAAAATACACATGCTGCCTAAGTGGTGATTGAAAGAGTCAAACTGAAAATACTACATTAGAAAACCATGTGAACCACTGAACCGTTTGAAGTAGCACAAACTTACTTTGGTTATTTAAAAATTAGAAACAATACTAATGCCAAGGCTTGTCATTAGCCTAGCAGATTATAGACAGTGTATTATATTACTCAAGCATCTAATTTATGGGTCCATGGGAGTGTGGCACCCATTTATAGTCAATGAGTCATTGACCAGTTAGTAAAATCAAGGGTCCAAATTAAAATACTAATTCAAAAAGACAAGTTATAATTAATATCTCACTGAATTTTAATATGCGTTCACGTTAAAGATTTTTAAGTTATATAAATCGCATGTATAAGGTTTTATGCTAAAACGTTTCCAAATTTGAATTCCCATTTGGATTTAATAATCGGCAATAAATCAATCAAAACTTAAAGGAAACACATCACAGTAAACCATTTAATAATATGGCGTTTATACTACAAAATAAAGAGAGAAACAAGTACACATACGGACTTGGAAGACATTTGTTTACCGACTATTTTGTTAATACCGTGATTCGTGAAGCAAATACCTATATAGGCAGGTATCTTTCGCAAAAAAAAGCCTTTGTAAAAGGAATAAAGAGTTGAAAACACTTAACTATTATATAAAATAAGATTACGAACCTTAATTCGGTGGTAAATCTTCGCAAACTTCTCGAATTTGGCGAAAAACGTCGTTAAACTGCTTTCCACTCCTATGTACGCCATATTGTTTAGGACCCAAGTGGGTCCTAGTAAGATGGCCGCCACGCTCACTTCCGGCATCACTTGCTGAACAATAGATGCTCTATCTAGTCCTTTTATAGAGATCAGTGGTATCACACAATACGGACCCCGATATGGACCGCTGCGGATTTCAAAACAAAAACAAAAAAGTTTTTTAATATTTCGTAAACTCGACGCTTTTCACTACTTCAGACTACAATAGACTGCCAGTAAAAACAAAGTAAGATGGATAGTGACAATTAATATCATAGCGAAAGCGAATTTTACTATCCCGAAGTAATGGTTGAAGATTTTATATGCGAAAAAGAAAACGTCCAGCGAAGTGGCAAAATTGCACAAGGCGACTTGAACGAAATTCAAGATTTTATTGATGAACAACGGCCTGAAAACACAGTTAAGAAGACAACCTACGATATGAATGTGTGGAGCCGCTTCTGTGGTACAATAAACGAAGAAAGAAATTTAGAAGAAATACCTGCAACTGAACTAAATGTCCTCTTGTGTCCGTTTTTCATGACCATAACAAAGAAAGACGGCAGTGTTTACGAGCCCGTGTTTCTTACCTCTTTCCAGCGCAGTGTTCAACGATATCTCAATGATACCAACTCTTCCTTGAACATTTTTAAGGACCAAGAGTTTGCCAAGTCGAGAGAAGTCCTTGTCGCTAGAAAGCGGCAGTTAGTTGAGAAGTTCGCCAAAGGAAATCGCCCGCAAGCAGCCAGAGCATTAACCGAAGCTGAAGAAGATTTACTTTTTGAAAAAGGTCTGCGGTTCGGAGACCACGAGCCAGAGGTACTGCAAAGAACCGTTTGGTGGGCACTGTCGCTTCATTTTGGTTTCAGAGCTCGAGACGAGTCGAGAAAACTCAAGTGGGGAGATATTGGCTTAGATATCGATCCAGAAACTGGCAAAGAAGTCGTTGTTTGGAGGGCTGGACGAGGTTCTAAAACAAGACGTTTGGTCACCAAAGAGCGTTTTCCCCAACTGCACAAGCTACCAATAACCATCGTTGTCCTGTAAATCTGTAAAAGGCTTTCGCCAGTCACCGACCAGAAGCAGCAAAAAAACCGGAGTCACCATTCTTTCTGGCAGTGAACCATAGACGGCGACCAGGATCGTAAATATGGTATAGCAAAGCCGCTTTGGGAAAAAACTCCATCGGTAAATTTCTTGTCAACGCCGCTAAAGCTGCTGGTCTGCCAGGAAACATAAGTAATCACTCTGTCCGGAAAACCTGCATATCCCGCCTCGTGGATGCCGAAATTCCTTGCAATTATGTAGCTCAATTGAGTGAGCACAAAAATCTGAAAAGTCTCGATGCTTACAAAGCGGCTTCAGTTGTCCACCAGCGCAAGATGTCAAACGTCGCGTCCTGAGTCGGTCAACGTCAACGATTGCGAGCAAACATAGCCTCACAGTATCGCAACAACGTCCCCAGCTAAATCAACCCACCAGCACAACGTCAATAAATGCCCAAGCATCAGCGACAACCACAGCAACAGGCTTGTTTTCTGGAGCAAAAATTGGCAAGTTTGAAGGATCTACTTTCAATTTCAACTTTGCTTCAACTAGTTCTGGCGACACATCGAGTGAGGAGCCGACAAAGAGAAGGCGCTTGTCTATCCTTGAAGATTCCGATTCAGATTGAAGTCTTTATTTATCTTCACGAAGATTGTTGTTTTGACATTTGTTTATAGTTAATAGTCTTGACTTGATCTCTGATGAAAAAGACGTTCGATAAATTTCAATCTTGTGAATAGTTGTTAACTTGTATAGAAACGATCGATATTTTCCATCTTGTTAGTTGTTTACATGAATCATACGAGACAAACGATGTTTTCAATCTTGCTTTTGCATGATCAATGATGAATATTCATAGTCCAGGATGATTTGCTCTGTCAACTGTATAATGTGTGGAATTTCCAATATTGTTTATTATAAAAATCAGTTGAATGATTTTGTCCTTTGTCAGGTGATTTTCTATATATGGTTCGTCGTCTTTCCAAATATGGGCAGCGGAAGTGACATCTAGCGTTCTATTTTACACCGCGGCCGATTTTCTTATCTTACCATTATTTTAATTTATAACAAAAAACTAAATATGTTATTTACCGGCCTTGCTCGGTCCGTATAGGGAAAAACTATGCCCTCGGTCTTGAAAATGGCTCTCGGCCTTCGGCCTCCAGCCCTTTTCAAGACCTTGGGCACAGTTTTTCCCTATCCGGACCTCGCGGTCGGTAAATAACATATATATATAGTGCACAATGAAGATGAAACCAGAGCACAGCACAGCGCGACAATAACAATGGGAACATGACCTTCATGTTTAAATTACACCCTTTGCAAATGCAAAAGCGCACGTGAGTTAAATATTACAGCTTGCTTTTGCTGACTCAGAACGGAAACATTTTACAGCTTCTCGTCGAAACGATACCGTGTAGCGACCACGCACGTTAAAAACATAGTTTTTTAGCACATTTCATTTTTTTTTTCATTTTTTTTATCAAAATTGGATTTGGATTAGTGAGGTCTTGTAATAGTTTGTAAGTGTCTAATTATTACTCGGGCTATCTGTGGTAGCCTGCTAATAGTAGCCTTCAAATCGTGCGCTGGAAAAATGGACGCGAGAGAAGGGTCTGCTGTTTAACACGGCTAATAAGCTAATTGCGCTCTGATTATGCTGCCAGATTTTGGTGGTTGTCTCTCATTGGCTACTGAGAAGAATCAAATTAATTATGGAATCAGACATGGCCAGACATTTCGGTAAAATTTCTTATCTGTCAGATACATTTCGCCAACACTTGTAGCCTTTTCAAAATCTTTCACGTAGATTCATTTACACGAGCAGTAACACATTCAAAATCCCAGCTTCGAAAAATTAACTTTTAAGTAAACTTTTAAGTAAGCAGGTCCAGGAGAGGATTTAGGGTAAGTCATACCGGTCAAGCGACTGACGTAAAAATTTACAATGGAAAATACAAGTTTGAGAGTCCAAAACACGTGCATAAACAATTCGGAAAAAGAATAAAACTAAATTTTATGCATAGTTAAACAGTCTGACAATAAAAACATGCTACCAAATAAATAGCAACAGTTGTTGATTCAATAATGACGATTCAAAATGGCTGCCAATTACCCTTCAAACTAATTTAATTCGGAAAAAACTTTGGTGACCCCCATTTGTTTTTCATTAAAACTTTCCCTGAAGTATGGGTAACCAATAGGCCGATTTAAAAAAAATTCTGTACAACGAATTTTTTTAAAAATTAGCAAACATGATTTTTAGAAAAAAAATGTATTCGTCCTACAGAATTTTTTTAAAATCGGCCTATTGATTACTCATATTTCAAGAAAAGTTTTACTGAAAAAAAAATTGGGGGTCACCAAAGTTTTTTTCGAATTAAATTAGTTTGAAGGGTAATTGGCAGCCATTTTGAAACGT
This sequence comes from Paragorgia papillata, assembly GCA_035771165.1. NCBI lineage: Eukaryota > Metazoa > Cnidaria > Anthozoa > Scleralcyonacea > Coralliidae > Paragorgia > Paragorgia papillata. The sequence continues at coordinate 1,992,534 of JAWNZC010000311.1, read as the reverse complement.
CATTGTTGCCATAGCAAAAACTGTTGGTATTTATTTGGTAACAGTTTTTGATTGTCAGACTGTTTAGTTATGCAAAACATTTAGTTTTATTCTTTTCTCGAATTGTTTATGTACGTGTTTTGGACTCTCAAACTTGTATTTTCCATTTTTTAAGAAACTGTATGGAGCCACCTTAAGTAAGAGTAAGAACCGTCATCTTGCTAGTCAAGCTGTTCTTACCCAGGAAAAATCCCCAGGAAGGGAATCCACCAACCACCCCCAACCACCTCAGTTTGTCTCAGTATGTGCTCTGACCACTGAGCTACCGGGTCTCTGGTGGTTGAGCGAGGTCAACTGGGATATTTATTTCGTGCTATAATTGACTGAAAATGCTCGCACTGCATTCTGGTAGCTGTAGTTACGAAGTGGTATTTTACGTCAACATACAAATTTAAACACGTATATAAAATGAAGCAAAGCGTGTATATTTTTATTTAATCAACTTAAAAGGTCAAGCATTTACATCAATGGCCTATATGTGGCATTAATAAGATCTACAGTACTGGAGTGCACATGTCATCAAACTACGATATGTTGCACTTTGGGTTGTGCATCTACCACAAATATCTAAAAGATACAAGAAAACTGACGTTTCGAGCAATGTGTTTATGTAACTCTACAGTCTGAGATTGATCTAGCTCTTGGAATAACTAAAAACAAAGATAGTTTTAAATTTCTACTGAATCTGTGACAACTGATTCACCTACACACGTAAAAATCTCACAGGCTATAACAGGGTTGTTGGCTCAACAACCCATTAACAGCACTGTTAACAGGCTAGAACATGATTGGTGAAATAACAGCATTGTTCATGCATGTTTCAACATGTTGTTACAGCTTGGAGAATCGACAAGGCTTTTTCATGCATGTCACAACAAGCAAAACCTAGCTTGATAAAACAACCAAGTTCATGGTTGTATCATGACTGTTCAATCTTGTTGATTCATCATGCCCGAACAACATGTTGTATCATGCATGAACACCACTGTTGATTCATCATGATAGTTATTATTTAGGTTGTTTTTATTATCCGTTATTTAGATAGTTATTATTATCCGTTATTATTTAGGCTGTTCAAACAGGCATGAACAACGTTGTTCGTTCGACAACATTGTTTCATGCCTGTTACGAGTGTTCGTGTTTTTAGCGAGGAACACGCGAGGGTTCTCGACACTTTCACGCAACGAACCCAGAGACTGCAGAGTGTCTTGATGAAAATGAAAACGAAAAAATTATCACTCACTATATATCCTCGTTGGGCCAGGACTTTGGAGATATAACAGAAAGTTTGTTCCAGCAGTATGTACGGTACTAGTTTGAAAGCTTGTGAAGCTCGTTTCTTTTCCAAAATGCGATAAAACACTGGTGTTGAAACAAGGCAAAATTGGACAATTGGACAAAAACTAATGGCGTCAGCAGCAACAAAGTATTTTCCCTTTCCTTTTTTATAACCGGCTTAATTACGTCGCAATACTAGCTCCACAAAGCTAAGGTAAGTTTTAAAATCTAGTAAACCAGTCAAATGAATGATAGTACAATAAGATTAAGTTAGAAATTAAATTTCTGGACGTAATCGAGACAGAGATTCCAGGCGGAAAACGTAATACCAGTGTGAAGGTATCACCACATTCATCTTCGGATTCATCACCAGATTCATCACCAGATTCATCACCAGATTCATCACTACATTCGCAAAGCAAATATTTCACCTTCAATAATTCCTTCAATAATCAACCGATCGGCACACACGATACACCAAATTAAAGCTTATTATTCAATCTTTCTGGCCCAAGATTAACCGCGTTTGTTTCAACAATTTATAGAGGAGAAAAATAACGATTTACTAGAAAGTACTCGATCTTCGGTCTTGGGGGAAAAATTTCGATAGCTTCTTTTAATTTTAACCGGCTTTCCTATATATCAAAATGAAGCTCATTCTATCCTCTTGCTGGCCCAAGAAAAATTAGAAGAGGCCCAGATCTGGTTCAAGAGTTATTCGCTTTTAAAGCGAGACGCCCAAACTGTCAATTACACAGCGCGCTAAAAATAGAACACTTTATTAACTATATTTCACGACATAGCCTTTGGGGGAAAGATTTCGATGCCTTCTTTTAATTTTAACCGGCTTTCCTATATATCAAATTGAAGCTCATTCTATCTTCTTGCTGGCCCAAGAAAAATTAGAAGTGGCCCAGATCTGGTTAAAGAGTTATTCGCTTTTAAAGCGAGACGCCCAAACTGTCAATTACACAGCGCGCTAAAAATAGAACACATTATTAACTATATTTCACGACATAGCCTTTGGGGGAAAGATTTCGATGCCTTTTTTTAATTTTAACCGGCTTTCCTATATATCAAATTGAAGCTCATTCTATCTTCTTGCTGGCCCAAGAAAAATTAGAAGTGGCCCAGATCTGGTTAAAGAGTTATTCGCTTTGAAAGCGAGACGCCCAAACTGTCAATTATAGCGCGCCGAAAATAGAAATCTTTATTAAATGTGGTTGCCGACTTAGACTTTGGGGGAAAAATTTCGATGGCTTTTGTTAATTTTAAGCAGCTTTCCTATATATCAAATTGAAGCTCATTCTATCGTCTTGCTGGCCCAAGAATAATTAGAAGTGGCCCAGATCTGGTTTAAGAGTAATTCGCATACGCCGAAACTGTGAAGGTATCACCACATTCACTTGGGGGGAAAAGTTCGATACCTTCTTTTAATTTTAACCGGCTTTCCTATATATCAAAATGAAGCTCATTCTATCCTCTTACTGGCCCAAGAAAAATTAGAAGTGGCCCAGATCTGGTTCAAGAGTTATTCGCTTTTAAAACGAGACGCCCATATTGTTAATTACACAGCGCGCTAAAAATAGAACACTTTATTATTAAATTCGTAACAGAAGCCATCGAAATTTTTCCCCCAAAGACTATGTCGGCAACTACAATTAATAAAGATTTCTGTTTCCGGCGCGATGTAATTGACAGTTTGGGCTTCTTGCTTTAAAAGCGAACAACTCTTGAACCAGATCTGGGCCACTTCTAATTTTTCTTGGGCCAGCAAGAAGATAGATTTTTATTTTTTTATCAATCGTGAGCGGGCGGAATCCTAGGTAATGCTGCAATTTGATTGGCTGCGTGAGCGGGCAGTGTTTTACGATATCTGACCACGGTCACGGAATCCTAAATTTAATTTTAAAATTCATTTAAAATTGACCGATTTTCATAACTATTTCGCTTGCCACAGAAAAAATAAATTCAACAGAGAGCTACGGGGATACAAATGATTTTTATTATCCAAATAGTTTTGACAACTTCATGTGTAAACAACGAATTTAAAAAAAAACGCTGGGAAAACTGAAAGCAAAAAATTACGAGTTGACATTTATAAAGAAAACCGTTTAAAACGGTAGGAAAAACATACATAAACTTGTGAACACAGTATTTTGAATCACTAAATGAAACTATATAGAAATATATATAAAAAATCATACCACGAGATTAAGATAGAAAAGCTCAGTGAAACCTTTTGATACTAAACTATCTTTCTTCTGTTATCCAACCGCTATACTCAACAAAACCACTACAAGCTTTAAGTCTTTTACCTTTTAACCAAACATTTTCCACATGCCAACCTCATCGTCTCATGTCCTTGAAACTTGAAATTACAAATGGCTTACTGACAAGCATTTTCGTCTTCAAACTTGAGGACCACACTTTCAATTTTCATGCAGTCAGCCAAATATTGAAAGCGACTTTCCATGCAAGCGAACAGCCAAAAACGAGCAAGCGACGAAGAAGAACGACGAAGAATCTTTATCAACTAAACATTAAAAACACTTGGACTGCATTTTGACTTCCCTTCGTAACTAGATCTTCGAGTTTTGAATGGGTTTTTTTATGACAAAAAAGGTTCCAAGTTTCCCTGTAAGACTGCATGTCGGCAGTTGTTTACAGTCTCGAACGATAAACTTTGGACTTTTGAGTATCACGTGAATGTCATCTCGATTACGCAACTTTATTCAATTATGTTAATTTCTCTAATTATGCAACAAAAAAATAAATATGTTATTTACCGTTTTGGTCGGTCCGTATAGAAAAATATTTGCCCTCGGTCTCAAAAATGTCCCTCGGCCTGCGGCCTCGGGCCTTTTTTAAGACCTTGGGCAAATATTTTTCTATAAGGACCTCCCAGCCGGTAAATAACATATATATCTTCAATTTCGTATATAGGAAAGCCGGTTAAAAATAACCGAAGCCATCGAAATCTTTCCCCCAATGGCTATGTCGTGAAATATAGTTAATAAAGATTTCTATTTCCGGTGCGCGGAAATTGACAGTTTGGGCGTCTCGCTTTAAATGCCAATAACTCTTGAACCAGATATGGGCCACTTCTAATTTTCCTTGGGCCAGCAAGAAGATAGAATGAGCTTCAATTTTATTTATGGGAAAGCCGGTTAAAATTTAAAGACGCCATCGAAATTTTCCCCCCAAGACCATCCCAACGAATTTAATAATAAAGTGTTCTATTTTTAGCGCGCTGTGTAATTAACAATATGGGCGTCTCGCTTTAAAAGCGAATAACTCTTGAACCAGATCTGGGCCACTTTTAATTTTTCTTGGGCCAGCAAGAGGATAGAATGAGCTTCATTGTGATATAGAGCAAAGTCAGTTAAAAGTTATAGAAGGCATCGAAATGTTTCCCCCAAGACCATCCCGACGAATTTAATAACAAAGTGTTATATTTCAGCTCGCTGTGTGATCAGCGGTTCGGGCGTCTCGCTTTAAAAGCTAATAACTCTTTAACCAGATCTGGGCCACTTCTAATTTTTCTTGGGCCAGCAAGAAGATAGAATGAGCTTCAATTTTATTTATGGGAAAGCCGGTTAAAATTTAAAGACGCCATCGAAATTTTCCCCCCAAGACCATCCCAACGAATTTAATAATAAAGTGTTCTATTTTTAGCGCGCTGTGTAATTAACAATATGGGCGTCTCGCTTTAAAAGCGAATAACTCTTGAACCAGATCTGGGCCACTTCTAATTTTTCTTGGGCCAGCAAGAGGATAGAATGAGCTTCATTTTGATATATAGGAAAGCCGGTTAAAATTAGAATAAGCCATCGCAATTTTTCCCCCAAGTGAATGTGGTGATACCTTCACAGTTTCGGCGTTTGCGAATAACTCTTAAACCAGATCTGGGCCACTTCTAATTTTTCTTGGGCCAGCAAGACGATAGAACGAGCTTCATTTTGATATATAGGAAAGCTGGTTAAAGTTAACGGAAGCCATCGACATTTTCCCCCCAAAGACTATGTCGGCAACTACAATTAATAAAGATTTCTGTTTCCTGCGCGATGCAATTGACAGTTTGGGCTTCTTGCTTTAAAAGCGAACAACTCTTGAACCAGATCTGGGCCACTTATAATTTTTCTTGGGCCAGCAAGAAGATAGATTTAGCTTCAATTTTGTATATTGGAAAGCCGATTAAAAATAACCGAAGCCATCGAAATCTTTCCCCCAAAGGCTATGTCGTGAAATATAGTTAATAAAGTGTTCTATTTTTAGCGCGATGTGTAATTGACAGTTTGGGCGTCTCACTTTAAAAGCGAATAACTCTTGAACCAGATCTGGGCCACTTCTAATTTTTCTTGGGCCAGCAAGAGGATAGAATGAGCTTCATTTTGATATATAGGAAAGCCGGTTAAAATTAAAAGAAGCCATCGAAATTTTCCCCCAAGACCGAAGAGCGAGTACTTTCTAGTAAATCGTTATTTTTCTCCTCTATAAATTGTTGAAACAAACGCGGTTAATCTTGGGCCGGAAAGATTGAATAATAAGCTTTAAATTGGTGTATCGTGTGTGCCGATCGGTTGATTATTGAAGGAATTATTGAAGGTGAAATATTTGCTTTGCGAATGTTGTGATGAATTTGGTGATGAATCTGGTGATGAATCTGGTGATGAATCTGGTGATGAATCTGGTGATGAATCTGGTGATGAATCTGGTGATGAATCCGAGGATGAATGTGGTGATACCTTCACACTGGTAAAAGTAATTTAGTTAAAAATATCAAAGCCCAGACAATTACTTTGAAAAAGTTCATAACATTGAAGAAAACCTTATGTATATAAAGTCTTTGTAATTGTAATAATTTAATCACTCTGAAGATGTTGCATGTAGCGTCAATAAATATTTTCATTTTTACCATTTCTTCAATGTTGTGGGCTTTTTCAAAGTAATTGGGATTTGATATTTGTAACTAAAACTATTTATAATTATATAACCACAAATCGATACATACACTTGAGGGGTGCATGAGATGGGGGGTGGGGGGGGGGGGGGTAGTATTAAATGTCAAAGAAACATTTGCTGATATTTTATTATACATGTATTTTCTTATGTTTTAAATGCATATTAAGCCCCAATCCAGAAAATGTAATGCACCTATCAATGTTAGTCCCAAGGTGGGGAGGGGGGGGGGGGGGGGGGGGGGGGAGTCAGGCAAGGTAGTCGAGACTTTGACAGTGGATGTCTCTTCATGGATGGGGATTTTTGGTTGTAGCAGAAGAGAAACATGAGGGATGGGGAATTTGATGTAATTTGAGTGGAATATGACAATTTTTAATGATATATTGTCAAATCCCCACCCTTTACCCAACCCCCATCTCTCGGGGCTAACATTGATAGGTGCATAATAACACTATAAAAATATTTATTCAGGTATCAAGACTAACATTTCATTATATTTTTACAATTATGGTAGTAAACAATATTCTTAAAACTCTAATATTAAAATAATTTATTTTAAGTTGTTTTTCTTACATTATATATGATTATTTATATTATTTATATTATTTATACAGGTATCTAACTGTATACTAGCCATAACTACATGCAATACCTAGCCAGAACATTGCACAGGTATAACTGTTTTCCATACCAATAAACTACCATTATACAAAATCTGGTATAGAGGTGAGCCAAATTTAAAATATATTTAAAATGGTATGAAATATTCTACTTCACATTTCTTGTTATTTTATATCATTTAATAACAGGACAATGTATGCCACATGCATGTTTAAAATGACCGTGTCTTCTAAATTTTTTGTAAATATATTCAAGATCAAACTCTAGTACAGTGGTATTATTAGAGGAAACTGAAGGTAAACTTTCAGTTAATCAGAAGTGGAAAAGTTTACAAAATGTTTTACCTGTTTTTGCTTTTTTTTCATAGTATACAAATGCAGTGGTGATATGGCAACATGAACAATAAACAAGAGTAAAGACCTACTATGTGAGTTGTGGGCAAGAAACCAGGGCCTGGATTGAATAAATAAGGCAGTTGAAAAGTCATTTATATTATATTGTTTTATTTTTATTATATTGTTGTTTTTTTCATTATGTAGCATCACTGCATCAGGCCTGGCAATGGGAAATAATTATGATGACATCTCACAGGTGTGTATTTATAGCTCAGCATTTTTAAGGTTTAGAAATTAAGGTCTTTCTTTTCCTCTGTTTGTGTAGCTTGGTCTGGTATTAAGGAGAGATGATAACCACAATAAAACCTAACAGGTGTGTATTAGGTTAGCATTTTTAAGATTTAGAAATTCATGTCTTTTTGTTTCTTCTCTTTCTCCAGGCAAGGAGAAAATACAGGTGTACATTTGCTAGCATTTTTGAGATTTAGAGACTAATAGTAATATGCCTTTCTTTCTTTTTTTCTTTATTTTATGGTGTATCCAGCTAGACAAAAAATTATACATTATTATAAAATGCCAAATGGCTTAATGTATCTAGTTTAATTCTCAAAATATATATTTGTCTTCTCTAATTTATATAATGTGGCCATGCAGAAGGAATTTAAGAAATATGGGCTGCCGAATGTAGATTGCAAGATTAACTCAGCAATGTTGTATTTATACATTAATAGTTTGGTAAATATCGAAAAAAAGTATTCGAAAACTAATAAGATGTTTTTCTTCTTTCCTAGTTTTGGTTACATAATTTATACTTTGCATCTTCTCAAGCCTGGATTTGTAAGTAAAGATTATATGCATGACCATTTTTCTTTTCTTTTTGCAGTATTATATGTGGCTAAATTAGAAAAACGAAGTGTACAAAAATTGTTGGATTCAATGCGTTGTACGCTGTACGCATTCGTCGAAAAATATGAAGACAGACTTATAGTAGTGAAATGCTCTTTATTTTTGTAAATCTTAGTTGATAGGTGTGAAAAATAATAAAAACAGTTACCAGATGTTTCTGTCGCGTAGTTTTTTAGTCGTAGTTTACTTCTGTGCAAGTTTTTTCTCAAGTTTTTTCGGCAGCAAACGGAGTACACCCGGGGAATTTTTGTACCGGCATTTTGTTTATCCACGCGTGGAATACACGGGAAAAACGCGTAAAAACGCGAAAAATTCTCGATTTAAACAGACAAAAACAGCATTGATATCATGCCCGAACAACCATGTCAGAACAAGCATGTTCTTGCATGTTACTTCATCACGCTAAAACAACGCTGTTATCATGCATGAAACTTGCTGTTTCAACAACCTTGTTCAGGTCTGTTCCTTCGACAAGCCATGAACAGATTGCTCCAACATGCATGAACAAGCCTGTCAACAACTATGTTCAAGCTGGCCAGCTCAACCATGTTCAGGTCTGTCGACATCAATCATGTTCAAGCCTGTCAACAAGCAAAAACAAGCTGTGCGTTTTTACGCGTGTACAGTAAAGTGCTACTGAAATTCACTGTTTTAATTGTTCTAATAATAATAATAATAGCAACATAGTAAAGTTAGAACCTCAAAGTTTAATAAAATACAGTACAACTGTAACTCCGAATTTCGTAAGCATTTTATTAAATGTTATCTACGTTTCGACTAAAGACGTAAAGATTCGTCATCATCAGGGATGCTACCGAATTTTTAAATTACAGGGGTATTTATACATGAAGAAACACGAGACTGTTCATATTAAATTATTAAGTATTAAATTTAGTTAAATATTATTAATTCTTTAAAACCTTTAGTCCCATGGTTAAGATTAGGTCTGAGTCGTCGGATGGCAACACTGTTAATTTTAGGGTGTTAATTTAGCACCAAAAGTGGTGTTAAATAAAAAGGTACAGAATAGCACCTTTTGGGGTGCTATTTTAACACCTATATTTAAGGTGTCAATTTAGCACCTTGCGAAGTGCTAAACTAGCACCATTTTTGGTGTCATAATAACCGGGATTTAAGTGTTATTTTAGCACTTACGCCTTAGTGTTAATATAGCACTTGATTATGATGCTATTTCGCCACCATAATATCCTAAAATGTATTTCCTTGGCACACAAACTGCAATAATATTTATAAAAATATGTATATTATCAATAATATATGTATAAAAAACTATAATATATGCATAAAAATATGTATATTATCTACTTTATACTATCTGTCCAATGAGCGAGTGTATGTTTATGAGCTAATAGTAATGTTCAATTCTTTTATAAGTTTTTGCACAGAAACCCTGTTCTTCGCTTCTTGTGTCCGACTCAACATAATAGCCTCCAAGAAGGCATAAACATTCGATACACCTGGTGTGTATTCCATGTTTAATACATAAAATGTACCAAGAGTACCACTGCCATAGGTATTTGATTATTGGTTACTGAAGATAACTCCAGTAATATTTGTCCTTCTACAGCAATGAACAGGGGATCCACATGGGCAAGATCTCCAGATCCAACAAGCCTTGGGTAGGTTGTCTTGGAAACCTCTTCATCAAGCGATTCATCGTCCTAAATATAAAAATCGAAACATTATTTATATGGCACAGTACATGGTTTACAAACATGATATTACCCTTTTGTTCCAGGCCTAGAACACAAAAGGGGTAGTTAAATACACTTTTAAAATGGAGACCAAAGTTAAGGCTCAGACAAGGGCTCACAGACAGTTTATAAATAGCTTAACCCATTAACTGGCAGTACCCTACCACTAACAAGAAAAACACCCTGGTGTTTGACACAGTAAAACACTAAAGTAGGGCATGTCCGGGCACCTTGCCAGCTAATGGGCTAAAAGCAATACGTTTTAACATTATATTTATTGTTAATTGCAAACACTTACATAACAAATTTTTAGAAACAATAGTTCTGCTGCCTTCTCCTTTAATAGATCTTGTAAGATCAAAGCAGCCACTGTACTCTTTATCTCTGTTAAGAGAAAAAGAATATGAATTAAAAATGTGTTAATTCACAAGCAATATGCTAGTACGTGGGGGCTCTAATGAATGGTGGACCTAGGGAGGATAAGGCACCAAAGGTAAATTTTGGGAACAGGATACTTTGGGTTTTATATGCTCATGAAAAAGTAAGAATTATTTAAATTATGTACCTGGTTCTCTATCTGGCTCCTCTTCCAACAACCTCTCCATCATGCTTACCAGGGATTTTATGCTTCTTTTGGTGCACCCGGAAGCATACTTGATCATTTTCTTCTCCAGCAATTGAAAGGTACTTGCCATATCACGAACCAACTTGTTATTATTTAAAATCCTTCCAAATTCTGCCTTCACCTATAATAGAATACAATCATGTGTTTACTAAACCATATAAAATAGCAATAAGTTATTAAGAATTGCGATATTTTTCCCAATTTACTTGTCTATAAAACTTCGCCGCTCCTTCATCGTCCGCCATTTTGAATGCGAAAAACGTGTTTATGTGGTGCTAATTTGACATCCAAAATTTAACTCTTGAAATGGGGCTATTTTAGCACTTTCACTTACAGGTAAGGTGTTATTTTAGCACCTTAATAAAGTGTTAGATATCTAAGGTGCTAAATTTGCACTTTTATACCAACTCGTGATTTTATGGTGTTAAATTGGCACCCAAATCGGTGCTAGAATAACACTTGTCATTTAGCACCACCAAAAGGTGTCGAATTAACACCTATGAAGGTGCTATTATAACACTCTGAAATTAACAGTGAAGGGATTCTTTATAAAGCAACAATGACCAGTAGTCAGCTCTGTCGATTATTTTACAGTTACTTAGGATAAAATCAGGTAGTATGCATTATTTTATCCTAAGTAACTGTAAAATAATCGACAGAGCTGACCACTGGTCATTATTGCTTTATAAAGAATGTCTTGCAATCCGACGACTCTGACCTGAACTCAACCAAGGAACTAAAGCTTTTAAGTACTGTTTAATAAACGAGCAGGAGCGTTTTATTGGACGACTTCAAAAACGAACCACTTGGTAAGTTCATTGGCGTAGTAAGTTTGAAAAATAACCTTGTCTAAGCCGAGAAAATCAAAGCTAAAGTTTATGTAAATCAGGAGGTATCTTTATCACATATAAAGACACTGATTAAACATTAATTTCTTTTTAATTTTCTTCATGAATTGTTAATGAGTTTTTGAAACAATTCATAATATTTAACTATGTTTAACACTCAATAATTTAATATGAACAGTCTCGCGTTTCTTCATGTAAAAGTACCCCTGTATGTAAAAATTGTAGCATTCCTGATGATGACTAAACTTTAGTCGAAATGTAGATAACACTTTACAATATTCGGTGTTACCGTTGCAATCAAATATAAAAAGTTTACCTGCATTATTGCCACAATACTGATTGATCCAACACCAGCCATACTTAGCACAGTACTGCCAGCAGTAATTTCTAAGCCAGCCAGCATGATACGAACATCCTTGCAGTTTAGGAAAGAATATATCTCTGCCTAAGTATTCCTTGATGTTCTTCTGATTCATGAACTTCGCCTTATTCACCACAGACTCTTCTCCAGAATAGTAATTACTCCAATCCACCAGCAAAAAGTTGACAGTCTTTCCATTCAGTTTTCTTTTTTGGTGGCAAGCCTCTTGTGCCTCTCCCAACCACTTAGAGAAGAGTTTAGCCATATCCCAGGTACACAAACCATAACTGCCAAACGCTGATAAATCTATAAATTCGGAATTGTTGACACATTTGGATTCTGCATTTGTAGTGATAGCAGAGCAACTTGTAGTGACTGGATTAGTGTCCCACGTAGACGCTATGAGGTAATTGCTTTGGACTAGCCAATCTGAATATCTTGGGAGATGCTTAGCCAAACTATTGTCCATGAAAATAAATATTATCTGGTTACTTGTTACTGCTTCTTTAAGGGTAGGCCATTTGTTGTTGTGCTTGTAATAATAAGTATTCATTGCAAGTTTATGTCCATTGTTCGGTGGCCAGAGTTTCAACAGGACAGCCTCAAGACTCTTGGCAATCTTGTTGCGATAGTCTTGCTGCGAATTTCGATTAAAATGAATGATAACAACCTCATTCGGATTGGATTTCATCCACCCATCAATTTGCAAAAGTCCTTTCTCAATGGAACCAGCATAACCACAATTTTTTCCACTGGGGGGACAATGGCAATTCAATGCTTCATCCGTGCCATAGCAAGTGTCAATGTCAAAATAGCGTATGCCAAAGGCCAACTGTTCCGAGAAACTTTTACCATGATTACGATAAAAGCAGGAAGCAACTGCGGTACCACTCCAGGAATGGAGTATTCCATCAAATCCAGATCCAGCATTGTGACTGCCTGGAAAGGTAGCTTGGTTATAATCCGTAGGTCACAGAGATCTTCCAGTCCATTGCACTTGGTGGCAGCAGTTGTACTCTGCCTGGCAGTAGCTGCTAATAGGAAGAACACAACATATAAGAAGCGTACATCTTGACTTTTCACGATTCTGAACGAAGTTCAGCCAAACCGCGAGCTTCTTTTATAATTAGCAAGGGTGAATACATAATTAAGTCGGAGCAAAGGTCTGCTTAGAATCGAATCACCAAATAAAATTAACAATCAAACACTGTAACCAAAGAATTGTACATTTTCGCTTAAAAGTATATTATACGTATAACAGGATAAAAATTATATCAGTAAAAACTAACAGTAAAACCAAACGTTTTTCGTATAACAGGATAAAAATTATATCAGTAAAAACTAACAGTAAAACCAAACGTTTTTCGTCTAGAACAGTAATCTTAACCCTGAAGTGAAGATACAAGAAGGTTATCTGATAATTGTTCAGTCACATTCTATTACTTGCAGTATTTTTTCACCAAAATTTGCAATGCAAGTTGCAAGAAAAAATTTCCCCATGTAACATTGCCTATATAGACTATACAGTAGAAGGGATTTGAAAAAGCTTTGTTTCCACGGAAATGTAAAACCAAAGTGGTTTCAAAAAGCAGGAAATGCTATTTCAGAGACCTTAGATTTTCAAAAATTTTTACGGATTGTAGATACTAGAAAAATACTCGCCATCAGACATTGGAACAGCCACGCATTGAAGTTCTAATTTCCCTAACAAAACATACTGAAGAAAAGGTGCGTCGCCGCATAAATTTTATTAAAAGATGCCCAAAATTGCACTAACCAAAAACAGAATACTTTATTTTTTTTGACCCGCGTCATAGACTTAATGGAGTGCTGACAGCTGTAGACTTTCGTGCTGCATGGCTTAGCCTTAGGTGAAAGAATAAGCGGACTTACATGCATGGATGCTGTGTACTAATAGATTGGTTTCAAACTAAATGTTCTATTTGTCAATCGTGACATATACTAAGGCCGCAATGATACATTGTAAGCGTATAAATCGCACTTACCGAAGACATTAATATTCATGAATTCGATTCAAATGCGAAGATTGTGCAACTAATTAAAACAGCCCTAAAACCATTTCTACTGGCTAACGTTGTTGTGCAAAGCAACTTTTTCTATTTTGTCTTATGAGCTCTCAGTGGAACTAAATAGAAATCTATTCGATTTTAACAATAGAAATGTCACTTCGTCGGCCTTAGTCAAAACATTGAAATATTAGTAAGGAAAAACTATTTTTCCAACAAGCAAGTTCTCAACAGTGCCAGGGGGACTTATCAGGATGGTGTAAAAATGGCGTATCTATGATGTATATTTTGGGCATGTGCATTGAAAAGTGGAGGACAAGTTTTCATACAAGTTGGACTTCTGGTAGATTTACTATTCTGTGCTCAAAATATAAGAAGTTACATATTCAAAATTACCGTAAAATGCCCACACTATGGGCTGTTACACCTTGAAATTGGGGTGCCTGAGTTATACAAGAAGCATTGAATTTAAAATAAGCGTAATTATTTAAAATAAGTGTATAGATGGACAAATTATTTAACAAACATTATAAACAGAGCTTCTAGTTGAATAAATATTGTTATTGATCCTAATGCACTATTTTAAACAATTTAATGTTAAGCAATAGAATACATAACATTTTTGATCAGTTCACAAACAAGATTTCCTTTCCTCATTTATGCCCACTAATAACTATATATACTGTATACCATTCTATTGCGATTCTTTTTTCAGTTTCATTTTCTTTATCAAATTTAATAACAAAAAAACAAAAAAAAACTTGTCACGATAAATCGCAAGCTTAAAAATTGAAAAGAATAATTTTAAATGTCGAAATATAAAGGCAAAGCGATTTATTACTTTGAAAGCGTTGTTACGCTTTCTGTACTAAGTGTGATATTTGAATATTTATCCTCAGTGCACGTGCAGGAGACAAAAGAGAAACTCATTAGGGATCATTAAGGGGATTAAGCGCTTAGGTAAGTCGAGGCGAGGTAATTAGCAGTGTTACCATAGAAAGAATATTTGGCGAGTCGTGTATTAAAATAAGATATTTATTTATTGATTCAAACATGTACATATAAAAAAAGTTTTAGTAAGGCCTGCCTCTTAGATTATGTTTAAGTGTTTTTATTTTAAAAGTAGCATGATAGTCTTTCTTGTCCTCTGACGATAATTGTGATACATCTTCTTTTGTCATAGGTAAATATTTTGATCTAGTCATCATTAGATGGTGTTCATACTCTTCTCTTTCATCTGGAGTCATCTTTGCCAAGTCGCTTTCTTTCCAATCCGAAGAGCTTTCCCAGTTATGAAAGAAATTATGTTTAAGCGTCGGTTGTTCAACTTTTGGAGGCGGTGTTAGAAAATAGGTTTTAGGTGTAGCAGGCAAATCCCACGGAAGATCATCAGTTTCTTGCTTTATCTCCGGTGTCAAGTGTGCTGCATTTTTTCGAGGCTGAGTTTGAAGACTAGTCAGAGGTTGAGACAGATTCTGCAGTTGATTTTGTAACGTTAAGAAACGTCCGAGCTGTTTAGAGTAGAGGATGCTCTTTTTTTCTGTTGTTAACTGTGGCGCTAGTACAATATCTTGCATTTTTTTGTTCTGTATTGTACATGGCATTACCGATCGGAGGTTGCTGATAAGATTGCTTCAGTAGGAAACTACCAAGTCGCTGCTGCATGGTGGAGTTACTTTCTCCAGGTAGAACATTGGTCTTGAGACGATGATCGTCATCCGTTGTAGGCTTTAGATCTAGCATAAGATAACCATGGCTTGTTGCTTTCTCGTATGTTTTCATAAACTCTTGAACATGACCTGGGTTCACCTGCCTTGCCAAGACAGAAATTTGTTGCTCATCCCTCGGAGACTTAAGTTCTTTTATACCATTTCTGCGAGCCCTTCTAAAACAGGACCAAGCTACAGGCTTAGAAATCCTTCACCTTTTTGAACCAGTGTTTTCTTTTTTCGTCTAAAACTTCGTCGGGGTTCAACCAAAATGTGCAGATCGTGATCTTGGTAAGGGCTAACTGCTTCAATCACCTGACGAGGTAGTTCGTAGTGCATTTGCCAAAAATTATGCGCACACTCGCATATACACAGAACTTGCTCAGGGTTCACAGACTCCAAAACAACTCGCTGCTGTACGTGTTTTGAGAGACACAAAAACTGAAGGAATGCTCTCTGTTCGTTGTTAAGCATCACTCAATAAAAGTAAGGTTGCAAATGGTTTAACTCCACCTGAGCATGTTTATATATTTTGAATTCGTGACAGATATCCTTGAGGAGTTGGGACTGAAAATTGGGGAAAATAAGGCAGATAAGAGAAAGATAAGAAAGATAAGGAAGGTAAATAGAAGATAAAGGAAGTATAGGAAACTAAAAGGAGAGATAAAGGAAAGATAAGGAAGATAAGAGGAAGATAAGGAAGATAAGGGGAAGATAAGAAAGATAAAAGGAAGAAAAGGAAGATAAGATGAAGATAAGAGGAAGATAAGGAAGATAAGAGGAAGATAAAAGGAAGATAAGACGAAGATAAGAGAAAGATAAGAGGAAGATAAGAGGAAGATAAGGAAGTTAAAAGGAAGATAAGGGGAAGATAAGAAAGATAAAAGGAAGAAAAGAAAGATAAGATGAAGATAAGAGGAAGATAAGGAAGATAAGAGGAAGATAAAAGGAAGATAAGAGGAAGATAAGAGAAAGATAAGAGGAAGATAAGAGGAAGATAAGAGGAAGATAAGAGGAAGATAAGGAAGATAAGAGGAAGATAAGGAAGATAAGAGGAAAATAAAGGGAAGATAAGAGGAAGATAAGAGGAAGATAAGAGGAAGATAAGGGAAAGATAAGAGAAAGATAAGAGGAAGATAAGAGGAAGAGATAAGGAAGCTAAGAGGGAGATAAGAGGAACATACGTGGAAGATAAGAGGAAGAGATAAGGAAGATAAGAGGAAGATAAGAGGAAGATAAGAGGAAGGTAAGAGGAAGATAAGAGGAAGAGATTAAGAAGATAAGAGGAAGATAAGGAAGATGAGAGGAAGGTAAGGAAGATAAGAGGAAGATAAAAGGAAGAAACGAGGAAGATAAGGAAGATAAGAGGAAGATAAGGAAGATAAGTGGAAGATAAGGAAGATAAGAGGAAGATAAGAGGAGATAAGAGGAAGATAAGAGGAAGATAAGAGGAAGATAAAGCAATGCTCGACGGTGTGACAAGCTTGTTGTTCAGGTGAACTTCTACTTGAGAAAATAAAGCATGCATACACAGATTTACAGGTCCGACTTTAACATTTTCATCGAGATTAGTCCCATCATGGTTGATTATCTTTGCTTTCACGTGTAGGTAACTATTTGCTAAATCGGTATACACATCAGAATTTGCAGCACATAGAAACTCGATGGTGTCTGAAGCTCCAATACTCGATACTGGATCTATATCTTCCCAAAATCCTTTATTAATTTCTACTTGTGTAGCAGGCATTACAAATAAATCTAATTCTAATTTTCCACACTCACACGAATCTTTATGTAGGGCACTAAAAGCTTGACTCATGATTTATATTTTATGAACGGTCCGATATTTGCTTCCGCAGGCTCAGATGTTTTCTTCTTCACAGTTTGTGAACGACTGATAGTTTTACGTCTTGTGTTGAATTTTATAGGAGAATTCACCCGTTTGCGTTTACGACCGGCTCCTGATTGGTTCGTAATCTGACGGACCCCTTTTTGTGCAAGATCTTTCACGGCTTCAGAACCACGGCCCTTTTATCGCTTGCTTTACATTCTTCCCTGCCAGAACATCTTGACCAACGCCTTTTACAGCTTGCAGAGCTCTTCTTCTAATAGCTTGAGCTCCTCGTTTTACCAGAGGTATTGCAAAGCGTGCAATACTTTTAAAAAAAACTTCCAATGCCGTAACCTTCCTGAATACGTGCACCTCGGAAACCAGGTAGACTTCCGCCTTGTTGTCTTCTTAAATAATGCTGTTGAAATTGCTTTACGTCTGAAATAATTGTATGTTTCATTTTTTAAATGAAATACGAAGATCTTCGCTGTCTAAAGTGAAGTGTCACGATCGACTTCCCGAAGCCAAATGATACGTTTTCGTTTTTGTCGTCCTTTATATCTACTTCAATTGTTTCGAAGGACTTTACTTGACAGGAATATATTGAAGGATACGGAAACTGACGTTCACGTTTTCACCATAACTTCCTTGCGTATTGACAATTCTGAGTAGAGGCACTTTGACATCACCGACAAACTGTGCATCCACGATTTCGTAAAATATTGTATTTCACCACTCAAAGATAAAATCCATATCTTTGCACCCTGGGGATACTCTGGTCTGGCCATTTTTGGTAGGGGTGTGCCACCGTGACCTCTGTCCTGTCGTGGATTGATGAAAATATGACTGGCATCCATATTCCATACCCTATCTCAGACAAAATAGGCACCCTATTCCAGACTAAAATAGACAATTTGTATACCCTATCCCAGACTTCAAAAACCGTACTCTATAGGGCAGCGCATACCCGTATCCCTTATAAACAAGAGTACCCCAAAGGGTTTGCACCACCCTGTAATACCTCTATCCTTTACAATATACAGTATACTGTTCATGGAGTGTTTCACATATTTATTTTTTGGGTATGTACAGTATACTACTACAGTATTTTATCTTTGCAATTCAGCAAATCTTACCATTAGCTGGTTCATTCTTTTTATGTGCAAGGTGAATCTGGTCATTGTGATTGATCAGTACTTTCTAGAAGTCATTTGAAAACCATAATGAATAGTCAACAGAACTAACAAACAGTAAGTTTTAATGGCCACAATAATATGGTTCAGAATATATAATTATACATGTAATACTAAATAATGATAATATATGTTTGAGGTAAATATTTTTAAGTATCTTACTTCTCCTTTCTTTATTTTTATTCCAATAAGACAGTTCCATTTGTGCTATGAAGTATGAGCCAGAGAATTATCATATACAATTTTAAATTTCTGGTGTATAGTGTTTCTATTTTGTGCCCCAAACCACAAAGTGCCCAGCACTATACTATATTGCTGCTGTGTAGGTGTATTTAGGCAGTATGAATAAAATAAATATACAGAATCATCCCAATATTTGGCGCTTTATACTGTTTCTCTTATCCATCACTCCTTCATTTGTCTTTCTGTCTCAATTTGCATTTAATCTTCTTTTAACCTATTGCTGCCTATAAGCCATCCAAAAACAGGGGAGAACCCTCAGACAGCCTAGCAATGGGTTAATACCGGTACAGGTACATGCAAGCAAGCAAGCAAGCAAGAGCAAGGAAGGGAAGAAGCGATTCCTCAAGTAAAAAAAAAACGTCCAAAAAGTTTTCTTAGATTTTTGACTTTATAAAATCTTACCAAGATCTGGGCAAGATCATATTAAAATTATATTTCAAAAACTCATTAATAATTCATGAGGAAAACACAAAAGAAAATCATGACCGCTTTATATGTGATAAAGATACCTCCTGATTTGCATAAACTTTAGCTTTGATTTTCCCGGCTTAGACAAGGTTATTTTTAAAACTTACTACGCCAATGAACGCACCAAGTGGTTTGTTTTTGAAGCCATTCAATATCTGTTCAATTATATCTGATAAAACACTCCTGCTCGTTTACTAAACAGTACATAAAATCTTGGCAGGATCATATAAAGATCTTGGCAAGATCATATAAAGATCTTGGCAAGATCATATAAAGATCTTGGCAAGATCATATAAAGATCTTGGCAAGATCATATAAATATCATGGCAAGATCTTGGAAAGATCATATAAAGATCTTGGCAAGATCATGGCAAGATCTTGGAAAGATCATATAAAGATCTTGGCAAGATCATGGCAAGATCTTGGAAAGATCATATAAAGATCTTGGCAAGATCATGGGAAGATCATATAAAGATTTTGGCAAGATCATGGCAAGATCTTGGCAAGATCATAGTATATGTTATAAACTCCTGGCAAAACTTTGGCAAGATCATATAAAGATCTTGGCAAGAAATATACATAAAATCTTTGCAAGGTCTTGGCAAGATCTTGGCAAGATCATATTAAAATTATATATAAACATCTTGGCAAGATCGTGGCAAGATCTTGGCACGATCATGGCAAGAAAATTATTTTTTGAATATTATCAAGATCTTGGCAAGATCCACATCTTGGCAAGATCCTGCAAGATCTTGCCAAGATGTTGAACCTGGGCATGTAGGTAATTTCAACCTAGATATTTCAAGGAGTCGCTTCTCTCTCTCCCCACCCAAATATTAAAAAAAAAAAACTAACAAAATACAGGGGCAATTAATATTTTCTGGAAATTCCTTTGTCCAGCCCCTGGATTATTTTTATATACACACATAAAAATTTGCAAAAAGGAATGGGGAAATAGGAGGAGGAGGGGAAAGAAGGAGGAGAAAGGGGATAGAGGGAGGAGAAAGGGGAGAAGGATAGGAAGTAAAGGGGGAAGGGGCAAGAAGGAAGAGGGGAGGGAGGAAGGAAAGAGGAGAGGGGGAAAGAAAGAGGGGAGGGGTATGGGAAGAAGGGAGGGGGGAAAGTAGAAGGGGAGAGGGAGGAGGAAGGGGAGAGGCCAGACTGCAGAGTACTCTATGGCAGTTTTCGGAACGGGAACGGGAACGGGAACAGTAACAGTAACAGTAACAAGTAGTTTGTCGAACTTATTGGAGTGCATCCAAAAGAGAGCCCTTAGAATTATCCACCTTCATTATCGTCGTATGATGAAGCACTGGTCGAATAGGGACTCGAAACTTTATGTACACGTAGACATAATTATTGTAAAGACTTTATTCATAAACTTCGATCCAATAGATTAACCAGTAATCCTCTAAAAAATATTGTTAAAACAGTCCCACCGATCACTGATCATGAGTACTTTCTTCGCTCAGAGCGCCCCAGTGTTAAAACTGCACGTACTGAACGTTTTAATAATTTTATAACAATTAAATATTATTAGGTATCATTATTACTATAGTTAAAATATATAGCTTGTTAATAGTTCATATATCCGTGTAATTCAGTTATGCTGCAATGCGGTGAATTAAACAAATTATTATTATTATTATTATTGTTTACGGTAGTCCAGTAGTTGATTTCACATTACTTTACCACCCTGTGTTGTGAAGTTCGTTTGGAAGTTCCGAAGTTTGTTGGCAAGGTTGACAATTATCCTATCACAAAATTGAGCTTTGATCTAAAACTCGCAATTTAATTGGATAATTGTCAACCTTGGCAATGAACTTCTGAATTTATGAACAAATTTCACAACATGTACACATGACCGAAAAGTAATGTGAAATCACCTGTAATAATCATTTGCGTTATTTATTCGTGTGATTAATATCGTGTTATTTCCTATACCAGGGCCTCTTTTAGCTATATTTCCACCAGAATAAAATGCGTATGGATAAGCAAGTCAGTTGAATATATAGTTTCAGTTGTTACAAAGGTATAGATAAATCTTTATATTAGTTAAATAGTTTTTATTTTGATAAATAGTACTCTTTTCCAGACGTATTGGTTCCGAAGATGGCCCGACGACTACCGAAGACTGACCGGAAAATCAGTGAAATCCAAGATACAAGATGTCCCGTGTAGTAGAGGACCTGGCTTGGACATAATTTAGGAGAGGATAACTAAACTGTTATAGGCTAATATGACCCCAAGGAACAACTTGGAATGTGTGCCAAAACCTCTATCCGGGGAGAATAGCCCGAAATTGACCACGGCCTTTTTCACCGGAAGTGCTACTTCCGACATAGCTGTATCTTCTAAACCGTTGGATCTACAGATTTTTTTTAGGTGCTCAACATGTTCAGAACGACCATGTTGAGGGTGGTCATGGCAGAGTGAAAAATCTCTAATTTGATATTTTAAATTTCTAATGGTATCAGCTGGGTGTGCTTCTCCATTCCCTCGGCTTAACGGCACACACGAGGATGCTGATGACAGGATACAATGACGTTCCATGTGCACTGTGCAAGACATTCTAAGTCACCGGCTAGGACAGATGTCTTTGCGTGCCTGTTACGTGCCTGCTGGGAGACGAGCTCACAAAGTGTCTTCCAGCACTCCATGCGCTGAGTGGGTGCGATACAATCAGCAAGATATCAACTAAACTTGCAGCCGGTTTTGTTCTTTAAAATAGCTAATCCGTCATCTCTATAAAGGCCAATGTTTTCTTTGCCAAACTTGTTTTTAAGGTTGCTAAGTATGAAAAGGCCGACCAATTCGCATACCTCGGCGCCGTCATAGCTGCCCATTGTTACATCAAATAAGTTTTGGCTGTCCTTTGAAATATCAAATGAAATAAAAGAAGTGTGTTTGTTTTTCAGCGAAAATTTTTTTAAACCATTCAATTACTTTTTGCGTGTTTCTCCATTGGTTTACCTGTGTGATTTGTCTTAAATCTGAATTTATTTTGTCAAGAATAGTTTTACTAACAAACAACATCATATATAAAGCAACTATTTCGACAAACAACACTAATGACACTAATCATTACATAGGCATGACAGCAAACAGTTTTAAGGAGCGATACAGAAACCACACCAAATCTTTTCAACACAAAAAATATTCAAACGAAACCGAACTCTCCAAACACATATGGAATTTGAAAAACAAAAAACAAAATTTTAACATTAATTGGTCAATTTTAAAACGGTCAGCAGCATACTCAGGGGTATCTAACCCATGTAATTTATGTTTGGAAGAAAAACTTTGCATTATGAAATCCGAAAAACCCACTTTACTTAACAAAAAATCAGAAATCCTTTCAACATGTCGGCACAAAAACAAGTTTAAGATAAAGAGCGTAGGTGTAGGAAAGAACAATGGTAGGAATGTAGGTAGCGCACCATCGACACACACACCGCCATCAACCCACACACCCAGAAGCGTGCCATCAACCCACACACCCATTAGCAATGACGTAAGCAACTCAACCTATTTAAGACAGCGCCGAATCGAAAATCTTCAGCCGCCTGAAGATCGCCCAGCGTGAAACTGACAGTAGCGACCATCAACATTTGAGGTAAGCCCACTTATAGTATATTCGCTCTATCTTCACGGTATTGAGCACTTTTCGACATTTCGCGAACAACACTTTGTTTGTTTGAATATAATCGCACCTGTATACTACAGTTGTGCACTTTCGTTTACGTATAAACCATACCTTAAATGAGAAAATTTCGATTCGATTATTCTCTAAAGAACATTCCGATACCATCACAAGATGCTTATTTGAGAAACATGATAGAAAAAACTGAAAGTGTAATCAGGCGCATGAGATGGAAAGCCTATATACTTTTCCCTTTTTGGTGAACAAAACATACGTGAAAACAATCCTTTCGGACTTCCTTCAAATAAAGCACCGCCAACAATTATAGAAATGAAACCTTTCGAGGAAGACTTAATAAAATTAGTAGAAAATATTCAATTTCGCAAAATAAACAACCACTTCCAACAAAATTTGGCAAATGATTTAAAGAAAATCCAATCGTCCACTAACATGTTCATTTTCGGAGATAAAACTAGAAATATTTACGAAACAGCACCAGACACATACAATAAGCTTTTGCATGATAACATAACAAAAACTCATACAAGCATGGATCAGAGGACACAGTATACGTAAAAGAAATTGATCAAGAACTAAAACATATCGCCACCAAACTTCGTATAAGTGACAAAATCGAACAAACTACAAAGCGCGAAGCTTTTATTTCACTCAAAGACCACAAGGAAAATTTCGAAAACAACCCAACATGCCGATTGATAAACCCAGCTAAGCCAATCAGGAAAACTTAGTAAAACTATTCTTGACAAAATAAATTCAGATTTAAGACAAATCACACAGGTAAACCAATGGAGAAACACGCAAAAAGTAATTGAATGGTTTAAAAACATCAGCGAAAAAAACAAACACACTTTTATTTCATTTGATATTGTCGACTTTTACCCATCAATTTCGGAAGACCTTTTAGACCGAGCTCTATCATGGGCCGCAAATTTGACAAAAATAAACACGCAAGACATTTCCATTGTTAAACACGCACGAAAATCACTACTTTTCAACCGAGAAAAAACATGGATTAAAAAGGACAGCCAAAACTTATTTGATGTAACAATGGGCAGTTATGACGGCGCCGACGTATGCGAATTGGTCGGCTTTTTCATACTTATAGCAACCTTAAAAACAAGTTCGGCAAAGAAAACATTGGCCTTTGTAGAGATGACGGATTAGCTATTTTAAAGAACAAAACCAGCAGATTGGCAGACAAAGCAAGAAAAGACCTACATAAAATTTTCGAAGAATTTGGACTTAAAATCACAGCCCAAGCAAATATACATGTAACAAACTTTCTAGATGCAACATTTGACTTACAAAATGGAACATACAAACCCTATAGGAAGCCCAATGACGATCCGCTTTATGTTAACAAGCATTCAAACCACCCACCTAGTATTTTAAAACAACTCCCAACATCCATAAATAAGCGCATTTCACTCCTTTCATCAAACTACACAACATTCCAGGAGTCTGCACACACATACAAAAACGCATTACACCACAGCAATTTTAACCAACAATTAGTATGCACGCAAGCCAATGAGGAAACAAGCCAACCACGTAGGAAGCGACAGAGAAACATCATTTGGTTTAACTCACCATACAGCAAGAACGTTAGAACACACATAGGACGATGTTTCTTAAACTTAATTGATAAACATTGCCCACCACACAACAAGCTACACAAGATTTTCAACAGAAACACAGTAAAAGTTAGTTATAGCTGCATGAACAACATTAAATCCACAATCACGAAACACAACACACACATTCTTAGGAAAAATGAAGGAAAAAACAATAGCACAAGTGGTTGTAACTGCAGAAATAAAGATCAATGCCCACTCGGTGGGCAATGTTTGACAAACAACATCATATATAAAGCAACTATTTCGACAAAAAACACTAATGACACTAAGCATTACATAGGCATGACAGGAAACAGTTTTAAGGAGCGATACAGAAACCACACCAAATCTTTTCAACACAAAAAATATTCAAACGAAACCGAACTCTCCAAACACATATGGAATTTGAAAAACAAAAAACAAAATTTTAACATTAATTGGTCAATTTTAAAACGGTCAGCAGCATACTCAGGGGGATCTAACCCATGTAATTTATGTTTGGAAGAAAAACTTTGCATTATGAAATCCGAAAAACCCACTTTACTTAACAAAAAATCAGAAATCCTTTCAACATGTCGGCACAAAAACAAGTTTAAGATAAAGAGCGTAGGTGTAGGAAAGAACAATGGTAGGAATGTAGGTAGCGCACCATCGACACACACACCGCCATCAACCCACACACCCAGAAGCGTGCCATCAACCCACACACCCATTAGCAATGACGTACGCAACTCAACCTATTTAAGACAGCGCCGAGTCGAAAATCTTCAGCCGCCTGAAGATCGCCCAGCGTGAAACTGACAGTAGCGACCATCAACATTTGAGGTAAGCCCACTTATAGTATTCGCTCTATCTTTACGGTATTGAGCACTTTTCGACATTTCGCGAACAACACTTTGTTTGTTTGAATATATATATATATATATATATATATATATATATATATCGCCTGATGATCCCGTTTAGGGTGAAACCTCTGGTGGCGAAGACTTTAAGGTAATTATACTTCATTTTTTATATATATATATTATATATACAAAGCATGAAGTATAGTTACCTTAAAGTCTTCGCTACCAGAGGTTTCACCCTAAACGGGATCATCAGGCGACTGGAAAATATCGGTTCTATATCGGTTCTATATATGGTATTAAGCACTCTCTAACATTTCGTGAACCATAACTCACTTATATTATATATATATATATATATATATATATATATATATATATATATATATGCGCATTTCACGCTATCTGAATGTACTTCACCGATGCTGTCCCACATGCGGTTGTCACCGACGATCGCATGTGTAAGTAATTGATGAAATTCATTCAGATTGTTCCAAGCTACACTAATGAGCTGTAGTACAGCGAAACACCGTGTCTGTAGATTGAACTATATATATATATATATATAGTAGGTAAGTGTTCTCCGGATTATATTCAGAAAAGTTTAACGGTGTATTAGAATGTTCGCGCTGTTCCTCACGTAATTATATTCGACGACAGCGTCTGATTGGTGCGATGCTAGCAATAGGTGGTGTTTGATTGGTTGTGATGGGACGCGTTGCTAACCAGGTCTGTGTATAGCTGATGGTGGTCGTTGAGTGTCCAGTATTTGTTCGACGGGTGGATTTCTTCGGAAGGAACGGAGGAGGGTCGGTGTGAATCAGGATTGTTATGCGAACGTTTCAATTGCAGGTAGGTGGTAGGTATGTCGATGTATCGGTTTAATGTACGTTTGTCTATGCTGTGCCACGCTTCTTTAAATTCGCGCGCATGTTTGGTTGTCGCCTGTCCGAGTATTTTCGTTCGTGACCAGTCAAAAATGTGTCCGTTGTCGTCAGCGTGTTTGGCAACATCACAACCAATCAAACACCACCTATTCCTAGCATCGCACCAATCAGACGCTCTCGTCGAATACAATTACGTGAGGAACAGCGCGAACATTCTAATACACCGTTAAACTTTTATGAAGAAGACTCGAAGAACCGAGTTGAAAGCTCAAAACTTTAATAATATAATCCGGAGAACACTTACCTACTACATTATGCCTGTATTACAAATCTTCAAATTCATATATATATAATATATATCATTTTGAAATTAAAAATAATTATCGCTACCATTCTAGCAATTTTTTTCTGCATTTTATCGATTTATGCGCAGCACATATTCAACATTGTGGGGGCACCTCAAGATATTGCCCAAATTGCACCATTTTTCACCAAATAATTTGTTATACCTCATAGCAAGTTTTTATAACTATTAGAAGTTGAAACGAAAAAAAAATTTTTTTTCACTCCACCCTAGTGTATACAGCATACAGAAGTGTTATGCACAGTCTGTAAAGTGCGAAATATGTATTTGAAAGGCCGTTGTAATTATAACCAAAGCCGTTGCGAATAGAACACGCTGACAGATAGATTCGTGGAGAGTCGTTTGTAATTATTTTCGACAAATTCAGAGTCAGACATCGCTACAAATCGATTCAAACGACTTTTGGAAGCTTATAATTGACCATTTCCCAAAGGAGTTGAAGACTGGTGAAAGGTTAGGAACGCTAGGGTACTTGGGATCGTTTGGAAGGAAAGATTTCATGCTTGGTAGCGTAAACACAATGAAACTGTCCCTCCAAACGATCCCCAAAACACAAGCGCTAAAAAAAAATGCTCTTTACCAGTCTTCAACTCTTTTGGGAAATGGCCAATATCATCGGCAGAGAACCAAACAATGAGAAACTTAATATATTGCGGCAGTTAGATGCCTGTTTCCCGTATAGTATGAAAACAAAAACACAAGCGCGCAATGCATTAGCTGGACACTCATCCTTTTAATGAGTTTTAGAATAAATGTTACAGCTGTTCTTTTTTTATGAAAATATATACCGGTGTTTTTGTGAGTTTTACCATGATGAATGATACTTGCACTTTCTATCAAAAATAGACACTGCAGGTACAAAATAAAAACTAACCAGAAATCCAACTTCAATAAACATTGTGTTCACCATCTTCCAAGGAAGTGGATGAGTACTGTAAAGTGTTAGCATTTAAAAATTCTACGAATCTGTGTGATTAAAAACCGATAGTAAGCATTAAACTTTTGTGACCCCCTCTCTCACCAATAAAACGTTTTTGACCCTATAAAGGAGAGTATATCCCCATAAATAATGACCACAGCCTAACGGACACTACACAAGAAGACCGTTGAAGTAGAAGGAAATACCAAGGGCTTTTATAAAAAAATTTCCCGTGGGAGAGAATGGGGACTTTCACTAAAAGGGCATGCTCCCCGAAAACTTTTGAAATTCAGAGTCTCGGAAATGCCATTTCCTGCATTCCGAGGAGTGAGGAGTGGTTTTTAAAAACACCGAACGCCATAAAAACTACAGTAGTTAAAAGACAAACAGATTTCTGACTGTTTCCCTTTGTGTCCAAACTAACTACTTAGAAAACACCGAGGCACTGAGAACAAATCTTAAATGCTGCTGTCACTGCTGGGTTGGGACTGTTTCATTTATGAAAACATTCACCACATACATCTTATCAAAATATATAGTTGGATACGAATGAATTACAAAGTTGAGCCAACGCCTAGCTGAGTCCAAAATTTCCCTTTTAAATCTATACTTCAGGGAAAGGGACATTTTCTGAGGAGGGCTGAATGGGGACTGGGGGCTTAGCCCACTATATATACCGGTCGCGATTTAGAAACAGCTAATTCTGTTGGGTTTCTCGTTGGGTCCAACAGATCCAACTAGATTTCAAAAGTTGAGTAAACAACTGAACTCTTGTAGCCTGTAGAAAAGTTTTGGATTACCATGGTTACTGATTAGTTTGACAAATGAGAATTAGTTAGGACAACTTTACATCATCGGGAAGCACCACCCAAAGAATGCAGATATTATTTTTGTTTTTATAGTCTAATCTTTTTAAAAGAGACCGCATTTGGCAAATGAAAAAAAGGAACTATGATTTACTCCGCTACACCGAGCTGTTATCTTTGTTTTCTACTTATAGCTACACCAGGCAGTAGGCACTGCCCTCCACTCTATGAAAAACCCAACAAACCTAATAGACCTAACGGATCCAGGAATTCAACAAATTAAACAACTATATCGAAAACACTCCCAATACGCAGCACTCTACTTTTTTGACTAAAACTATTCCGTTTTTTTGCTCGTCCAAAATATACCTCTACTTTTCAAGTAATAGATCAAACACGAGGAAGAGTGTTTCATCCGATATCCAGTCACCGAGAAGTGGTTGAAAAACGAGGCCGTATAGGCCGAGTTTTTTTAACCAATTTCGAGGTGACTGGATAGAGGATGAAACACTCTTCCTCGTGTTTGATCTAGCTTCTCAAACAAATCAGTATTTTATGAAAATATCACGTTGAAAGTTGGCAAAATTCTATGCTAATTAAGCCCAGGTTTCCAGTTCACCGTCTCGGTACTGATTTCCTTTGTTTTCATCTTATGAATTATTAATGATTTGAGAATGTTCGGGAAAAGCTTTTTTTCGTACGTTTTTGCTGTTCAAGCTGTCGTCAGTTAAACTAGAGAAAACTCTGACCTCCAGACGTTTCCAAGTTTAACAGAGTTTTCTCTGAGTTTAATTTACCATAGCTTGTACAGCAGAAACATACGAAAAACTTTACCATCTCAAGCTGAAAACACCAATAACGTACAAAAAGCTTTTTTGTTTGCCAAATGTTTCATTTTTTCATATAACGTGTTCTTATAAATTTATTTTTCTACATTTTTAAAGAAAATATTTACAATAATTATGAAAAGTTTTTCTTTATAGTCTATAACAAAAATATCAACAACCCACAGACAATAGGACTTTTGTAGCTTTCTCCCGCCGTCTGTTATTCTATTCAGTTTTTCTTCATATATTTCTGAGAAGTGCTTGGAGTCTTTGTTTTAACGTTGTTGAGTATATAAAGTGGCACTACGAGGAAAAAATCGTGAATCTGGTATTGATACCGGTAGTTCTCATTTGGAAATTATAGTTTACTGGCGTTTTCAGTCTCTCAAAATATTGTCTTGTTCTCGAGATATTTAAGGGTCATTTAAGTTTCTGAAACATTTAAATTAGGTGCCTCGTGACGTAATTTACTCGCACAGGCAAAAATAAGATTTACAAAATGAGTAATATATCTGACACTAAGTAGAAATAATTCAAACTTTGCACAAGTATAGTTTAATATCATAAAAGTACACTCTCGGAAACCGTTTAGAAACACGAGCCTTTTTACTAAAATTTAAAATATTAATTTTATGTTTCTTTTCAAAAGAATATGATAATTCGAAAATACAATATCTGTGTGCCTACAAGCATTCATGTCAATGTATTGCAGTAAAAGTTGTTTCGTGAAGAAAAAATAAACATTTTTGTTTTACAAATGGAAGGCGTCTGTTTGCAAAAGTATCCATGGAAACAACATAACGTTGGAGTGTATATTTTTCCATTTAGTTTCAGATATATTACTCCTTTTGTAAATCTTATTTAGCCTGTGTGAGTAAATGACGTCACGAGGCATCTCTTTTTTAGAAATAGACTGATTGCAAAACTCCCTGGAAGCGAGGCTTTTCGGTGGTTATCGTTGCTATAGGGCCCGATGCACTTTACTTAATTGGCCGTTGTTACTTGTTATAATACACCAATAATAACGGCCATAAACTAACGTGTATCGGGCCCTAGAAACGGTAACCACCGAAAAGCTTCGCTTCCAGGGAGTTTCGCAATCGGTCTATTTAACCCTTAATTGACGTCACACGTGCGATAATGATGTATAATTTGTGAGAAAAAAAATAATTTGCAATTATCAAACGAAATAACTTGAAACTTGAATGTTTAGTGTTGTGAGGGTCACACATGTACAAGATTAGTTTCAAGTGATTTCGTTTGATAAAATATATATAACATTCTTCAATAAGTCATTATGCACATGTGACCTATAAAGAGGTCACACAAATCTCAATATTTCAAGAACGAAGGAAGGGAACGAAAAACTGTTAATCTGTCAATTTATGAATTCTTTTTTTCTTTCATAAGCACTTTAAACTCAAAAATTAAACTTCTTATCTTTATATTCCTACAAAATCCTCTCTAAGTAAATTGCTTTATAATCCGTTATTCCCACAACTCATATTCAAGTGTTTTCAAGATCTTTCATGTTTCTTCGTTCATGTTATTTTGTCTTCCCAAGGTCTTCTGTGAAGTTTGCCAATTTGTCCATCCATGTTGTCAAGCCAGTAGAGTTGGCCTTTTCTCGTAACTTCATTAATGTTTGGCAAAGATGCATTTCTTCTGCGCTGTTTTCCCGCAATGGCACCTAAAATCACATCAGAATACAATAAGAACAAGAGGGCACTCAGAGACTGCATATTCCTCCGCCAGTGAGTTATTATTAGAGATGTTTAAATAGAAAACGAGTCCTCTTACACATGTATGAATGAATAAAATGCTTGATTGCACTTGTACCAAAATTATGCAATTTATGTTTGTACAAAATGGGGATAATGGGCACAGTCAAGCATTTCTTCTACACGGAGAATCTCGTGGTTAGATTCTTATTAAATTTTCATCCAAAGTCTCAAGCAAATCTTAATGGGTTGGTCCGTGGTCTACGATCGATCTTTCCACATACTTTCATGAAAATCTGCGCAGCATTTTGTGAGATATCCTGGCGACAGACAAACAGACAGACAGAGGGGAAAAAATAACATAATGGCGAAGATAATTATCATCGTTTCACTTCAAGAACAGTTCTAAAGCCCAATTATGAATGGGAACTAAGGTGGCTCGAGAGTCTTATTTATGAGAAATTACATTCCCTCCATAAAAATGTTTTATAGTCTGCACTTCGCTAAAGTAAATGGTTTGAACCTAGGAGTGTTAAAGGTGAAGTAATACGAGCAACAAATTACTGAAACATTGTTGCGTTGTAAGTTGAAAAACGTTGCACGTATTACCACCCACCTCAAACATTGTCACGCAACAAATAAATTTCGTGGTTGCAAGTTGAAACAGCATGTTACAGCAAGTCGAACTGGCGTCTACTTTTTTCAACAAATTTTTTCAACTTGCAACAACAAAATTTTGTAGCGTGGCAATGTTTAAGGTGGGTGCATGGTAATACGTGCAACAACGCTTTTTAACTTGCAACGCAACAAAGTTGCGTTGAAAGTTGAAGAAAAATGTTGCCCGTATTAGTACAAAGTTGCCCGTATTGTAAAAGTTGCTCGTCTAGGTTAGTGTAGTCTTGAGAAAGATTGTTAGTGGTGGTGGTAGTGACTGACGTTTCGACGGCCTCAGCGGCAGTCATCCCCCACAGAGCCAAGTTTTATAGTGTAGATGTGAGCTTCATTCTAGTTCAGTGCATGCATAGCTATAGTGGTGGTCTTAATGCATATGCTGCCCTGCAAATTTTTTGAACTTTGGGTCTCTAAAACGGCATTTCCTGCATTCTGAAGACACTTTTTACCAAAATATAAGTGTTAAATCACATGTTTTAACCATACATCTCACTATTTTAAAGAAATATTTCGGTGATTTCAGTCCAACTAGAATTAATAGACTTTCATTTTGCATTTCATTTTAATACGGTTTGAGAAAACTTTTCATAATTTGTAGGTTT
Organism: Paragorgia papillata; assembly: GCA_035771165.1. Lineage (NCBI taxonomy): Eukaryota > Metazoa > Cnidaria > Anthozoa > Scleralcyonacea > Coralliidae > Paragorgia > Paragorgia papillata. The sequence continues at coordinate 1,960,447 of JAWNZC010000311.1, read as the reverse complement.
AAATTAGCCAAAATAACGTATTAATCGTGGGAACAGTTTTCTTTCAGGTTTTAATTGTGCTAATGTTAGAGTGTTGACTTAGAATTGTCTAAAAACGTCGAGACTCAAAGGCGTCAAAAACTCGCACCCCCCCCCCCCCCCCCCTAGTTGTGCGCCTTTTTTGTGTTTATGGTAAGCGGTATATTTTTACCTTTTCTTCGTTATAAAACTTTTCTGGTAGATCAGGTAGATCTAACACGTTTTTCGCTTCTCGTATCAATGGTTGAGCCTAGAAAAACAAATGAAATTTTTTTTACTTAACTAAGCTTATTGGTACTGGATAACCCTATCAGTCGTATCTAAACTGTTTCCCCCTAGAGGTCCAGTAAAGACCATCCATCATTGGTCCAGTGTTACTACAGGAGGAAATCAGAGTAAACTAAACTAACTTTATGGATATTGGATAATCCTATTAGTCGTATCTAAACTAAACTAACTTTATTGATACAGGATAAACTTATACCAGTCGTATCTAAACTTTTCTGCCTAGAGGTCCATTAAGGACCTGCATCATTGGTCCAGTGTTAACTGTTGGTACACATGCAGGAAGAAACCGGAGTACCCAGATAATACCAGATGCTTTTCGTTCTGAGACCCATGCACCATTTTGATCAGTCTATTAGCTACCAAAATAAAAGTGGTCTGGACTGGTTGAGAGTGGCGCTTGAAAGGAGCGGGGGCATGCTCCCCCGGAAAAAAGTTTCCGATTTACTAAGCTTCTGAAACGCTATTTTCTGCATTTCAGTTGAGAGCAATTTTAACAATAAATAATTAATATTACAGATGTGACAAACGCTAATTAAACACTAACACTAACCTCAATACCTTAACACAATAAACAGCCCTGATTTATCAAGCCCTACAATCTCCCTTTAAACTCATCCCCACACTTTCCCAAGTACCATTATACCGGACAATCGGAACTGAAAAGGTAGTCTGATAGATAATTTGGAACCGATTTTTTCGACCAACTTTCAAGTGTTGTGTGTAGCCTGCGTGCAGGCGTTCTGTCTGAGACGGGAGGCGAAATGAACGCCTGGCACGGTCCTACTATCACTGATCTCAATAAAACTGGATGGGGCATGCGGCCGGATTTTGCGTGCCAGTTGTATGATGACGTGACCACTACCCAAGATGGCCGCCACTAAAGTTCATAAGCTTTTGTAGATTGAAAACAGACAAAAAGAGTTATTTTAAGAAAATTTAAACGAATGTAATGACACAGGAAGTACTCAATAACTAAGGTTTAAGACGCTAATTTCTTGCATTTGTTTCTATTACTGAGATATAAAACCTTTAAATTTCGTTGTTATTCTTCAGTGCCGACAACAAAGTAACTTCACGATATAAATACAAACCGAAAAAAACTATAAAATCTGCGAAGAATTCAGTTCCAAGTCTTAAATTGTACCTTTTATAGTAATCTTAATGCCTTAACAATACCTCGTGTTGTGTACTTGCCATCTTTGGACTGTATTTGTTGTTAAACAGTGAAAACTAAACGAATCGAAATGAATTTCTAATATATATATATATAAATATAACATTTGAAGACGGTCATCAAACTGTTACGGCACGGGCGTTTACAAGATACCGGTTAGTGTTGCGTTTTCATTTCATGCCGTCAAGGAACCCGTCTTCATTTTGTGCGGTTTTCATGTCATTTTTGTGCCGGTATCGTGTAAACGCAAAGCCTAAACGGCACGATTTTGTTCCGTTTTCAAATTGTACCGGCATCGTGTAAACGGGGTATGAGAAGAATTAGTCGTGGAAGCTTATGACGTCATAACTCAACAACAACAGTGACCCTTTTGTTAACAACGACGTTTTGTTTTTGTTGAGCCTATGGGCGCTTTCCAATTGACAAGGTTAGACCGGTCAGTCCGGCCAGAATGGACTTGCTTTTGATTAGGACCAAATTTTCCAGTCAGACCATCCCAGGCCTCAAACGAATCGTTTCCCATTTAACCGGACTGACCGGACTGACCGGTCTAACCGTGTAAATGGAAAGCCCCCTATTAAGTCATAAGTTCTCCTCAACGGATTCTTCTCAAACACGGCCAATTTAATGGCGGTGTTCCAAAATACAAACTTCGCACGTAAAAATACTGGGAATTTTTGGGAATTTCGAAATGAAACTTTGCACAATTATCAAGTACCATAATATCTTTAGGATTTTGCAGAAACATTACCGATAATATTTTCATCAGAGAACCAATTTTCAGACTCGAATGAACCAAATGGGAATTTAGCGGATACTTTTGGTGGGTGTTGCAAATTCATTTCTCCGCCCGCGGGCAGAACGTCGGCCACGCAGGCTAAGCATGTGTGTTGTGGAGTGTTACAACCCCCTCCCCCTAATCGAACCCGGGTCCCAGCGGTGACACGTTAGCTAACCACTGCATGTGTCACCAACACCGCACCAACACAATTTTTCCTAAATATTTTCAAGCTGTTCTCTTGCTGCAAACCTTTTCATTGCCCAAGCTAATCAATTCCGCTTTACATAACTCCACTTTCTTCGTGTATTCTGCCACCATTGTACATTGATCTTGCAGTAACCTGTGAGAAAATACATTGGCAGATCAATCCAACTAAATATCTCTATTTTTACATAATTGACTAGATGTAAAGGACGCAAGAACGTTGAATTAGGGACCGATCATTATTTATAGCCGGCGTGGGGCGGCCGAAGAGAAAATATCTTGCATCACAAAAATTGTTCAACCCCACCATTTTTAAAACAAAAAATGCTTTAAGGTGGCTCGACAGTCTAAATCATGAGAAATTACGTTTTCTTTTCATGAAAAGTTTTGCACATGTCTCATAAGCTTCATTTTAGTTCATTGCATAGCTCTAGTGGTGGTCTTGATAAATGAAAAGATCTTTACTTGTAGTGCTTGCGTATCTAGAGAAATTGTGTTTGTGTTAAGCGACAGATTTTATGCAAATTAGGTTTTCTCGATTTACTGCAAACACGATTTCTTCACTTATGTAAACACTAAGGGTATAACACTTTTCAGTAATCAAGACCACCACTAGAGCTATGCAATAAACCAAAACGAAGCTCATGAGCCAAACTTTTTATGGGGAAAAAACGTAATTTCTCCTGATTTAGACTATCGAGTCACCTTAACCCCACCACTGTAAAAATTGTTTACCCCACCCCTACACCTATATTTTGTTACACAAAGTCACATGTTAAGCCTTTCACTGCCATTGGTACCGTTTACATAGTAATTTACTTTCTAAAGAAAGCAATATTACTGAGTCAGAGAAAGAGTCTTTCTTTCTTCTTTGGCAATCCCTCGTGAACGAGTATGATAGCTCGTCAAGACACCATCCTCATCTTTTTCATCTCCAGTTGTGCATTCTTTTGTGACTTACCAAGCCAATCCTGGACACACAAGATTTTCCGCAGGAATCAGACGTAGACTGCTGTAGGCGGGGCACCTCGGGCAAGATCTGCCGCTCGATCTTTCCTGCGCTGACGCTTTTCTTCTTGATCCCTTCTACGATTAGACTCGAAGGTTTCAACGCCCGAGTGACATCTCTGTCTCCACTGGGAGCGATCTTGGGCGAGGCCTTCCCAGGTGTTTGGGTCTATAGCACACTTCTTAAGGTTAGCCTTGAGGAGGTCCTTAAAGCGTTTCAACTGGCCCCCGCGGGATCTTTTGCCCTGCTCCAATTCCGGCAACATGCCCAGCCCATCGCAACTGACAACGTATAATGAGGGCTTCGATTCTGGTTGTGTTTGCCTCCTCAAGGACACGAGTGTTAGTCTGACGATCCTCCCAGGAGATCTTAAGAATTCTTCTCAGACACCGCTGATACTTCTCCAGGCCCTTGAGATGGCGTCGATAAGTCGTCCACGCTTCAGCTTCATACAGCATAGTAGGTATGACGACAGCTTTGTAGACCACCAGTTTCGTGTTCTGTGTTAGATCTCGCTCTTCGAAGACACGCTCTCGGAGCCTTCCAAAAGACACGCTGGCACATCCCAGACGGCGTTGAACATCCTCATCGATGGTCGCCTTCCTGTTCAACACACAGCCGAGGTAGGTGAAGTGCTGCACGTTCTCGAGCGTTTTGTCGTATATCTTGATTGCAGGGGGTGGATCTTGTTGTTGCTGGGGAGTTGGGGCAGGCTGGTAGAGTACTTTCGTCTTCTTGGTGTTCACTTGAAGACCTAACCTCCCGTATGCCTCGGTAAACGCATCGGCTGTGATCTGCAGCCCTTCTTCTGTAAGAGCGCCAGCTTTTGCGTCATCTGCATACTGAACCTCCCTGACAACAATTGACGTGGTCTTGGTTTTTGCCTTCAAACGTGCGAGGTAGAACACGTTGCCGTCGGTACGATATCTGATGGGGATCCCTTGAGGTGGTTCGCTAGGAGCTAAATGGAGGACGGCAGCGAGATAGATGGAAAAGAGTGTTGGGGCAATGAATCACCTTGCTTCACTCCAGTGGTGACAGGAAAGGGTTCTGTCATTGACCCATTGCCGAGGAGAACTGCCTTCATGCCATCGTGTAGCAGCCGGAGAATGTTGACAAATTTCTGTGGACACCCAAGCTTGAGGAGTATGTTCCAGAGGGTTGCTCTATGAGTCAAAAGCCTTCGTAAGATCGAAGAAAACCATGTAGAGCGGTTGGTGTTGTTCTCTGCACTTCTCTTGCAATTGACGAGCGGAGAAAACCATATCGATTGTTCCTCGGCCAGATCTAAAGCCGCACTGGGATTCTGGTAATTCTTCCTCAGCATGTGGCAGCAGACGATTCAGAAGGATTCTTGCTAACACCTTTCCTGCAGCGCTTGAAAGGGATACACCACGATAGTTTCCGCCACGAAAGTACTGAGGAGAGTACTGAGGAGTCAGAGAAAGAGTACTGACGAGTCTGAGATTTGTAGCAGCAGTTGACAGATGAACAGTAATTTCAAACCAATTTTGGGTTAATTATGCTGTACGCCAATAAATATACACCTATAAAATATTATGTTAAGTTTTTTCACCCTACCTTTTCCTCTATTGAATTTTCTTTTTCCCCACCTCAGATGTGCTTATTTTTTCAGTTACCCAACCATTTTCTCTTCGGCCCCCACCCCGGCCATAAATAATGACCGTTCCCTCAAAAGGAAATCCTATACTGATTTTTTTAAATAAAAAAAAAGAAAGTGAAGGCCTTTAACTCTCAATGCAGTCACTCATTCATCAGACAACAGGCCATTTGCACGATGACGTGAGAGATGGCGTTGGGTGACTACGACCACCAGAATGCTTTGCGAGTATTCTAGGGTTTCGGCTAAAAGGGATGACTCAAAGGGAACCGTCCAGTCCTTTCGCGGCTTTTGTTGGTGCTCCTTGGCGTCAACATATATTTCATCGATGTGTTTCCACCGTTTGTTCCTATTAAGAATGTATGTTGGCACAGTTGATGAACGTTGTTATGGTTAAAAGTGCTGGGCACCGTAAAAATCCCGTTCAGATTGTTGCTCATGCCAAGCACGGTGCCGCTTGGAGGGGGGAGGGGGCTACCTCTCGAGGTAGTGCACGTTTTTTTGCTCGGGTTCGATGTTCAGACTAGTGCCCGTGTCCGAGCACTGGGCACAGGCACTCAGTCTGAACGCCGCCTAGGATTTACGACAACAACCTGAACGAGGACGTCCTTTAAAGAAAGGAATTTATTTTTCCAAATAACAAAAATGAAGTAATTTTTAGTCCCTATAGTAATCTCAACACCGCGTCCTCGTTTTTTATACAACGCCACTTAGAATATTTTCACGTCTTCAGGACGACGTCAACGGCCAAACATTTGCTTGAGACTGACTTCTATATGAACACTGCAATCATTTGTAACGAAGCACACGGGACCTCTTTACTTTATTTTAATACTCAGTTTAACTTTATTATACACTCGCTATCACAATCACCTTGAATCTACCAATATATCACTGTCACACTACAAACTTCAAAACTCATCTACCGACTACAACAACATGTGCTCATACGTCACAGCTCAATAGGCTACGTTACACATCTTCACACTCCCCCCACCTAAAATAGACATAATCTGTGAACTAAAACAAAACAAAATGAATGCTTAACCCAAGACATAGATACTTTAACAGATCAAAAGCTATAATGTTAGTTCAAACTTAAAATGTTTAACTTAGCTGTTCAGTAATTCATAACAGGTAGTCCATAACGATCTGGCTGTCTTCGGTTGCGTCTCAGGTTATATGGTACATGCACGTTAACTGCTTGCTCATCGTTCCTTTCCACATTTGGGCGTTGTTCAGGAATCTCAAGTTCAAATTCGGATTCATCGACGTCTGATTCGGAACTCACTGTATCCTCACTTTCTTTGCAAACTTCATCTAGGTCATAGTCCATTGCAAATCGTTTCAAATTATTTGAATGCACAGTCTTTCTCTCCTTGTTGGCCAATGACTCTATCTCGCAGCTACTCTCGTGGACATCAATAACTAGATATGGACCAATGTACTTCTCATCCAATCCTCTGGCTCTAAAATTCTTAAGGAGCACTGTTTCTCCAACGTTGAAACCTTTGCTACTTTGTGCACGGTGCCTTAAATTATAACTACGCTTCTGCTTCTGTTGGGCCAGCTTGATTCTCTTCTTTACAATCTTTCGCAGGGTACTCTGTCGCTTCTTTAAATATTCTAGGTACCTGGCTGGTCCATGGGTTGGTCTCGCAGCTAATTCTTCTTTCTCCACTCCCAATGGCAATCTGGCATCTCTCCCATACAGCATTTCAAATGGTGTCACTCCTGTAGAAGATTGCTTGCTTACTCTGTATACTAACAAGGCATGAGGTAGTTGCTCGTCCCAATCATCATTGTCTTTATTAACTCTCATTCGCAGGAGTGACTTCAAAATTCCATTAAATCGCTAACAAAGTCCATCTGTTTGTGGATGATATGCTGTTGTCCTCCTCTTCTCTATTCCGAACAACTGACACATACTTGCGACCAAATGAGACTCGAAATTTCTTCCTTGATCCGTGAGCAAAACGGAAGGCATTCCATGCCTTGCAAAGACTTGTTCCAGAGCTCGAACTACCATCTCAGCCTCTTGATTAGGAAGAGCTATTGCTTCGGCATACTTTGTGTAGTAATCAATAATGGAAAGGATGTACTTGTTTCCTTGACGGGTTGTCTTTAAAGGACCAACAAGATCTACTCCTATCATGTAAAAAGGAACTGGTACAACATCAATTGGCTTCAAGGGGCTTCGAGGTCTTGGTACAACTTTGTTTCGGGCACAAACTTCACAGTTTTTACAGAATATTTCCACAGCTTTGAAAAATCCTGGCCAATAGAATCTTCTCTGAATCATGTCAAAAGTTTTTGCCACTCCAAGATGACCAACTTGTTGATGGGCTTCTTTCAAAATTGTAGCTGATGCAAATTTAGGCAAAACAATTTGAAAGGTTTCTTTACTTGTTCCATTGATCCATTTCCTGCAAAGAACACTGTTTTCCATCACTAAGGACTCAAATACATTGTACAATGTTTTCACCAGCTCACTGGCATACCCAGGAAACGCCTTAACTCCGTGAGATCTTTCGGTGCTGGATATCTGCTAATAGCTTCCACTTTCTTGGGATCTGGAGCGAGGCCTAAAGCTGAAATAGTAAAACCAAGGAAATCTACACTTGGCTGTCCAAAATGGCATTTCGAAAGTTTCAATTTCAGTCCGGCTTTGCTGATGGCTTCCAGAACTGCTTTCAAATTTTCCAAATGCTGCTCAAATGACCGACCAATGACTAGGACATCATCTAGGTATACGAGGCACTTGACGGGCAGGAGACCTTCTAGGACTGCTAACATAAGCCGCTGAAACGTAGGTACTGCATTTGTCAACCCAAAAGGCATGCACAGGAATTCATAATGACCACCTCCTGGGATTACAAAGGCTGTTTTCTCTTGACTGGATGGATTCTTCCACAGGAACCTGCCAATATCCCGATGCTAAATCCAGTGTTGAAAAATATCTGTGTCCAGATAATGTGTCGACCAAGTCAGCAATTTGAGGCAGAGGAAACGCATCTTTCACTGTGACTTCATTCAGCTTTCGAAAGTCGATGCAAAAGCGCCACGTCCCATCTTTCTTTCGCACCATGACTATGGGGCTGGACCAGGGTGAATTACTTGGCTTTATCACTTTCTTCTCTAGCATTTCATTCACTTGCTCTTCTACAACAGGTCGAAGTGCATGTGGTAAACGTCGGGGTAACTGCTTTATTGGAGTTGCATCGTGAGTTTCGATCTTGTGTTCTGCCAATGAGGTTAAGCCGAACCCTTCTGAACTTGTAGCAAAGATATCTCGATGATTGTTCAACAAATGTTCCATTCTTGTCTTCTCTTCTGGTTGCAGATGATCAAGTTCAAAACTGATTTCATTCTGGCTGGTACAACTGTTATCTTTTGACTCAAAAATGGAATCTTCCATCTCAACATCGTCAACTTGTTGTAGGCTTCCTACTTTCATCCCTTTGTACAGTTTAACTGGCTGTGCCCCAGGATTTATTATCTGGATCGGTACTCTTTGTTCTTTTGGCTGAACAACAACTTGGGCGACGAGAACACCTCTTCCTGTCAATCCCATGTTAGGCTCCAAAACACTTTCAGCAATGGTCGGATTTCTTATTCGGGCTGTTTGAAATACTTCATGCTTCGCTGGGACTTCTATGTCTTCATCTAAAACAACAGCTAAGGGATCTGACACACTTGAGTCGAATATGGATAAGGATTTCGTTGTCAAATCTGGAAATGTCAACACCAGTCTGGAAAGGTCAACAAGGACTTTGTTATTCATTAGCCAATCCAGGCCTAAAATAATCTCAGATATCATCTCGTTGGCAACATAGAACTCATGACTAGACTCTGTCCATTGTTAACATCAACATCTAAGGTTGTCTTGCCCAAAATACCAATTCTGGAATTGTTTGCAGCTTCAGCAACAATATCAGATGGCGACAATGAGGCATTGCTTGGTTTCAATGATTGCCATTCATCCTGGCTAATCAGTGAAATCGAAGCACCAGTGTCAACAATACAAAGTTTTAATTTCCCATTTATCTGAGCTTCAACCATGAGGGTTTTTCTTTTCTTCGCTGGCGAAATTGTTGATAACCTGACCTTATAATCGGTTTTGTTTTGCCTTTGGTTTTGTTTAGTGTTCACATGCACCCTGACCTTGACTTTGCACCGTCTCTAAGGTCTCTTTGTCTTCCAATTTCGCACGACAAAATTTTGCAATATGACCTTTCACGCCACAGCGATAACAAACTGGGGACGGTCTATTCGAAAAATTCTTACCTTGATCATTAGGTACATCCATATCTGGTCGATAATTCGAAAGAAAGCAGTTACGGGCCAAATGTCCAGGCTGGTGGCACTGAAAACATACTCTTGGCGACGGTAAAGTGTTTTGTTGTCTAAAACTGCTGGCGGTCGGGCACTGTTTAGCGACATGTCCAAATCCATTGCACGCATGACATGTTATCGCTGCAGGAGTTGAATTTACGGCTCCAATGGTCGTTCTCTGACTCTGTTTCTGCGTTCCTGATGCTTCTGCCGCTAAAGTTTGCATAGTGGCATTCGCCGCTTCAAATCTCCTTGCAATCAACAAAGCCTCATCCAAAGTGTTCGGTGGTTCTTGCAATAGTTTACTCTGCGTAGCACGATCTCTCAGTCCAAGAATAAACTGATCAACTAATCTACTGGAGTACTCATCACCACGAAAACCACATTTTGCTCCAGCTTCTCTCAGCGACAAAGCATAGGAATTAACTGACTCACCTGGCTCTTGTTCACGGCGGTGAAAATTATATCTCTTCTCGGTCGGCGTCTGGTTTCTTTCAAACAACGTTTCAGCTGCTTAATCCAGTTTTTGTACGCGTCAACTCCTTCAGTAAATTCAACCGATTCCGCTAGACGAAAGGCGTCTTCGCTAAGATTGAACAACAACGCAAGCCTTTGTTTCTTCTCATCTTTAAGCTCAACCGCTTCGAAATACAAGTCGGACTTCTTTACAAATAAGTCAAAATCTTCACCAATTTTAAACTTGTCGGGTCTTCTAAACAACGAATAGGATATTTTATTTCCGTCAACTTGAACAGCTCCTTCTTCTTCCGCCATTATCTCGTTGTCCATTCAACATTTGTCGTCCATCGATCTTGGTGGGACCTCCAAAAATGTAACGAAGCACACGGGACCTCTTTACTTTATTTTAATACTCAGTTTAACTTTATTATACACTCGCTATCACAATCACCTTGAATCTACCAATATATCACTGTCACACTACAACTTCAAAACTCATCTACCGACTACAATCTGCTCATACGTCACAGCTCAATAGGCTACGTCACACATTTTAGCAATACTGGGGCGTTTTGAAAGTCATTAAAGTAGCTTTAAATATCAAATATAATAGTCAATTAACCGTGACTTCTTTAAATTGTAAAATACATGTTGCTTTTTAACCGCCATCGTCCTCCTAGTATCTTAAAGCCCCCAATATGTCGTCAAATATGTTTTCCCAAAAGGCTAGTGGGTAAACCAAATTTCTGATTATGGTTAGGGTTTATGTCGTAGTTAGGGTATCGAAAGGATTGCTAAAATCTTGAGACTGACTGAAACTTGACGACAAATTTGGAAAACAAAAATTTGAAGACATATTTTAGAAAAGCCGCGACAGGTCTGGACGGGTGCTTTTGAGTTATCCCTTTTAGCAGAAACTCTAGCATACTGGCAAAGCATTCTGGTAGTTGTAGTCACCAACGCCATCTCACGTCATCGTGCAAATGGTCTATTAGGGACCTTAAGATGCTAGGACGCGACGGTGGTTAAAACCGCAAGTTAAGTTTTACAATTTAAAGAAGTCACGGTTAACTGAGTATTATATTTGATATTTGAAGCTAGTTTAATGACTTCCAAAACGCCCCAGCACTGCTAAAATGATTGTAGTGTCTGTATTGAAGTCAATCTCAAGCAACAGTTCTCATCTTTTGGCAGTTGACGTCGTCCTGAAGACGTGAAAACGCTCTACGTGGCGTTGTATAAAGAACGAGGACGGTGTTGGGATTACTCTTGGGATTACAAATTATTCATTCTCTTTGTTTTACAACCAGAATTATTTTATTTGGAGGACGCCGTCGTTGAAGTTGCCGTCGTAGATCTTAAGGTCCCTAATGACGTAAGTTTAACGCTAGTCAGCTACTTAAAGTGTCTATGAAGTGAAAATTAATGAACAGAGGAGCATGGTAGGCGCATTCACTGAAAATTTCAAGAAAATCTAGTGTATAGTACTCGAGTTATGAACGCTCAAAGTTTGTCATGGCTAGTTTGTTCTTGGAGAAAGTTGGGCTTCTTGGTAACAATAGCGAGGTTAAGTTCGACTTCCGATGCGAGTTCTTACAATACTGAATACGGCTCTGAACATGCGCAGTAGATCACTTAACGATGGCGTATGGGATTTCGGTTGTCACACTTCCGAAGTAGACCGAATTTCGGTAGTCGGTTTGATGGGATGATGCAGACCGATAATTTTATTAGCTTTAGGGCGAGAAGAAGCTCTTCCTCGTCTATAGTGTCATCATTATATGCTTGCAGAAGTAAGACGTCTTCGAGGTTTATATTACTCGCCATGTTCACAGTTTCAGTGTTCGCATTCAAATTCGCAAGCTTATCGGATTTCTAATATGACAACGAAGCGGAAGTGTAGAATATCGGTATTGGTATTCGCATCGGAAGTCGGGCTTAACCTCCCCAGTCCCTAATATGTCGTCAAATATGTTTTTCCAAAAAGCTAGGGGGGAAACCAAATTTCTGATTAGGGTTAGGGTTTATGTTGTGGGGGTATCGAAAAGATTGCTAAAATCTTGAGACTCGCTGAAACTTGACGACAAATTTGGGGAAAAAATTGAAGAGATATTTTGGAAAAGCCTCCCTTTTAGCCGAAACCCTGGAATACTGGCAAAGCATTCTGGTAGTTGTAGTCAACCAACGCCATCTCACGTCATCGTGCAACTGGTCTATTGACATAAGTTTAACGCTACTCAGCTAAGTAAAGTGTCTATGAAGTGAAAAATTCGTTGGCGTTTTTATTGTTTTAATGAACAGAGGAGCATGGTAGGCGCATTCACTGAAAAGTTCAAGAAAACCTGGTGTATAGTTCTCGAGTTATGAACTCTCAAAGTTTGTCATGGCTAGTTTGTTAAATTGGAGAAATGTGGGCTTCTTGGTAACAATAGCGAGGTTAAGTTTAACCTGAATGTCAGGCCTTTATTTGTTCCCGCCTTCCGCTAAACCCAGTAGCGCGGGCAGAGGTGCGGGCGAGCGAGAAGGCGAGAAAAACAAAGGCCTGAGGAAACTCTTAATAAAACTGTGGGGACTCCGTCCATCTCATGGACGGGAGCTCTGATTGGCTGACTAATTGAAGTAAGGATTTTGATTGGTTCATTCAGATAAACAGCTTGCCCAAAGGTGCACCGTCAAGGTGCACACGGTGACAAAGTCATCGCCATTTCTCGAATGTGTTTATCGTGCACGTTTCTGTGACCAATTCATTCATTTAATCATTTATTATGTCGGAAAATCAAACCATAGAAGGATTTTTCGAAACCGCTTTGTTAAATTTATTGACACATTTCGGCTATGATCGAGTCTTTGAACCCAGAACAAACGACGTGCATTCGAAAGCTCGCTGTTGACAGCCAAGATGTCTTTGCTGTTTTGCCCACTGGTTTTGGTAAAAGTCTGATATATCAGATATTGCCATTCGTGTTCTCTGAAGTTCATCGACTTCAACATGGGACGGTGAGGAATTTCGTTGTAGCAGGTGGAGACCTTGCGAAAAGCAGTCTACTTGGATCCTTCGTTCAATGATCAGGGACGACTGGCTACTGAAGGCGAAGCCGATGCGAAAGTCCAAGTTGTTTATGGCAGTGCTGAACAATGGTTGTCAGAAATTAAAGTGGCCCGTAAGTTACAAAACGGGAATCTCGGAGCAGTTAGTCTTTTAGTTGTGGATATGAGTTTATACGGTTGAGACGTGTTTATAATTATGTATCAATATATTAAATGGCCTACCCGCATTCTAAAATTTAAATTCTAAAACTGTATAAAATAATTCCCAAACTATTGCGTTTGTTTTTAATATAAAACATCAATATCCAGTCGATCCTTTTCTCCAACGTTCTAGCCTGTGCTACAAAATTATATATTTTATTAATTTTGTCGAAACTATATCAAGGCGGCTATTTATACGTATACTCTCAAATTGTCAAATTTCTCGGTTTCTTATTTCTCGGTTCAATTCTTCGACTTCTTCTCTATATCGAGTCTCTAGATCGAGTCTAGATACCACGGACAAACGCCTTCAATTCGAGCTCGTGTATTTATTGCAAGTCTACCTAGACTAGTCTGGACTAAAACCAGACGCGGAGAAAGACTATATATTTCTGTGGGATGAAATCAAAACATACGCTTTGTTCTTTTGACAACTCATATCAATCATACTCGTTCATGTTTAAAAATAGCAAAGTGGGCGGAAGACAGTTTTGTTAAGAGTTTCCTCAGGCCTTTATTTTTCTCACCTTCTCGCTCGCCCGCACCTCTGCCCGCGCTACCGGGTTTAGCGGAAGGCGGGAACAAATAAAGGCCTGACATTCAGGTTAGGTTAAGTTCGACTTCCGATGCGAGTACTCTGAATACGGTTCTGATCATGCGCAGTAGATCACTTAACGACGGCGTATGGGATTTCGGTTGTCAACACTTCCGAAGTAGACCGAATTTCAGTAGTCATTTTGATGGGGGTGATGCAAACCGAATATGGGATCTGGTCGCTGTAATTTTATTAGCTTTAGGGCGAGAAGAAGCTCCTCCTCGTCTATAGTGTCATCATCATATATGCTTGCAGAAGTAAGACATCTTCGAGGTTTATATATTACCCGCCATGTTTCACAGTTTCAGCATTCGAATTAGCAAGCTTATCGGATTTCTAATATGACAACGAATCGGAAGTGTAGAATATCGATATTGGTATTCGCATCGGAAGTCGGTCCCCAATGCCTTATGACGTACGCAAATAATATAAACACCGACAACTATGCATAAGAACAATAGATTTTATATGTATTTTATGTATACATGTAGTGCATGCATGTGGTATGTTTGCAAGCTTGGTGTAATGTAACAAACGTTTGGTGGACGTTCGTCAAACGCAATTACTCAGAAAAAATTTCTTAGCCCCAGACTGGGTTCGAACCTGCAACCTTCTAATGATCAGTTAGACGCTCTAACCATTAAGACACTGAAGCTCAGATGGAGAGCTAAGGTTGCAAATTCATAGTCATTTGTGCTCCTATGTGGTAGCGTTTGCATCTTTTTTATATAATTACTGTTAGTATTAATTTTTCTTTATTTTTTAAAAACAAATACAAAACAAAACGAATTATTATATAGAATAGAGTGGTATATTGATTTTTCTGCCACTAATAAAATCGATAATCTCGCATGTGTGATGTAATAGATCAAACACGAGGAAGAGTGTTTCATCCGATATCCAGTCACCGAAAAGTGGTTGAAAAACGAGGCCGTAGGCCGAGTTTTTTAACCAATTTCGAGGTGACTGGATAGATGGGGATTCTATGCTAATTAAGACCGGGTATCCAGTTCACCGTCTCGGTACTGATTTCCTTTGTTTTCATCTTATGAATTATTAATGAGTTTGAGAAGTAATATATCAACAACGAGTTTGAGTGTTTCTTCAGGGGATCCAAACACGAGAAAACATGATGAAAGCAGGATGTCGAATACCGGGTGGTTTTAATGTTTTCGAGTGTTTGGATTTTGAAACACGATAAACGAGTTGTTAATATGGCAATCTCAATGGAGCGATTTCAATTGAAAATGCAATGGAAATAAACCCTCATAAGATTTTATTAGCGTGTTTTACTGGAGTATCCAACTTCAATCAGGCGATTGAATAACTATTGTAATTGGGTGATTATCTCATGAATTATTAATGACTTGAGATGTATTCATGATAATCTCACATGTGTCGATTATCATATGAAACGCATTCGAGTTTTTTATAACAGTCAGAACAATACATGGATGTTTGGAAATATGAAATTATTTCTCGTGTTGAACAGGATTAATCTCACGAGTGAGCAAAGCGAACAAGGCTTTTAGCCTGTCTTAACCCTTGCATTGTTTACACTCGAAATACATTTCATATTTTACACATCCATGTATATATTCACTATTTAATATTTTCAAGTACCTCTGTTCCTCTTCAAGTCTCTGGTCTAGCACATTCAACTCTCTTGATTTCTCAAGAAATGTTTTTTCAGCTCCTTTCTATGAAATATTAAGATCAACTATTTAAGTGCATCAAAAAATGAAATAAATTAAGAGAGACATACTAGATATCATTATCTTGTGCCTTGGCCTAGCCCAAGGGCATGTCCACTTAGCCATGCTACTGTGGTAGTATCTATCATTCAATATTCCTTCAAAGTAAAACATTTGTAGTTTAGGTAATTTTAGTAAAGGAAAATTTCGAGTGTAGAATATGTACATTTCCTTCACCAAAATTATATAGCACATCCAGTTTAATGGAGCGGAATGCCAAATATTACTTGTATAATATCATGTTTGCGGGAATTTCTTTTGTTCTCACAGGTGATTAACAACTATTATACCTCATTATGTCCATTTTTACTAATCCTAACCTCCGTTGACGTCAAACCAGGTATGATTAGAACTAATCATACTCGGTTTGACGTCAACGTTGGAGGTGACATCAAAAGAAATTCCCGCAAACATGATATTACAAAGGAATAGCATAAGAGGTGCATTTGGGTCATTTACTGTAGTAAAATTCCCTCGGGCTTTTACCAAATGACCCTCACCGAACGGGACGTTTAATAGTTAATACACCTCTTTTTATGCTATTACTTATAAATATACCCATTTGTAGTTTAGTCGTACCGGCTGAAGAAGGTTTTAGTAGTTAAACAGAAACGTTCCGTTTTTAATATATTTTTAAATCAGTGTCAACCCTTTTTGTTAGTTTTTTTAAAACATTTACATATACTTACATTCTGAGATTCCATTTTCCTGTAGTCTCCTTGTGTGTAAGGCGCTTTTAAATTCGGTAATCTTTCCAAAACTCTTCAAGTATCAAGAGAGAACTAATGTTTACAATATTTTTTAAAGTTATTGCTTTTTTGTAGGTTATATCATCAAGGAAAATATTAAGGCTTAATAATTTTGTAAAAAAAAAAACACTAAGAGATTTGTAAAACAACTGAAGACATTTGCTAAGTAAACACACCTGCCTTTTAGCATTGTAAGGCACTTAACTGTCTGTTGACTTTCTTTGGTGCTTGTATATGCAGTTACATTTCTAATAAGCAAAATATAAGTGTGAGTGGGTGAGAGCCAGGGAGGGAGGGAGAGCAGAGTGTGACGTAGGGAGTGGGTGAGAGAGTGGATGAGTGAGTGAGCAAGGAAGTAAGTGGGTGAATGAGCAAGGAAGTGAGTGAACAAGGAAGTGAAGGAGCAAGGGAGTGGGTGACCAAGGAAGTGAGTGAATGGATGAGTAACAGTGAGAGGTGGGGAGGGAGGAGTGAGTGTGAGGTAGGGAGTGGGTGAGTGAGTGGATGAGTGAGCAAGGGAGTGAGTGAGTGAAATATTTATTGCCTCCAAATATGAAGAGTATACAAAACTAAGCATAAAAAGTGAGTGAGAAGGTGAGTGAGTACTGTAGGTGACTGACAGACAGACTGACTGATTGACTGACTGACTGACAGATAAACAGACAGACAGACTGACTTGACTGACTGACCGACCGACTGACCGACCGACTGACCAACCGACCGACCGATCGACCGACCGACCGACCGACTGACTGACTGACTGACTGACTGACTCACTCACTCACTCACTCAAACACTCACTCACACTGACTGAGAAATGGTCTGACAGACAGACAGACAGACAGACAGACAGACAAACAAACAAACAAACAAACAAACAAACAACAAACAAACAAACAAACAAACAAACAAACAAACAAACAAACAAACAAACAAACAAACAAACAGAAAGACAGACAGACAGACAGACAGACTGACTGACTGACTGACTGACTGACTGACTGACTGACTGACTGACTGACTGACTGAGCAATGGCAGAATCAGACTAAGTAAAGCAGAAAGTGAGAGAGTGTGAAACCAAAAAGAAAATAACTCTGCTAAGTTTCATTCAAATAACGTACAGTAATACATTCAAATAAAGTACAGTAAACTTACAACACTACTGACTTCAAAATCTGGTCAACAAATTCCTTTGTTGATTTTGCCAATGGTTTCCATTTGCCAAAGGCCTTCTTTGTAACTCTAAAGTCCTTTATCCTATCTGGAATTCCTGGATTCTTTCTTTGTCTTGTCTTGACTGCCATACCTAACATTACCAATTCAGCAATACTGAGTCAGTGAACTCTATATAAAGACTGGAACGATACCTCCATAAGGTCGGCCCTATGATTGGATGAAGCCAAACTTCCGGCTGCTGGGGGCAACACATGAACGTCTGACCAACGTCCAAGGAGCGGTAGAAAACAGACAATGGCCCAGCGAGAATTTTTTATTTTTTTGTAGTTGAACTTCATTTGAATTGATATAACGAAGCTAGTATGTATTAGAATCATTGTCCTTTCTGTCTGAGGTATGTTTGCTGGCAAAAATAGATTGAAGCAGGAAATATATTGTCAAACGAAAGCAAAATTTTGCTTGGATTGATGGAAACTCCTGACGAAAATTCAGGTTATATTTAGTATTTATTCGTCTTTATTTTATGAATTCTTGCAACCCTATCAAGCTGTGCCTTTGCTCTTATGAATAGTCTCCTCATACCTTTTGAATCACATATATTTTTTATCTTTGATGCCTTTAAAACACTGTCGGTTCGTATTTCTGTGTTTTGTTCGATTTTTTGACTGTTCAGAAAATTTAATATTTATGGTTTTTATTGATCATGTCAGCATCCATATTGCTCGACAGATTATAGCCACTAGATTTCAGTAGGCTTTAGCCCTGATTAATGCTATCTTTATTTGATTCAAGATAGTTCATACACTTTTTTCTTGACTTTTGATACCTCAACTGGCTCAACACTTGGAGCTGCCCTACAAACAATCAAGAGATCCGCGCGGTTTCGGACTCAAAATGTGTTTTTTGTCAAATATTCAAGCTACGTTTTTGCTGCTAAAAGCCTTTAGAAGAAGTATCTATTACTGTAGCATGTTTGCATTTCTTTGTAATTGGTTCATAACAAAATATAACTTAAAAATAAAGATTTTCTTGCATATAAAGAGGACTGGGGCCGCCCTGCATGTCAGCCTCCATGACGGCTTCAAAATTTGGTTTGTAGGTATCGTTCCAGTCCTTATATAGAGTTCACTGTACTGAGTCAATGATTTGGAAAAATACCGTCACTTAAACTTGGGTTATACAGCACTTTAAAAAGTTAAAAGCTATAAAAATTAATTAAATTATGGTCACCTGTTTTTCCTGTGATTGAGTTGTTAAAAGAAGATGCCTGCGTTAAAAGAAGATTTATTATAATTTAATATTCATAAAAAAATACTTTTCATTATATCAAATAGAATAATTAATTGATTTTCCACCACTAATAAAATCGATAATCTCACATGTGTGATTATTCATGTTTAAAATCTCACATGTGTTGACTATTATATGAACCACATTAGAGTATACTGCTCTATTTTTTTGGCCAATACTATAGTCATACTAGGACTATTGGTGCATACTTCACATTGGTGCATGAACATATTTACGATCAAGACACATCTGATCACTGTTAAACTACTGTACAAAGTCAGTCGGTCTATTTTGAAATCTGGTCAATGATGTGCAAGAACACGTTGATGATCCAGTGATGGATTTACAATGGGGTGCAGGGGGGTGCACCCCCCTAGCCCTTGGCCAAGGGGGTGCAGGGGGCTGCCAATTACTCAATTAGTGCCTTGCTGCAGTGGGATGCGACATGGCTTTTTATTGAAAATGTCAATCACATTTCTAATGTCTAGCTTCTTTGTGATATCCCTAATAAAATCCATAATAAAACGTCCACTTTATCCCTAAATTTACTTGACACCTTCCAGGTTTGATAAAATGCACTATTGAAAACACGATTTAAAACTTTTAAATCTTTCTTCAAAGTACCGTCAGAATGCAGGAAATGCCATTTCAGAGGTCCAAATTTCAAAAATTTTCCAGGGGGCATGCCCCCAGACCCCCCTAGGAATGGTTTGACTAAGGTTAAAAAAATTGTAGATCCACCTCTGCAGCACACACCCCCCCCCCCTACCAGATCAAGCTGGATCCATCACTGCGTTGATCAAAAGGCAAAGCTGTTCAACGTTTTGTCCAACTCCAAAAGCAAAAGCAGCAATTTTAAAGAACTTACAACATGCCTAACAGCCTCACTACATCCCTGCTCACATGGCAAAAAAACTCACTGGAAGTATGAGTAGTAGTGGAAGTACATGGCCAAAGTTTTATAGAAATATAATTAAGTTATGTACTTCTCGTGCTAATCAGGATATCTCACTCATTCACATTGTTCACTTGTGAGATACAGTATCCTGGTCAACACTCAAATGAAAATATATCTCATGTTTCTGCACATCCATGTATTATTATTCTCTATTTATTTTGAAAGTAGAAAATTTTATTAAATATATGTTGTCATCAGATGTCAAAATTTACCTCATCATTCTGTT
This sequence comes from Paragorgia papillata, assembly GCA_035771165.1. Taxonomy (NCBI): domain Eukaryota; kingdom Metazoa; phylum Cnidaria; class Anthozoa; order Scleralcyonacea; family Coralliidae; genus Paragorgia; species Paragorgia papillata. The sequence continues at coordinate 1,940,560 of JAWNZC010000311.1, read as the reverse complement.
TTGACATCTTTAGTCTTTTTGGACTCTTTAAGCTAGAATCATTGTTCAACCTTTGAGTTGCAGACTTTGTTTGGTGTGCTCTTTTCCTCAGTTGCTTTTGTTTGTCACTTAGGTGTGTCTGTGCCTGAGAACTCACTGATGCTGATGAAAGACAACTTTTTGTAATATCTTCTTTGGTTCCTAAAGTTGGCTTTGCAGTTAAAACAAAGTGGTTACTTGTTATCAAAATCACTTCAAGTACCAGACTGGTGACTTCATTCTTTATTACCACCCCATGCCTGCATGCACCACAGGGGTAGATTTGTTTGTTTGTTTGTCTGTCTGTCTGTCTGTCTGTCTGTCTGTCTGTCTGTCTGTCTGTCTGTCTGTCTGTCTGTCTGTCTGTCTGTCTGTCTGTCTGTCTGTCTGTCTGTCTGTCTGTCTGTCTGTCTGTCTGTCTGTCTGTCTGTCTGTATGTCTGTCTGTCTGTTGGTCTGTCCATCTGCATGCCTGCCTGCCTGTCTGTTTGTCATGTTGCCTGGGGTACATGCTTTACAAAACACTTCTTGTTCATTTGACAATTAATGCAGTATCGGTGTTAGGGGGTGTTTATACTGTATGATTAGTGAGCCAATTAAACATGCTCATGCTTATACTATTATACCTTGTTAATTTTCATCTTGTGTTTATAAGCCAGCCTGCCTAGCCAATTAATGCACCTATCAATGTTAAGCCTGAGGGGGGGGGGGGGGGGGGGGGGGGGGGAGGCCGGGCAGATGTGGGGGATTTGAACTTCATTGTCTTCCCCACACTCAGGAATTTGATTAAAATTCTAGACTCTGGAGTGGGGACGTTTGAACTTTTGGTGAGAAGAACTGAGAACTATTGAACTAATATCGGGCAGTTAATCTGGCACCGGGGCTTACCGGGCCTTTACCGGGCCTTTACCGGGCCTTTAATACCGGGCCTTTAATACCGGGCCTTTAATACCGGGCCTTTAATACCGGGCCTTTAATACCGGGCCTTTAATACCGGGCCTTTAATACCGGGCCTTTAATACCGGGCCTAGCGCTGGTGGCCAAAAGGAGCGCGGGATCTGGAAATGAGATTGCGGGGTGGCATTTTGGAACAAACTGGGAGACCATTTCTGAAGGTAAGCTGTCATTTTCGTTGAACGAAACAAAGATTGATGATTTGTATTTGTCAAAAACGTGTTTATAACCATAAGCCATTTCTAAATTCACTGTATTTGAATTGATGCCTTTGTTTGGGCTAAATAGTTGCCTTTGTTTTGCTTTTTGATAGAGAGTATAGTGTTGGACTATAATTGCTTTTTGTAAAAATCCACAACTTTGAAACCACTGTTATTTAATATCAGTGGTTAAAATGCCACTGAGGCGGGGGGATTTGATCTAGTTTGACCTATATTTTGAGCTCCAGGGTGGGGATTTTGCCCAAAAATTCTTCAGAAAAATCAAATCCCCCACATCTGCCCGGCGCCTCCCCCCCCCCCCCCCCCCCCCCCCCCCCCCCCCCCCCCCCCCCCCCCCCCCCCCCCCCCCCCCCCCCCCTCGGGCTTAACATTGATAGGTGCATAAGGTCTTGCTTTCACCTTTGTGTGACTGGGATTTCAGTTACACAAGCTGGATTTAGGATACAGTAAACTCGACTGACTGGTCTGGCTTGCCTATCCTGGATGGCACTAAAAGCTCTGCATGTACATGCAACAAAATTTGTTTTTATCACCTTTTCCTGACATAATTATTAACAATTCATAAGTTCTTCCTGTTCATATTTAATGAGATTTTGTGACTTGCGAGAACTGATAAATTACATAGTTGGCACAACAAGCCAGCCCAGCTAAGCGAGCTAGCCCTTCCCATGTAAACATGGAGGAAAATCATCTCACCAAAGTGAGCTAGCTCAGGTATGCAGGCTGACCCACCTCTATATAATCAGCATCTTTTCAGTCATCATTAGTGGTGTCTAGTTCAGAACCTCCCAGCCCATTATCATGACTGGTTCGACTGAGACTGGTTCGACTCTCAAATAAACAAAAGATGAAAATTAACAAGAAATATTAAATAGCACAAGCACAATCTCGGCAAAGCGGGCTAGCCCAGCTGCCCAGGTACCCAGGCTATCCTTGGGAAGAATTAGAAAGGTCCCAAACACTACCCACAATGGTCTACATGTACCTATCTCTACCACAGGCAACTGAGGCAAGGAATGGTGGTTAAAAATGCAAGACACTATCTCTTTCTCTATTACCTTATCGACATCATCCACCTTACTAGGCTTAGATATTTTCTGATGTTTTCTTCTACCTCTTGGTACAGCCGGTAGCTTCTCCTTTAATATAGAAATTTCAGTTGTTGGTGCCTTGGAAACCGTTTCTGTTGATGCAGTAATGTTTCTCCTGCTATCTCTGTGTTCTATAGTACATGTTGTAGCAGTAGACACAGAGCTATCATCATTCACTCTGTAATCATCAACAGTCTTCTGTCCCTTGGCTTCAGAAATGGTAGATTTTTCACTCAACGAATGAGACTCAACGGAGTCAACGCTATTAAGTGTCGTACTGTTTGGCAAATGAGTGGACTTCGCCCGCCTTTTTTCTCTGGCAGTTTTAAAATTGATTGACTGACGACGTTTGCGACGCTTTGTTGTTCCAGAGTTGTTGTTATTCACCATTTTGAGCCAGAAATTCAATACAGACTGTTAGCCGCCATTTTGAAATAAATTGAAGAATGGCGGCAAATCAAATTATTCAGGGGGGGGGGGGAGAGATGGGTGTTTATATGGAGGAGGGCTGGCGGCGCTGCCCAGATCCCGTTTACTGACTTGTTTACTGACCCAGGTCCTGTTTACTGACTTGTGCAACTTTCCAACGAAGTCCGAAATCAAGTTTTCGCAAATACGATTTAAATTTACACTTTACCGTGTATACTGAGCTTCGATTTGCTGGCCCTCTTTAAGCCTGTTTCCTAGGCGGAATTTTGCGCGCGGAGCGGAATTTTTCTTTGTCTTTTCTAATTAATAGTTCCACCCGAGAAATCATAAGACAAAGAAAATTTCCACTCCGCGCGCAAAATTTCTCAAAATAGCTCAATATATATATTAGTGGGGGGAGGGGGGGTGTGGTGGGGGGTGGGGTGGGGTGGGGAGGAGGGCATTTCCACCTGGTTTTCATCCCCACTGCAGGGAATTAGCACTATGAAAATTTGGAAAAAATGTCAAATGCCCGGAGGTTGACCAGATGGGAACGCTTAGATTTCACTGATACATGCCGGCAAGAGAGTATAAAGGTGATAAGCAATAATAAGCATATAGCATAATAAACCTTTATTATGCTCTATTGATGACCTTGATGGAGTATCTGATTTCATTTCGATCAATTCTTGTTCGAGAAACTGCTGATCTATCGCTGACTCAAACTCCTCTCCAGTCTCCGCACTGACCACACAAAATCCAAACTGTTCGCGCGAATTGGGAACACGAAAATTTTCGGACTTTTGAAAGTGTATACAGTATTCTGTTATTCGAATATTCGTTAAGTTTGGAAAAGAAAGAAGCTGAATTACTCGTACTATGAGTTGGATATTTCAAAAAGTTGGCGTCCTTAGGAATTTCGCGTCGTTTGGGGTAAGTATTCTGCCAAATATTGCTCATAGCTTCATTCGACCTTCGCTGACACCGCCGCCATCTTGTTCACTTTCTCTTGTGCGTTGGGTTCGATATGGCAACGAATATCAGGCAAATAATTTACAACGAAAAAGAAAGCATGGCTTTCTTGCGCGGCTACGAACTAAAGCTGGTCGTAGAATACTAAAACGTCGTCGAGAAAAGCAAAGGAAGTTTCTTTCGCACTAAACTGAAAGGATTAAGGATGGACCCGTGAATTGAGGCATATATAAACATGAGCTTGACGGAATGCTTTGGAAAATGGTTGAATGTTGTATTACTACACACCACAGGAACAAGAACAACACGCTTTGGAAGGCCACCTGAAACCTTTGAAAGTGTTTATTTGTGTCCTAGGAAAACATTAATTATGGTCTCTGTGAAAAGGAAATGATAATTTTGTCCAAAAAGAGCCTTTCTATATTTGGACCTTTTTCTTTTTTGGGAGTTGGTGATTGCTCTTTTGTTGTGTTTTCAAATCTGGGTGGAGTTTACGAGTAAGAGATGTCTGCATTGTGCAAATATTGCCAGCTAACCTTGGTTGATCAGTACATCAAAACACGGGGCAACAGGTAAAACCTGAACAGTAAGGGACCAGTCATTATTTATGGGGTGTACTAGGTTGGGTAAATTGACCCCAGGTCATGAAAATTCTTATATGAAATAGTTAAAGGTGATGTACAGTCCGTTCTGTGCATGTACGAAACTAATGTTTACAAAACAAAAATAATAATACCTTAGTCAAGATTAAGTAAGCTTTTCTTGGTTCCCATTCATTACTTGTACCCAAAACAAAACATTTTCAGGAGAAGTAGAAGAAATCCGAGGAGATATCCTCGCCGAATCGCTTACTTTCCTACCATGTTGTTCCTAACGGTTTACACTGAGTTGAGTACTTCATGTAATTATCTACGAATGTCTGTTTTGGGGGGACCACATAGCGGTCATGCGCAGAACGGACTGTACGTCACCTTTAAGTTCAAAAAAGATGGGTCACAAAAATTAGTCAAGGCTAAGTTGTAAATGTTAAGAAAAGTACATTTGATGACAGCTACATTTATATAATCACTATTTAGGCCACTCCAAATTAGACTTTAGTTTTCCATCCACTTCTTCCTGAGAATTGCACACAGGTGGGCAACCATATTATTACCATTATCCATTATCCATTATTTAATATAAATTATATGCCATATTTCTGAAATCTCACTTCCAGTGTGAATGTGTGCAAATGTGCGCTGTTGCACATTTCTTACATCCCAGCAGTTAATACCAATATCGTACCTAGATGCTTAGTTATTACCAAAGAATTGCCCACTTTTTTGCTTTCTTGGTGGTTGGATATCAAAAGTTTAAGCAGCAACAACAATTTTATATTGAAATCAATAATGGAAACAAAAGGTCAATAATGGGCAAATCATGGGGCCCCTTCTAGGAGACGCTTGTGGTGGATGGGAAACTAAAGGCTAATTTGGAGTGGCCTTATTTGCACTGTACAGGTGAAACATGTGAATTGCTTTCTAAACCTTGATAGTGCTCGACTTTTGTTGGAGACTTTGCTAAGAGTACTGACACTGCATGCCATTGGAAATGACATGTATAACAGTGGCAGAAATGCAATTGCGCGAGACTGAGTATGTTTACATCAGCATATTTTTAGACCTGGCTTACACTGTATACTGTATATCTTGCACAGTTGCTGCATTTAAATTAAATTTGTCTGGATTAAAATGTGACGATTGTGCAATGAATGAACATGATCTCGGTTAGAAGTGATTCAAGTGAATAAATACCTTTAAACTGTGTTCAATGTGTTTTTGGTATTAACTGAGTAGCTTTGGGATTTACGAATTGGGCTGTTTAATTTTCGTTGTTTGTTTTTTTATTAAAGCTGTAATACAGTATGTGACCACATGTAGTTAAGACTGCTGTTCCAAGTACCCAACTGTGAAGTGATCATTTACTAGATCTCCAACTGTATTATTACTCGGGCTACCTATGGTAGACCGAGTCTAGGTTTTGGCTCCATTCATATTATTATTATTTTGTCGATGTTTCAAAATGGAAATAATTTTGTCATCCCATCAGGCTTTGCGAAACTGATGCGTGATAAATGCTAATCCTCATACTTTCTTTCTTCACTTTCCTGATGTCTGATCAAGTTGTTTAGAGTCAAGTATTCTTTCTTGGACGTGTTGTGTGTGTTCACAGACATAGTTATTGGTCAGTAATATCGCTGGCAAGTATATTGATATTATATACGCTTACAATCACACACGCCGTTGATTAAGTAACTTACAAGTGACACTAGTTTCTAGGTAAACATGAAGCAGTGTTGATATTTAATACCCGAAGAGACTCGACAATCGACATATGAACGCTGTGTGGGAAAATAATAAATACGTTACATGTAAATACAGGCAATCGTGTTTTGTGTATTGCAACTTGTGTTTTCTATCTCAGTCAAATTGACCACTGCGGCACGGTGGCGGCGGTGGCGACCAGGTGGAAACCCGGCTCAATATATAATATATAGTATAGTTTAAGTGGGCTTACCTCAAAATGTTGAGTGTCGCAACTGTCAGTTTCACGCGGGGCGAAACTCAGCATTTTGAGGTAAGCCCACTTCACTTTTGATCTTGCATGTGATAACCTGCATATGTACTGCTAAAACACCTTCACGACTGTCGTACTAGCACTGTGATTTTGCAGTAGCCTGTAGCCCGAGTGAACGCCTGACCAGGCGTCTTGTTAAAGTAAAATTGTGGATATTTGCAGAATTGCACCACTTTTGCATACGTCAGTTTAAAATAGATTATTTAAAAGGGCAGGGCCATGAAAATTTTAGCACTTATTTGGACAGGCTATAGAGTGGGACATGAAAATTTTTGAACTGAGATAAAAGATTTTCCCAACCCAGTACTATAATAATGACTGGTCCCTAACAAAGTGAAGACAGTAAAGACAACAAACACGAATCAGTTGTTAGGTAGACTATCTAGTAGACACATGGTAAATAACTTATTAGAATATATTTACTAATTAAATTGTACTATTTAATTCTCCAATTCCTTGGGTAGAGGAGAGACATTACAATAGATGCAGACTACATCACATCTAACGTTTTCTTAAGTCAGTGTGTGTGCAGAAGTTTCGCCCAAAAAAGTAGGTGGAATGTCGGCACCAAGCAGCAATTAGCAGCCGTATTACTTCCCTGCTGGCAGAGGTCTCTCTACAGTAAAGAGACCTCTGCAAACATCCAACACTTTGTTTGATGTAGCCGCCATCTTGGACATGATCTTGGACGTGGCAAAGTTGTGAAAACATGTTTGGTGCAACACACATTCTGATTGGCTACTGAGCGTGCTTACGCAATGACCAATGAGCCCTTTACGTGGTGGCGCTAGAGTGTAAAAGTTAGCCTTAGCCTTCCTGAGCCAGTTGAGATTCTGTAACCTTGTTTTTATCTCTTTATTTACTATTCAAAACATTTCCGTAAAGAAATAAGAATACTTTGTCACCAAGTCAGTATAAAGTTGATTACAGTGCTTAGGACGTTACAAGACGACTCAGAGCTTGTTAAACACTCGGCTATTGCCTCGTGATGTTCAGGCATATCTCGTGTTTCTGAACTTCGTTGCCAAGGTAACTTCGCGCATGCGCGACAGGAAAAGTGTCGGATGTTTGCAGAGGTCTCTTTTCTGTAGAGACGTCTGCCAGCAAGAAACCGTATTACCCCAATCGTAGAAAAGTTGGGTTGAGACTCACTAGAAAATATAAAACTTTTAGAGTGTCTTTTCCAGAAGAAAATGGTTGTTTGAAAATTGGCCAAACGTTAATGTTTATATGACATCATGCTCGGGAATGCAGCGAGGCGTTTTCCTATACACATCTTCTAATAACCTGCTGTCGGAGGTATACAGTCTGTTTAGTTGACCAAAATCGTTGCGATGAGACACCAGGCGGAAAAGGAAGTCTTGTTAAAATATGATAGCCCAGCAAATAGCTTTAAGTAAAGGCATAATGAGGACGTAATAATTATAAAATATTTAATTCTAACGTTTCGTTGCCTAATCGTTTTATCGCCTAAACATCTTCAGAGTGAAATATTTACAACGATAAATTGTCTTAAATATAGCTAAACTGTTATAAAAATAGAGAATTACAAAAATAAGCGTGACAAAGGAATGTGATAGAAATTAGAGCAGCGAGACGGTGGAATCAGTATTCTCGAATGAGAACGTCAAACTGTGGCACCAGAAGATAAAATTGAAAAAACATTAAACGAAGCGTTATGACCGGTTTGTCTTTAGTGTGACAGTCCACTTGAAAGTGCACTAAATACCCATGTGCTCCGAGATTCTAGTATTCTAGTATGTCTCCAAAATAGCTATAGGATTTCCTGCATTTTGAGAGCAATTTGCGTAGCGTAGGGGCGCAACCCGCTTCCAAGGGACATTTTGGGACATTTTGCGGTGGCCCCCGAGGATCTGTACATTGTAGGCCCCCAACAATTTGTGACTGGTGGGCCCAAATAATTTGTAGATGTTTAGCTGGTTGGCGCTAATAATTTTTAAACTCTGCAGTATAGAACTTGAAGTGCAGCTTAGATTGTGGAATACTGCAGTTCTAGCGTTTCGAGCGAAGGCGAGAAATGTACAGTTCAATTCATTTTGTATTCACTTTCTCTTTATGTAATTTCATTTAGTTTATGAACTGCTCAAAACGCTAAATCTCGTATTCTACGTCTGTATTTCAGTACCCAAACCTGTAGCATTTCGATTTGTTTTTCCAATTCACCATTGCCTTATAGATGCGGCACATTTATTCTATTGTATTTTATCTCCGAGCCCGGGCGGAGGGCCGAAGCCCCGGAGCCCGGTGAGGGTGCTAATCTCGACGTGCGTGGAGTCCACTTTACACGCGAGATGAAAAGCTGAAAGCAATTCTGAAACCTGTTTGTATATATATATATGTTATCAAAAACGATCGAGAATCGCACAGAAAATTGGCCACTTTCATGGGGCAGTTCGCAGCTTGATGAAATTAAATTTACTAAATTCTAAACACAGCACACACGCAAAACAAGAACAAGTGAACTGTCCATATATAGCCAAAAACAAAATCAAGACAAAGAAAAAATCAATAGTTGAGATATTTATTCATCCTCCATAGTTGATTGCGTTTGTTTTATGTCAACTCTTCACTTCCTCGGTCGTCAAGTACACTTTCCACGACTGATTCGAACTTTAAAATCCATTTTAAAGGTCTATTGTTATTGGATTGGGTACACACATCTTCCAAAAAAAACAACAACACGACTTCTTTTGGGGGTAGTAAACGGTCAACAAACAACAGATATTAGTCATTTTACTCATTTAACATAGAAGTTTACCATACTAGATCGCACCTTGTTCTTCGTCTAATTTTCCCGCCATATTTGATTTCAAGTCAGCAAATGCTTGATATCCTACAATATCCCTAGTATCCTCTTCAATGGATCCATTATTTTCCTTTATCTTCACTCATTTTATCGTATGAACCCACATGTACCACAACGCTCCTTCGCTCCTGATTCATCTCGCGCCAGACTCGCTTGGTCTCGCGTGTATTGACGTTTACACGCAAGATATTCATTCTACGCATGCGTAGCTAATCCAGGTCAACCTGGATTAGATCCCAGTCGACAGCCGCAATTTCCGATCGTGTCCACAACTTGTGCAGTTCGAATAGCAGGGTAAATTTACGTCAGCAAATTATAATTTATAAGTTCGGTTGGATTACGAAATAGTTTTTCAACGATCATATATGACGAAAGAAATCTTTGCCAAAAAAAATGGTTTCAGCTAAAATGTACATTAATATTACTATGGAAAAAGACCAAAGAAAGAAGGCTAACAAGAGATGTGGCAGCGAGAAAAAGACAACAATAAATATGACTTAAAACCACTGAAAAAAGCCTAAAAATTAATACGATAAAAGACCGAAAACGATGCCGACCGAAATATAACTGAAAGAAGAAAGATGTGTCGTGAAACTGTTCAAATCCGGTAAAGAATTTTGCTCTGATGTATTCTACTTAACTCGAGATGGAACGATAAAGAAATTTTGAAACAAACGGCTTTTTAGATCATGAAGAGAACTGAATGATGCCTTGTCATATTTATGTGTCAACAACGAAAAAAGTAAGAAACCGCGAACGTCGAACGAGAAAAACAATCCGAAAAGACTAGATTGAATTGGCAGTGTTTGTGGTGACAAAAGCAGAAGAAAGTTTAACGGTAGGAGATTCGTATTTACCAGTTTAGCTGAGTTAAAACGGAAGAAATCTTGAAAATGAAAATGAAAATTAATATAAATAATATATTGTCTAGAATTGTCTTTGAACGCTAGGACGTTGACATTGTGTCTTCTCTTGGCCACTGTTTACATATATTTTTGAATGAAAATTTGTCATTTGGTTCATCTCGTTTTGTTTTTATTAATATTGACTTTGCATGTTCTTTCGGTGTGTCAATACATGACTACAGATGAACCTTGCTAACTAATTTTCTGGGATGGTTTCTGATCTGTGTGTCATTAATACAACAAAAAACAAAAATTAGGGGGGGGGGGGGGGTTAAAAAATGCATATAAAGCGGGCGAGGGGTTGTTGCGTTCATGTATTTCTAGTAAAGAATATTAAAAATAACAAGATAGCTGCATGCGTTAGATTATAAATATTGTGCCTTTGTTTCTCTGTTTTTAAACTTTGAAAATTTTGCTAAAAGGTGTTGTTAGAACGCGGGAAATGCCATTTCAGACACCCAAATTTCAAAATTTCTCCGGGGGAACAAATTTGAAAATGGGAAATTCTAAATTCTTCTTAGGATAACCCCTGAAAGTGGGCCCCTTGAATGCCCTGGCCTCTATTTCAGAGCCACTCCCCCAGATCTGCCAGTGCAATAAAATCAAAACCGTAATGACTTTAAAATGAATTTAGTGAGGAAATATAAAAGGCACTCGCTATGACAACTAATTAACATTAAAACCAACTAATTAAATAAAATATTCTGCATGGATACAGTAAAAATCCGCATGTAACAACCTAGGTTTCCCCAAGTTAGCCTAAAAGTGCTCTTAAATATTTGATGTCAGCTGAGAATTTAGAATATTTAGGTTCTTAAATAAGGTCGTACTTTCTTAAGAGGAAAATTCTTGTCAGTCAACACTGGAACTACAGTACCTGTACTCTAGACTGGCCAATAACTGTTATTGATATGAGTCTAAACTGTATACTCACTGCATGAAACTATATATAAATCTATAATCAGTGTAGAGGCAATTATTTGCGTACAGTATGTCAAATTTTAATTTTGAAATTACAAGAGATTTTGCACAGTCTGGTTGTCGTTTAAAAACAAATTTTTAAGAGTTTTCTGATTTTCCAAATAAGAAACTCTTCAATTTTTAGGCTCACTTTCACTAGGTTTTTATATGCGGGTTTTTATTATACAGCCCGCAAATGCTGGATTAAAAACAAATCTATTTTTCCAGAGCTCAAGCTCGGTCAATGCCAAGGTAACAAAACCACAAAAGCAGATGTTCTTGGGCGTTGATACCCTTAGCAACTAAACAATTCCAACATACTTAGTTTTACGGTCGCGTTCTGTTAAACAATATTTCCTTTTCTGTATCGGAGTGCTTCCCGACACTTAGGGGGCTTTCCATTTACACGGTTAGACCTGTCAGTCCGGTTAAATGGAACACGATTCGTTTGAGACTTAGGACGGTCAGACTGGAAAATTAGGTCCTAATCAAAAGCAAGTACATTCTGGCCAGACTGACCGGTCTAACCTTGGCAATTGGAAAGCGCCCCTATAATGCTAATCTAGGCATCTATCTAAGCGGCGTTTACGTTTTGTTCGATAAAGTATAGTTACGCCCCGAAAGTGCACCAAATGAGCATATATATTGCCAAAAATAAGAAACTTGTTTTTTTTTAAAAATCTTGTTTTAAGAAAATATTTCTTAAAATAAGAAATATTTTCTTGTCTCTTCTATAAGAAAAATTATCTAGACAAAGATTTTGTCTTTAGAAAATATTTCTTAAATCAAGAATTATTTTCTTAAAAGGTTTCTTAAATCAAGAATTAGCTTCTTGAAATATGTTTTAAAATAAGATAATCGTATCCGGACAAGAAAAATGTTCTTACTAAAGTAACAACATTTTACTTCTCGTTCCTTCTGTAGGAGAAAAATACCTTGATAAAATAAATTGTATTAATAAAACAAGAAACATTTTCTAAAAACGAGAAAACACGTTGGCATGATTTTTTATAATATTTTCTACTTTACTCCAGAACAAGAAAAATTTTCTTAAAACATTTTCTCCAAAACAAGAAAAATTTTCTTGCAAATTACATATCATCCATGAAAGTATACATATATAATTGTGGTGTTCAAAATCTTGTCTTAACATAACAAACAATTTTCAAAGTAAATCTTGAGACAATAGCGGTGAGATATCGCCGTCGCTGTAGGCTGTATATATGGGATGGTGTTTCTTTATCAACTATTGTGGCAAAGCAGCGATGCGGCGCTCCGTTTTTGGACGTATAGTACAGATAATGACAAAGAGCAAAACAGTGAATGGTTGCAACATTTCAGTCAAGTTTATTGTTAAAGTGCAAATTGTTTTCCAAATGTAAATTTTACTTCAGTTTTTTAAGATTGTATATGGAAGAACACCTAAGATATTGAAAAATGGCCTTTACATGTCTTTCAAATCTTATCCCATTCTTGAGTTATATGATGTCACACGTTGTATGTGGGATGGTTTAACTATACGAAACCACGCGTTGCAGATGTAATTAGGCCATACTCCAAGGAAAATTTCCAACGTTTGATTCAGTTTAGTAAAACCAATCCAAATATATGACTAATTTTCCGTTTTCTCCCACATACAACATGTGGGTATGACATCGTTGCTCAAATCGCATAGCTATATAGTAAGATTTGAAAGGCTTGTAAAAGCCATTTTTTATTATATTAGGTGTTCTTCCAAATACAATCTTAAGAAACTGAAGTGAAATTTCGTTTCATAGACACATTAAAAATTGAGTCCTGCAAAAAAAAAAACCTTTTTTGTACACTGACATAGAACAAAACGGTTTATAAATAGTGTTAGTATAAATACACAGGTGATTATAGAAAATCGCGCGCTCTGATTGGTGGAGCTACTTCGGACTAATTCTCGATAATCACCTACAGCGTTTATTCAAAATGGCCGCCATGCAGCCAAGTTGTCAATGCGACAGACGAGGAAATTAACAATTTCAAAGAGAATGCTGTTCCTAAAAGTACGAAAATGTGTATTTATACTATAACAATTATTCACTTCGCCTTCGGCGAATAATTGTTAAATAATGATAGGTTTTCTGACTCGTGTAAATCGTGATAGGTTTTAATCTTTAATTGTTTCCATTAGTGTCATCGAATCTTTGACTTGTATATATAGACCTGGGACCAGTTGTATAAAACTCTCAACGACAGTTTAACTATGGGCCTGTTCAGACTAGGTGCCCGGGTGCGGTGCTCGGGCACGGGCCACTTGTTCACATTCACGGCGCCCTGGATCTGATAAGCGTTCACACAGAAAGCTTTTCATGGCTTTTGTAGCTATTTTGTGGCTTTCAGGCTTCGAGTTACAAGGAATATTGAGTAAAAAGCGTGGTCACTGCGCTGGGCACTATGAAAATGTGTTCACATTATAGTGCCCGTATACCCGGACACGGTGCCGGGGTACTACCTCAACGCATGGTGTCCGGTTTTGATTAGTTTGAGTTGGCCACTAGTGCCCGTGCTCAGGCACCTTGCCCGGGCACCTAGTTTGAACAGGAAGTATGTATACCCGTCGCGTAGTTAAATCGTAGTTGACTTCTCAAACCCTGGTCTCGATTGTCTAGAATTAAGCTCTAACTATACAGCTGTTAAAATTAACTACCTTTTTACACAACCGGTCCCTCCCCTCAGGGAGGCAGCACACTATTCTTTCCCAGTCCATTTGCCGAGCTATGTATAGTCGACCTGAATCTCGATTTGTGAAAGTCGATCGATTTCTGTTTGGATGTTTGCACTGTTGCGTAATACCAGGTAATGCCGAATAGGAGACAAGAAGCTTGGGTTTAGTCGATCAGAATCTCGATGTAAATAATCGATTTTAAAATCTAAAATAATTTAAAAATTAGGGTCTTATACAGTAAATACAATATTACGAGTTCTTTGGCAAAATAAGCTACAATAGTTTCAACGATCATGTGTTCCTGAACGACAATTACAGTATATGTGGAGTTGCATGTGGACATGTGCAATGAACTAATACGTCACAAAGATCTCCTTGAAACTATTGCATTCTCAACAAGGACTCCAATAAAAGTTAGACAATATAAACAATGGAGCAACAGCAAACTTCTATTACATACCATATCTGGTATTTATTTAGTCAGCGCCTATTTGTTTGGCGCTTGCTTTACCATAACATATCTGACACTTGGAATTCGAATTTGTGACAGCTTTGCCACAGTAAGAAGCCTGATTTATATAGTGGTAGTGGGATTTATCATTTGTTTACTAGTAACAATTGTGCAAAACATCAACTACGTAGTCATAATGTATGTATATACTCGTGTGTATGCAGTCGAAAGCCATGCCAATTATATATATTCATGCAGAAAAGTGATAGTTATATTTGTAATTTAAGTCTGCTGTATTTAAATATTATAAATAAAATAGTTGAAAAAAATATTTGCATACTACAGATGTCTGTTACAATCTATATATAATCAATCCCAGGGTTCATTTTTTAAATTTTATCAAAAATTAGGCTTCCATTGCCATGGCTTTTGAGGCAGCACTTCCCTTGCGACAGTAACTTCTAGTCTTAACTTTTTGAAACGAAACATTAAAATCTATCCGAATTAGTCAGTCTATTAAAAACCACCAGCAGGCAAATAAATACAATTCTTATTTAACTTTACAACTATACATCTTAACATCATATCATTCAATATTAATAACTTTTAACCTCTCTGCATTCATAATTAAAACGTTTACCTGCTGGAATGCTGCCCAAAAACTGCGTTACTAAAAGTGTTTATAACAAACCAACTATATAAACATAATTCGTGTTGTTATGATTCGGTTTCCAATGAAACGCAAAATATATAAAGTTGCAAGCATTAACACCAACTTTTAGTTTCTTTCCTTTAATTTGTTCAGCGTGCATTAAGAAGCCCAGCTTGCAATGTCGTGTTTCTTGTTCGCATACACACTTTCGTTCTTTTTGATCGTTTACTGGCCAACAACGTTGGCGAAAACGTGTAGTTCGTGCACTCGAACAAGTTTCAACGTGAAAGACGGACTGAAGGACAGAGCTTTGGAAGACCAGAGAAGATTGAAAGATACGATAGTAGAAAATGATCCACAGTGTTTTTCAGAATGTTCCAATAACTGCCATTGTATGTCGTTCAACGTCTGTGGAAAAACGTGTCAATTGAACGGTGCTAACAGATTTTTGGCGCGAAATGCTCTTCGTGCAAAACCAGGATGCCGTTACTATGATATGCCGTTATTGGAGGTAATTATAAGCTAGTTTAGTCAACTAGTTAAACTAAGAATCTATTAAGTTAAGTGAAGCGAAGTGCATGTAAGAAGTTCTTGTTATTTATGTTCAACACGGAAATAATCGAAGGTTTTTAAGCTTGTTCACGACGGATTCTGAGTTTGCTGTTGTGTTTATACATGCGCTCTTTACGTTTCTCTCTGACGATAGGCCTTCGCTCGAAACGTTAGACTCCTACGTTCTCTGTTTCGGCAGTATATCAAACTTTACTATATAAGAATCTATTTACTACTTACATCGGTTATATGCATCAGTTAATATATTAACTAACTGAGCGTAAGATCTGTTAGCAGCGTCGTGGCTCTGAGATTTTAGGGGTGGCCAAGAGCATAATTTTCCCGACAAACAAAGCGATTTTTTCGACATATATAGAAAAACACCTTCATAAAATATGAGGTAAAAATCCATATAGTAGATTGAAGATAATAATACATGTAGTATCATTTCAGAGAAAAACCGTTATCACAGAGCTGTACTGAAATTATACTCATGCATGGAAACTCACAAGCCAAAAATAGAATTAGCGCACGATATTTTACGCCCAGCATAGATATCAGACCCTGTTCTACATGCAGAGCGGTGCAGTACGTGCTGATATTGACTCCGCACGAACGAACAAACGAACGAGAGCACTCGCATGCAGAAAAAAGCGCTGCCAAAGGCATCGCAACTCAGTTTGGGAAAGCATAGCGACGGAAGCAAACTCGACGTCCCATTCAGTAATAGGCGTACAAGCAAGACTTGAAATTAACACTCCAGAGAAACGCCACACTAGATTACTGAGTTCTCGTTTTACGCCACAGGCGTGGAAGTATTGCACTGTTTTTTGATGAATTTTTGTTGTATTATTAAAAATAATGTTTAACTGCAAACCTCCGCTTCATTTTTTTTTTGTGTCTTTTGTTTACCATCTTGAAAATTCCGACAAAACTACAACGTTTCTACATTTCTCACGCTTTCCCCATATTTAAAGTACGTATACTTTCCGTTTAGCTAGAATACTGAACTTTTTACCACAAATAGTAATTGCTTTTGGTAGATATTGCTCAAGGTTGTGTGTTAAGTAGTTGAATAAGAAAAAAACATGGAATTCTATAATACTTGTGAGAAGTAAATGTTTTATTATTATTACGAACAACGTTATACAAACCCGTTTTGGACGCACATTTAACTAAAATGTCATACATAAAATGAAAGCTTAGCAAAATTTCTAATAACATACCTGCACGATATATTTCAATAATGAGTCGTTCTCAAATTATTACTCATCTTGTAGTATGTCCTGACACGACTTTCATTTTGTTTATATAATTCCACTGTCTACGCGGAATGGCAGATTCTAGATCGCTCAAGAACCAATTAAAACCAACTGAAAACGTTAAGGTGCCGTCCAGTCCGTTCTGCGCATATGCGAAACTAATGTTTACTTCTTCATTTAAAAAAATATATACCGCCGATACCTTATTCAAGATCTTTTCTTCATTACTTGTACCCAAAACGAAATATTCTCCAAGAAACAGAAGAAATCCGAAGAGATATCCTCGTTGAATCGCTTAATTTTCAGCTATGTTGACCTAACGGTTTACACTGAGCTGAGTACTTCATAAAGGATAAAGGACTGGGGGCTAATCATTGGGAAGGACGCAGATCAACGTGGCCGTGTCGAGGCATATCAAAGACGCTCCAGCCGCCATACGACACAGTTCAGACCACGGATCACATGCAGCTAAGATGTTATGGAGGGAGGAAAACCAGAGAACCCGGCGAAAAATCCTCGGAGCACAGGAGAGATCAACTACAACTCTACTCACATGAGTTCCAAGATCAACAACGGGTAATTCCCAAGTGGTCACCCATCCAATTACTTTAACCTCGTCTAACTGGGCTTAACTTTTGGCGAGAGGCAGCGCACTAACAGCATACGCCACCCGTGCTCCCCTAAGCTCATTTAATTATCTACGAATGTCATGTTTTGAGGGCCCTCAAAACAAAGATGGCGGATCATGCGCAGAACGGACTGGACAGCACGTTTAAAAAAGTCATTACGGTGCAATTTCTCAGTTAAACTATTTAGTCCAAGTTTTAAAGTGTGTGATAATTATCATCATAATCGTAATCATGTCAACTTGTCTTTGTCCACGTCTTTTTCAAGTTTGTGTTCACGCTGTGCATGCCTTTAATAATTTCCAAGTGACTAATGTAATTATATTCTTTATTTTATGTAGAGTACATGTGAAACGCAATCATCAGGACCCCCTGGTATTTGCTGTGCAAGACTTTCCCAACCATGTTTTAATGGTGGTTCCTGTCGGTTCCTGTCACGTCAACATCAGTGATACCAAAAGAAGGTTCAGATGTAAATGTCCTTCTGGTTTCTATGGCGACCAATGCCATATCACAAAACCAAAAACGTGTATAGATTACTGGACTGGTTCAATCAAACCGATATCCAGAGACTACACCATCGAAGACCAAGCGGGAAATTCTTTCCAAGTTTTCTGTGACTTTGACTCAGAAGAAGGAATCACGTGGACTATGATTGAATCTTTCTCTATGAACAATGAAGCAGATTTGTTAGCTTATCCCTTCACTGTGGATCATCCATTGAATGAAAACAACCTGAACTGGGACCTCTTTCGTCTTCCTAAGACAAGTATGGTAGACATTACATCTCGTTCCATATTCTGGAGGGCGACATGTTCCTATCCAACTTACGGAGTCGATTATAAAGATTATCTAAGAATGCGGCTATCTCAGCTAGATCTTACAGTATTTGTTGGTGTGGTTACTTACAACAGCGACGCTTGTATTCAGGTGGATTTTTTTGATGCCAAAGGAACAAGCTGCGTGAATTGTACCATAGCAATCTTTCAGCTGACAAACGAAATGCTCCACATTAGTCTTTGGTTTTCGCGTGTGGATCATGGCTGTAGTTTTGATTCTACAAATATTGAATATCAGTGTGGCAACGGCCAGCGTAACAGAGTACTGGGTGTGTACAATCCATGTTCAGATCCTTCACACAGATGTTCCGAAAGTCCATCATCTACGACACAATTTTGGCTTGGTGCATCAAAACAATAAAACCCTTTATTAAAATTGTCTATAAAGTAAAAATATTCGTTAGCAATTTTTTGTACTGGTAAGCAGAGGGGCATGGCAGGAGCACTCACTGAAAATTTAAATAGAATCCGGCGTACAATCTTTGAGCTATGAACTCTCAAAGTTTTGCCATGGCTAGTTCAGTTTTTTTGAAAAATTTAGGTTTCTTGGTAACAATGCTTTATGATGTACAAAGACGGATTTGTCAAAAATGTCCATTTGTCAAAAAGCCACTTAGAATTCTATGGATATTCATATAGATAGAAGTAACTTCGGTGCAATTCTGCAATTCGGTATATAGATATGACCGATAAGGTTATATATCTAGTATAAATAAAATTAGTTTAAAAAATCGAAGTATAGTAAGGTACTGCCGAAATTGTTTAACGTAGATTTCTAACGTATCGAGCGAAGGCCCTTCGTGAGAGAAAAACGTGACGAAGGGCCTTCGCTCAAAACGTTAGAAATCTACGTTCAACAATTCCGGCAGTTCTCCAACCTTACTATATTTCGATTTGTATTTTAACACTGCCTATACGCAGCACACTACTTTTATTTCACTGTTTAGCTTAGTTTAGTTTAGTTTAGTTTAGTTTGGTTTGAAACACAAACCGATAGACGAAACTTTTTTTTTAGCTTTTCGAAAGTTGAGCATATAAAGATGAAAAAGCATTTCATATATCTTTCTTAAAATAATAAGAAATTTAAAAGTTGAAAATTATTTGTCTTAAACTTATACTGCAAAAGAACAGCCATAGAAAAATGTGTTCCATGTTTATACACGTTTCGAGGCCCCACTCCCATTCTTCCGCTGTTCCTGTTAGTCAAAGACAGATGTTATTTTAATGTATTACCCCCAGCGTACATACATTTACATAAAACCGTCATTAAATTAACATTATTTAAGCTTCAATTGGCCTGAGGCTGTTTGCAGTTGAATCCCTCCTATTTTTTATTATTAGTAGTAATAACAATAACAATAACAATAACAATAACAATAACAATAACAATAACAATGACAATAACAATAATAATAATAATAATGTAATGATAATATGATAATGACAGTCTTAGTGATAATAAGTATAGGTAATAGCATGGCTTCGAGTGCTATTTGAAAAAAAAACATGCGCGAGTAAGTTTTTCCGAGACTATCAAAATTGCACGAGTCTGAAGGACGAGTGCTATTTTAGGTCTTCGAAAAACTCACGAGTGCGTTTTTATCAACATTGCAATTTTGAGCGACAAAAACACTTGCAGAAAGATGTCACAACTTGAAATTAACATTGAACTATTATATTTTTGAAAAGACGTGAAGTTTTGAGTGCTTTAATTGAGAATTCGGCTCTCTTCTGTTCGTTTTTCCATGCCAGATATTAAAAGCGTTCACTTCCCCCTTTCTTTTATCGCTCACGAACTGATTCGCCAAAATAACCGCGAGAAAATCGCGTGTGCATACAGTTCATACGCTATTTTTGTCCAACAACACTGTTCACGCCTGTTGAAACAACATTAAACAACCATGTGAATCCAACAGTGTTGTTCATGCATGATACAACAGGTTGTTATGGCATGATGTAGTAACAGTGCTGAACAGCCATGTTATAACGACGGTGAACAATGCTGTTCTAACAGTGTTGTTCTCTCCTGTTCCAACAGCCATGAACAGCTACTGTTGCTTCATCATTGCTGAACAATGCTGTTGGAACAATGATGAACAATACTGTTGGTTCAACAGTGCTGTTCACGCATGATAGCCGCCTTGTTACAGTACTGTTCAGCCATCATTGTTGCAACAACCTGTGCTATTTTTGGCTGTGTATGTGAATGGACAGACGGTCTTACTAACAGCGGTCTTTCTACTCATGCGCGCAATCGATTTTGGTCACTCGGCATTGAGTAGTTCGATATTTCGCGAATAGAATGGTCTAAGTTTTGTTTTATTTGACCGAAAAAAGTCCATGTCACTTTGGATCTGAACATAACGTAGTTAAAAGGCAAGGCGCGGAGATTGACGTCATCTTTGGATCACTGAACGGTACAAACCTCAAAGATAAGTATACTTTTCTGTGCTTAATAGTGTGGCTGATTTGTGTTTGTGTATATTAAATAAGAAATCTAGCTAGTTTTTCTTCGGGTTAACTTCTAACGCTATTTGTGCATTATTTATTATAAATTTAGTTAGTGGTGGCAGATCCCGCGCATTTTTAAAAAATAGATTCTTGCTCGAAAAGAATATACTGTTTTAGAGATGAAAAGAATATATTAGAGATGAGCAGTGCGACTTCTGCTAATGCTTATTTACAAGGTATTAGTTATTTTATTACTTGCTATAAAATTGTCTGTAGCTATAGATGATGAATTTGATGGTACGAAGTCGCAGAATAGAGGAAATAGCGGGAATGGGGACGGTGTATGTTTTGAACCCCATTTCAATTTGCAAATAAACCAGTATGCTTTAAACTAGTAACTAAATAGTATAAACTAGTTGCTTTACAAACAGCTTATGTTTTTTATTGTTGTTTATGTAACTGTGTGATTCAACTTACAGTATAGTACAAGTAATGACTGAGTCTATTATGTTGTATTTTATTTTATAGTTTTGTCTATACTATATAAACTAAGGCATGCGAGAAGAGTGCTTTCAGTTTGACTCCACCAAACACTACAGTTTTCCTCTGGATACTCCTGCTTCCTCTTGTATAACACTGCTACTGGACCAATGAGGGATTGTCCTTCCTGGACCTATAGGGAGAACAGTTTAGTATAACCGATAGGGTTATCCAGTTTAAATAAATGTTAGTTTAGTTTGTGGCTACCAAAGAATTTTGACAGATCTCTTATTTTTTCGCTTTCCAACTACCATGACTGTAATCATACAAAGTGCCATCTCCTCTTACAAACGTTAAAACAAAAACAGGTGATCTTTCAGGCAAAGAAACAAACATCATTATGGCGGTAATGGCGGCTGGTCATAAACCTGCACGCTCTTCGTCTTTAAGTGATTTGCCTTACTCTACCGACACTAACGTTAACATAGATGATTCGCCGGGATCATTATTGTATTTTAACGATGAAGGATACTTCTGGAAAAGGAGCTTAATCGAATTAAAAAGCTTTGTAGAGGAGAATCTAAAATTGAATGGCAAATGGTGTTCTCCGGGTGGCGATACAAAGCAGTTTACAAACTCTGATTTTAGTTTTAAATGGTATGGACCATCTCGAAAGAAGATAGTAGTGACGATGGACAGCGAAGAAAATTATCTAAGTAATACCTTGAAAAGCCTGGCGAATGTAGACACAGAAGCGAACGAACATGTTGATATTGCCGAACTAACAGCAGACCACATGGACGACGAAGCCACAACAACAAAGGCTTTGTGCATAAATTGCGAGAGACATAAACAGGATGTGGTTGAGTTAAAGCAAGAAATCACAAGGCTATATAATCTGGTGAAAAAAATTGAAGGAAAACAAAGCGAAGACGAGGAAAGGGCTCTATCTCGCACGACAGAATCAAATGCCATGATACAATCGCTTGTTGATGAAAACAACAAAATGGCGGCCAAACTCGAAGAAGTAAAATCAACAGTGAAGCAAATTTCCAGCGATAACGAAATTCTGGGACGCGTTTTGGATTGTAAACAAAACGAATGGATTAACACCGAGGCTAGAAGCAAGCATGCTAAACCAAATGTCAACTTATCTCACAATAAAAGTCTAACGACTACGATCTCAAATCGTTTTGAAGTCCTAAGCAGCGAGGATGACGAGCCTACGCCGGACGAAAATGTTGACCCTACACCAGAGAAGGATGACGACCCAACACCAGAAATTACACGTCCCCAGGACAGCCCATCTGAAGCCAATAACAATACTGATTTCAACGCCCAGCTCAGTGATTATTGCTATGACCATAGGATGAAATTCGAGTCAACAAAGAAACCTAAAAACCATGTGTCTGTTCCTAGCTGGTCGCCGTCTCGTCCGAAATTAAACAACAACAACAACAACAACAACAAAGTTCTGGTCATCGGCGACTCGATGATTAAACACATTGAAGAAACTAAAATTAACAGGGCAGGGAAAGCTAAATCCAGCTGTCATTCCTATAGTGGAGCAACTGTTGACCAACTACACAACAAGATTAAAGAAAATTGGTGTGAAAGTCAAGGATATGACACAATCATCTTGCATGTAGGAACAAACAACCTCGTCAATGAAGAGCCTGGGAATGTGGCAAAAAAAATGGAAGAGCTGGTGAAAGAGATTAAAGCCCATGCAGAAAATATTGCAGTCTCCAGTGTCATAAAACGGTATGATGACTTAGTCTCACCACAAAACATTCTAGCATATAATAAATTACTGCATGATTTGTGCTTAAAATATCAGGTTACATTTATTGATAATAGTAAGATGGATAAATCCTTGTTAAATAATTCCAAATTACATCTAAATCGTGATGGAGACAGAGTGCTAGGAAAAGCATTCTGTTCGTATTTAAAATCTCTTCCAACTAAAAGTTATGCCACTACTACTATGAATGTAAACAATTCTGTAAGAGGTTTAAATTCAAGGAACAATTTTTTTCAGTTAGTTCCCTCCCATCGCAGTCGAATAAGAGATTGGATGAACTATCTAAAACATGTAGCTCAAATTATGAAGTAGATAGCAATGACCTGTCAACAGAGAACATGAGTAGCAATTTTTCTGATAGTTTAAATTCAATCCCAAATGAAAAAGGTTTTAAAATGGCTTTTCTAAACATTGTTAGCTTGCCCAAACAATTTGATGAAATCAATATTTCAATGTCTAAGCAATACATTGATTTGCTTGCCTTCAATGAAACCAGGCTTGATTCAACTATTACTGATAATTTGATACATTTGGATGGTTACGATATTATCAGAAAAGACAGATCAAGAAATGGAGGTGGCGTTTGTATTTACTTGCGTAGCTCTATAAACTACCGTGTCAGAAATGATATTGTCCCACCTGACTTAGAAGCCGTCTGCATAGAAATCAATAAACCTCATAGTCATCCATTTCTTGTTACTACAATTTATAGACCACCAAATACAACATCTGATTTTTTCACCCACTTAGAAAATTTAATTAAATCTTTAGATGACGAAAACAAAGAATTATATATTCTTGGTGACCTAAACTGTGATTTATTAAAGGCAAATCCAGATCAACCAACTAAAAAATTGAAAACAATATATGAGTTATATCAATTGTCTCAGTTGATTAGTGAAACTACACGAGTAACAATGACAACTGCCAGCCTCCTTGATCATTTTGTTACAAATAAACCGGAGATAATTTCTGACTCTGGAGTTATCCATACTGGAATCAGTGACCATAGCATGATCTATGCAATTAGAAAAATCAATTATACTGAAAAACACAAGGAAAATATTATTGAGTTCAGAAATATGAAAAAATTTAATGATCAAAAGTTTCTTGAGGATCTATTGAATCAACCCTGGGAGTATATTTACTTTTTTGCGGAAGATACACATAGTATGTGGCAAATTTGGAAGGATTTGTTTTTTGAAGTGTTAAACAAGCATGCACCACTTCAGAATAAAAAGATTAAACCAAAAAGTAATCCTTGGGTGACAAGTAATGTTAAAATGCTGATTACTGAAAGAGACAAATTGAAACGAAAAGCCATTATTACTAACCTAGAGACAGACTGGCTAAACTATAAGAAAGCAAGAAACAAAGCAAATCAAGAACTAAGAAATGCTAAGACAGAGTATTACTCTAAGAAAATTGCTGGTCAAAAATTTAATCCTAAGGAGGCTTGGAAAACCATTAATACTCTGCTTGGTAGGAAAAATACAACTACAAGCATAAATGAACTAAGTTTAAATGGAATTAATTTAACCAATCCTCAGGAGATAGCTGAAGGCTTCAATAAGTTCTTCTCAACCATTGGAATTGAACTAGCTGACAAAATAGGCACATCAGGCTGCAATTTTGAAAAGTTTGTTAAGACTGCCAAATCCGAGTTCATAGAATTTAAGGATGTAACTGTCAACAACATTTATCGTCGCTTACAGTGCCTGTCTAGTTCCAAAGCCACTGGCACTGATAAAATCTCCAGTAAGATTCTTAAGATAGCATCACCTGTTATTTCAAGTTCACTGACATATATCTTTAATCAATCTATTACACTATGCTCTTTTCCCAATGAATGGAAAACAGCTAGGGTAATACCACTTTATAAAAGTGGCCACCGAAATATAGCAAGTAACTATCGACCTATCTCTGTTTTGCCAGCTATAAGTAAAGTAATGGAAAGAATGATTTATGAGCAACTATACGATTATTTAAAGGAAAATGACCTTTTATCTGAAAAACAATTTGGTTTTCGCAAATTTCATTCTACCGCAACAGCACTACTAGATTGCACAAATAGCTGGTATGTAAATATGGATAGGAAAATGTTCAACCTAGTTGTATTTATAGATCTTAAAAAAGCTTTTGATACCGTTAATCACAACATTTTACTACGAAAAATGGAACTACACGGAATTAAAGGAAAAGCACTTTCACTACTAAAATCATATCTTACTGATCGTAGTCAGAAATGTCAGGTAAATGGATTAATGTCGTCAGAACAGCCTGTCAAGTGTGGTGTGCCTCAGGGCTCCATACTAGGACCATTATTCTTTTTGCTTTACATTAATGATTTGCCTGAATGTTTAAGTAAGACAGTGCCACGATTGTTTGCCGATGACACAAACTTGACGGCCACTGGTGAGACGATGGATGATGTTCAAACTGCAATGAACTCTGATTTGGATAACCTCAAAGAATGGTTAATAGCTAACAAACTTAGCCTTAATGTGGCCAAAACTGAATTTATGCTTATTGCATCAAAACCACTATTGAGAAATGTTTCGCATACACAACCAAATATCATTATCGAAAACAAACCTATTAAACGTGTGTATGAATGCAAGACTCTTGGAGTAACAATTGACCAGCATTTGTCTTGGAAACGAAATACTGAAAATATTAGCAAAAAAATCTCTTCGGGGATATCTGCCATCCGGCGCTTAAGAGAATTTGTTGACAAAAATACGCTACTTTCTGTGTATAATGCTATTGTCCACCCATATTTCAACTACTGTTGTGAAGTTTGGAATGTATTTGGTGACACACAGTCCAAATATTTACAAAAACTTCATAACAGATCAGCTCGAATTATAGCAGGTATGGGTAATGATGTAGATCATAGCGTTGCACTAAATGCGCTAGGATGGGAACCACTCCAAACACAAAGGCGAAAGGCCAAAGCAAAATCAGTGTTTAAAGTGTTGAATGAGCTGGGCCCGAAATCCCTCTCAAATCTTTTCACTTATAAAAAGGAAGTCACAAATCATAATTTGCGAGACATAGCTACAACTCTTTGCTTGCCACAGCCACGTACAAATAATATGAAAAAGAGTTTCATGTTTGATGGGGCATCCATATGGAATTCGTTACCTACAGAAATTAGGGAGAGCAAATCGCTCTCATTATTCGTGAGAAAAATTGCTACTCATAAAAGTATGTAACAATATCTATCTTCACTTTATATTGACATTACCATTTGTTAGTTATTTTAAAAGTTATTTAGTTTTCTGCACTGTATGTAAATTTAATTTCTTGTTTCCTTATACACGCCCTTCGTGGAAATCAGCCTTTGCTGACGTTGTTAGCGTGTTAAAATAAAGACTATCTATCTATCTATCTATCTAAAGACTCAACAAATATGTCGCTGTGACTCAACAAATATGTGCAGTTTGCCATTCATCAAATTCCTCTGAATATCCAACATAATGGAATTTAACTTTGTTGTTCTCTAGGTCACGAACAGTTATCTGTTTTAAAGAGAAATTGAGCAGCAATTTTAAATGTGTTGTCATTGGTGGAATTTTACAAGACTATTTTTTTTAGTGATCAACCAGCTTGCTACTGTGACTTGAATGGTAATAATTATGTATAGTACTGTACTGATACTAATACTAATAAACTATTAAATAGCACTCAATTCACAGTCACAGCAGCAAGCCGGTTGCAATCGCTCAGTATATTATATAAAGTATATTACGTGTACTTATGACTTTGAAAATGTTTCACAGAGAAATAAAAGATATTTTAAGATTTTCCCTTGTAGTAGGGTGTTGTAATAATTTTTGTTTAACTCTATGAAATGTCAATATTCAGAAGTCGGTGGAAGATTATTGTTAATATTGATAGATTTAACAATTACCAGACTTTTTATGTGGGAGTTAGAAGTGAGAAGTGCATGTATAAAGTGGCATAAAACAAGTTGACGCATAAGTTTTAATAATGACTTCAATACTGACCATCTGTCCCTCAGACCTTCACAGATATATTCGTGATATAGTCTAAAATATACAGTATTTAAAACAGAAGTGACAGTACATACCTTAATCTCGTAAAGCTAATTTGGATTTGCTTCACTCTTTTTATTTCTTCACTTTTAAGAATATTCCTGGTAGAGCTTCTCCTTTGTTTAACAATACAAAATGTTTGGCCTGGCACGCTTGCTTTGCGGCCGCCATGCGGGATATCATATTGGTGTTTATTGGTGATAATTGGATTTTACGCTGACCGATCACACAGAAGGCGCGCCGATTAGCAAATCTGACAAATTGGGCAAAATAGTTTGGTATGTCAAGAGACTGTCTTGTTATTTGTACAGTTTGGTTATTCTTGAGTGCCTAAATAGTTCGCTGATTAGATTTACATACGCAGGCCAACTATACTCGGTACAGTGTGAGTCACTCATCAAAATATTCCAAAATTATTGGTGTCACGTGACCAGCCTCTCCGCCCCACCATTTTGAGAAGGGCCTGGGTACGAGGTTGAAAGAAGGGAAGTGCAAACTACCGAGCACATGATGGCTTTCAGCCAATAAAATGGTCCGATTAGAAATAGCTTTTCTCCTATATATGCTCGTAGCATTCTCGTCCCCAGAGCCTCTCCCGTGCTGGCGCGCGGAAAGGCTCTGGGGGAATCCATATATCATCGCGATCTGATTGGTTGTTCAAATTCAAAGGACTATAACGACGGAGCTTAGTGAAGCTACCCTGGGTGCCAGAGGTTTTTCGATGCTCGTGGGGGATAACGGGGACACACGAGGAAGCCAGGCGGTAAAGTGGGAGGGGCCAACCCGGAAGGCGAGCGCGAAAAACCTCTGGAACACCGAGCCGTGTTTTACTGTTTTGATTTGAAATTTGAAACCGCCGTACCCGAGGGCCGTACGGGTTAATGATATTTTTGCAATCCGGAGTCAACTCTATTTTGTATTTCTCAAACAAGTAATAATGCTATCGTCTCGACAGTCTTCTATACATTAGACGAATAAAAATTGCTCAAATTTAATAAAACTGGTTTGATTTTAGTTCGGGCGACGTGATGCTGCCCGATATTCACTATAAACTTTCAAATCCGCCGTCTGTTACTTGTCATGCAGACACTCAGACAGTTATAACTTCCAAACTATGCATTGTTGAACGCTATCTTGTACGTATGTTGTTATAAATTTCATAAGCTTCCCTTTGATGTATGGCTTATGTTTCTGGGTTATATGGAACTTTTTCAAATCCAAAATGTTCACTCAATAATAAATAAATATTTATTTACTTAACGTCTCACATGAAGTCGGTTTACTCGGTTATAGAATTTCAGATACGCAGGAACTTGAACGACTTGAACTACACTTCAAATGAAAGCTTATAGATTTCTAACAACATACTTACAGGATATATTTCAACGATGCTATCTTGTTGTTTGTTATACATATTTTCAATGACGAAGCCGTCTCGTAGCTGAATGAAGCTAAAGTATTAAAGAGGTAGTCGCTTTGATGCTCGTTGAGCTCATAACGAGTCAAGACTTTCCCACGCAATCAAAAAAATCCTCGCGAGAGAGCAAAAGCATTCCAAAAAAGTATAAGTTGTATATCAACGTTAAGCGAAAGTATAGGCTCCAAAACAGAGAGAGAATACTAGTATATATATACAAGGAAATCACTGCTGATGACTGCATCTTCTAGACGATGTTTAAGATGTTATTCATGTTATTAATAGGGATGTGCGATAGCAATGAAACTTATTGTTAAAAAATGATTCTTCGCTTGACCAATTAACGTCTTACGTCCAGATTTTGGAACGTAACCTTTTCATTGGCTCGGCGCGATCAGAGAAACGGCTCGGTGTTCCAGAGGTTCTTCCCGCTCGCCTTGCGAATTTACCGCCTGGCGTCCTCTAGTATCCCCATTGTCCCTACGAGCGTGGAAGAACCTCTGGCACCCAGGGTAAGTGAATGCTTATAAATAAACAGTATTTGAGACACGAAAACTGACAACGAAGCACAATTCTAATCATAGTTATAATCCGAACAATTTAATCGAACGTTTTTCAAAGCAATCAACCCGTTTCCCAATACATAATTAAATCAAACACAGAAGACAGACAGCAATTTGAAACCGATATACGATAGACAGCACACTGCAGGCTGTTCGTGCCTCATTGGTACATACTAAGAATCTCATTGAAATATACAAGTCAAATATAAACGAACGGTGCAACAAATTAAAGAGAACTACCTTCACTAAAAGAGGCCGTAAATACGAAGAAATTCCGACGCGGCTCTATATTTGCCAGGCTCTGAAGCGAACTCGTAAATTTTAATGTCTTTTGCCCCGCCGAATAAACGCGGCGATGAGCCACACTCGACAAGGACCTTTTTCGAACGGAATCTACCACAATCAGAATTGTTCCAAAGTCAAACGAGTCAATACGAGACAGCCAAACCGCCAGAATCGAAAACGAAAGGAAAATTATATTATTCCAAACAACTGTCGATGATCTCGTGTCCAACTCCCAAACCGCGAACTTAAACGCATGCGCTTTAGAAAGAACACCAAAGAATCTTGGTGTTCCGGTTTTGGATTCCCCCAGAGCCTTTTCCGCGCGCCAGCACGGGAGAGGCTCTGGGGACGAGAATGATGCTCGTAGCAGTATCTAAACAGTTTCAGGCCCTGTAGATCTACCCTGGGCAGGGACGTAGCCAGGGGGTAGCCGCGGCTCCCCCCCCCCCCCCTCCTTTAGATATAAAACAACAGACATGTGAATTATGTCAGGAAATGAACTGTAAACAGTGTATTCAATCTATACTGAGTGTATGCATTTTGAGTATCTATGTGACGTTACGTACTTGGCTACGTCCCTGACCCTGTGTACCAGACAGCCTAGTCCCCTCGTTCTAATGCACGCGCGTATTTGATGAGACTGGTACCTATGTTTGACGTCACCGCTCAAGGTGTTCTAGAACGCCTAGCAGATTTCAGTATTTTCAAGTTGGCAGCATTTTTATACACTTGACAAGGTTAAAACACAAATTGTTTACGCTTGACATACCTTCAGTAGGAAAGAAATGGTACACAATATGTAACTTTTAAACAAGCACGTTTTAACAACTAAGAAATTCTAAAATAAGGGCTTTAATTAACCGGCCGACAAGTCAGTAAATTTCGTCTTGGAAGTCCAGCAGTTCACCTAAAGTTTAATGAGTTCATCACCTTCAATATCTTCTGTACTTCGTAAATATATTCGTTGCAATAACTTACCAATGTTAACGATTCAATTTCAAATACACACAACATTACAAAATGCGACGAAATCACAAAAAAACAAACAAAAAAAACCCACAAAAATCTGCAAACACGAATTATCGATTTAATACACAGCGTCATTAATACCCAAATACAGGTCAAGTGGTATAAATATCAATTAAATCACTTATCGAGGTCAAGCAGGTTCTTCTTGGGTTGGAACAAGTAATAAAACAAATCAAAATTACTCACCTGGTTTTGTAGCCGTTTTGAAAATAATATATTCTTTTACGAGCGTTGGGGCCTGGTGACAAGGGCCCACTTTTTGAAAATCAGGGACCATTTTACCGAAATCTGCTAGGCTCTCTGTCGCAGCGCTCGGGCATAGGGCGCTCTAGCCTCCTTCGCAGACGTTCTTATGGCTCGCTTACCTCCCCAAACTAACGTCTGCTCACCCGAGAGCTACATTCCATTCCCTTTGTGTACATCGGCCAATGAAATTACACCATTGTCGTGCTAAATAATTAAAGCCGTGCTGGGCTAGTGTTATGTGTAATTTGTTTAGTCGAAAGCTAATATTTTGAAAAGTTTAGCCTATAGAACTTCACGGAATTTACGAAGAATATTGTTTTGACTATGTTCTTGCTGCCTATGCAAACAAATAAGCGTGAAAGTCAGTGTAAAGCGTAAGAGCGTTGAGATAAATTTAAGATTGTAAACAAAAGCTCAAAGGTGTTAACGGTTTTATAGTGTCTGAAGCGACTGCCCGATACTTACTATAGAGCGCTTTCATCTGACGTCACGGCGGCCATATTGGTGTACCAAAACAATGAAATGGCGGCCATATTGGTGTACGGTATGGGAATTAACTCTTTCTTATTCAAATATTTCGTATTGTTTCACCACCCCCATGGGGCCACCGATCACGTGAGTGAAAACGCTCTATAGCTCAGAGCTTTACAAAATTTACGAAGAATGGTATTATGAATATGTTCTTGCTGGTCGTGTAAATAAATCTGTGCGAAAAGTTGTAAAAAAGCTAGAAGTGTCGGCGAAATGTATCTAGTGGATAATAAATTAAATTTTACAGGGATGTCTGACCATGTCTGGCTAGCAACCTCAATGTTATTCAGCTTCATATTCCATGCAGTGGCGCTTTTAACTTTATTTCATGTACATGTATTCATATTGCGATTCACAGTTACAACATCATCTTATTGATTCCATTTACGCAAAATTTTTACTAAATTATAAGCAATAATTTTCAAACTTCAAACATTGAAACGGCAGCTCAAGGTCGGAGGTCAAGTTTCCAGATATTGGAAGTCTGGCTCTGATTGGTCAACAATTGGAAAGGAATTTACTGCTCGGGTAAGTAGCCAGTAGTTGAGGGGAGTGAGAACGAATCCGAACTGACGGCTGCGAAGGAGACTAAGGGCGCTCTGAGTCAGAGCCTCTGGTACCCAGGGTATTGTAGATCGAGCCAAATAGACTAAAATTATCATATTCTACTAATTCTACGACTCGTTGAGTAACTACTAACTACCCTATTGAAGTTCTTGTAAGAATTTTATTAAAAATAATGAATAGTTTTAACACAAAAGGATACTCGTAGTCTCGTACTGGTCGATCGTTCCACAAACTCGTCTCCTCTTCTCCTCGCACGAAGGAAATAAATGAAACAGAAACTTCCCAAAAGTTGCACGATTCAGTGGGTTGACCTTGCAATCTAACTTCCTTTTGTATATGTCGTCGTGGGCTTCTTCGGTATTGAGGCGTTGACAAACAAACCCGCGATTCTGACAATAAAAATTCAAAATGACTTATTCATGAAGCCAACGGTTTTCTCATCAGAGTCCAAACTGATAAATCATTCAACGAAAACAACTTACGTCTTGCTGTGAATATCAATATCTGTAACTACTCCTTCCCGCTCCGCCCTCGCGTATCTTCGGAGAAT
Organism: Paragorgia papillata; assembly: GCA_035771165.1. Classification (NCBI taxonomy): domain Eukaryota; kingdom Metazoa; phylum Cnidaria; class Anthozoa; order Scleralcyonacea; family Coralliidae; genus Paragorgia; species Paragorgia papillata. The sequence goes on along the minus strand of JAWNZC010000311.1, from coordinate 1,908,528 downwards.
ATTCGGCTCGCTCGTCTGGCATTTCCCACTGATGGGGATATTATTCCCCAATAATAGACTGGATAGAGCATCTATTGGTTCGCGCGTGGCAAAAATTGATGTCGGAATTCGAAGTGAGGCTAAAAATCTCGCGGCGGCCATATGCGGTGGGACAACTGACCTATATATATATATATATATATATAACTGGACTGCGGGTGCTGGCCAAAAATGTGTCCCCATTTTCACTTTAAAAATGGCGGCATTTATGGGTCCTTCTGCTAATGGTAGCGACCACTGACATGTACTTATCGCAGGAAAAAATAATATTTATGTAAATACAAAGCGATTTTCTTACTTTATTAATAACTTGTTCCTGCGAGGGCTTCCCCAGAAGTGAATAAAATCGTCCGGCGTCAGCCAGAATAAAATACTAAAGACCAATTCGGACAGGAAACCGAGCTGACTCGTGTCACGAAATTTTAAACTAAACTAATTCTTCTTTGTACAGTTTAGTTTATGCGAGTTTCAAAACCACAGTAAGATCCTAATCAATCGCGTGAGCCCAGTTAACCGGGCTAGCCCGGCTCATGTAAACAGCTAGCCATAGTTTATAAATCGTTCCTGTCCAAGGGCTTCCCCAGAGGTGAATAAAATCGTCCGGCGTCAGCCAGAATAAAATACTAAAGACCAATTCGGACAGGAAACCGAGCTGACTCGTGTCACGAAATTTTAAACTAAACTAATTCTTCTTTGTACAGTTTAGTTTATGCGAGTTTCAAAACCACAGTAAGATCCTAATCAATCGCGTGAGCCCAGTTAACCGGGCTAGCCCGGCTCATGTAAACAGCTGGCCATAGTTTATAAATCGTTCCTGTCCGGGGACTTCCCCAGAGGTGAATATGGCAAGCCAAACTTGACAAAAGTGTATCGAGAATTCCATGCGTATGTCGAGAATTTGAATCGTGTATCGAGAATTTTATGCGTATGTCGAGAATTTCATGCGTACGCCGAGAAAAATATAATGTGATAGTCGAGAATTACAAGTGTGGTTCGAGATATATTTTAAATATTGTCGAGAATTTAAAATTCCAGGCGTATGTCGAGATTTCTGACTGTAACACTGGTCAGCGGCTGACCCACGGTATCAAACCATACTTCATGTCATTTGCAGACTTATATTTTTAATAGCATGATGGCGGAAGACGTTGAAGAGCCCAAAGATTTCTTTCTTGGTTTGAACACATTGTTTGGACGCAGCCTGAGAGCCTTTCAGAACAAGGACACGATAGGTGTTGAATATTGCAAAACCAAGCTGGAAAACTACATTTCAATTGTTGTAGCTATGTCTGGGGCTCTCTCAGAAAATTTATACATGGCTAGCGCATCCAATGATAATAATCTGCCCATGTTGCTAGAAGACATGGTTTTTGCGATGGAGAAGGAACTGGAAAAACTGTCGCAAGTTGCTGAAACATGTCCTGAGCGAAACATAACCATAAATGCATGTTCGACGTTAACAAGCACCGGAGGAAGACCCGCTTTCAACATTACTAAGGATCAAATTGAGCAACTGCGAGACACAGGAATGAATTGGAAAGGCATTGCAAACTTTCTTGGTGTATCTGATAGAACTCTGCACAGGAGAAGAGTGGAGTTTGGGATTGAGGAAAGTTTCTCAGAAATAAGTGATGCCGACCTGGATCAACAAGTACAGGAAGTTCTTAAACTAACACCATACAGTGGTGAATCGTACATCCGGGGTAGTTTGAAAGGCAGAAATATTCATGTTCAACGGGCTCGAGTTCGAAAAAGTCTTCAGCGAGTTGATCAAATTGGCAGAAGCATACGGAAACGGTATGCAATCTGTCACCGCGTGTATAATGTCCATGGTCCCAATTACCTATGGCATATTGATTCAAATCACAAGTTGATTTCGCAGAGATTCATTATCAATGGTTGTATAGATGGTTTCAGCCGAATGATTGTTTATTTGCATTGTTGCACAAATAACAGGGCTGACACTGTGCTTGACTTATTTCAAAGTGGAATTCAAGACTGCAGTTTACCATCTCGTGTAAGAGGTGATCATGGCGTTGAAAATGTGGATGTAGCAAGGTTTATGGTGGAGAATCGAGGCACTGGCAGAGGAAGCTTCATAGCAGGAAGGAGTGTCCACAATCAACGAATAGAACGATTGTGGGCAGAAGTCAATAGAGTGATGTCAGCACTTTACAAAGATGTATTTCAATTTTTGGAGAAGAATGAATTACTCAACTCTCTTAATGAAGTTCACCTATTCGCATTACATTATGTTTACCTACCACGCATAAATGCATCATTAGATGAATTTAAATTGCAGTGGAATCACCATGGTATTAGAACGGCGAATCACCAAACACCTTTGGCTCTGTTTCAAACCAACATTGATGCCATTCCTAATGACCCTACGGGGGTCAATCATGATGTCTATGGTATCGATTATGGTGGGCCATTGCCTGAGATTACCACAAATAATGTTGTTGTGCCTGCCTCGGATGTGGAGCTTAGTGAAGACCAATATCAGTACCTTCAACAAAATGTTCGGCCCCTTGAAGATGATGGCAATAATGGCATCGAACATTACTTGAAAGCAGTTGACATTGTGCGAAACCTTTTTCCAGTAATGGATGACTTTGAAGAAGTTTAACTAACATATTTAATTTGCACACCTCACTTTAAGACATTAGATACTCCTAGAAATGAAAAGTTTGAAGAATATGTGCGGCAATGCATGCTCAAATGTCCGAGCGTCTGACCAAACATGAAGAACAAAGACAGTCAGAACTGCCAATTTGAAACTTGCAGCTAGCGACAGGAATTGCAGCGACCACTCAATGGTCAATAAATATTTTATAATTTATGTTTATGACTTACTTGGAAATGCTGCAATTCGAATTCCATCTTTTATAGACATTCAATGCAATCAATGCCTCTGTGACGCTTCTGTGTTCTTTTAAAAATACACAGTGACTATTTGACCGGCATTCTTCTATTGATCATGCAATATAAATAATGATTTTCAATGGAAACTTTAGAATAATTTTGTAGTGTAGTTTGACTTCCTTCCCGAATTTTGTTAAAATATTGGACTTTTCTTTTTTCTTATCATTATAGGTTAGGTTAGTGTTACGGTCGGACTTTATTTTGAGAGGGTTAGGGTTAGTACTTTTGTTCGGGTTAGGGTTAGTACTTTTGTTCGGGTTAGGGTTCGACTGCTGATCAATCAGTATTTAGTACTTTTTGCAACGTGACTGGCTGCCGGCAAATATACACAGGGTTATGAAAAATACTTTAAAGGAATTAAAGCCTGAGAAGTCTTGCTCAACATTTAGTTTTCAACATTAATTTATAATTACATATTAATAATCATAAGATCTATATATTTATTGACCAATGAGTGGTCTATTCGCTGCAATTCCTGTTGCTAGCTGTAAGTAATTTGAAGACATCGGCCATTTTTACATTTTTTAAGTTTTTATATCATAAAATGAATAAATCACACAAAACTACAGGTAACTAGTTTCACGATAGGTGAATTCAATTTCAACAAAGTACCTTAGAGTACACCATGGTTTAGTTGATACTATCCCATACTATGATTGTCCAGTTCACTAACAAAACGATCAAAATGAACAAAACGAACAAGAACCATGTAAAATATGAAGTAATTGTACAAACTTAACATACTAAAACGTACATAATGGAACCATGTCTATATATACTGTAAAATGTTTCAAAACTGTCGCTACCAGTCTCTTCAGTTAAGACACAGTTAAGGTTTTTCATAAAACGAGAATACAAGTCAATGCAAATTAGCAGTCATTCATTCAGCTTGACATTCCACTATAAGTGTTCAAACAACCGTTAAAACAATTGCGGACTGCAACCTTGTGATAACTTGCATTCTTATTTGATCTGGGCATTACACAATGTCAAATGACCATGATGTATTCTCTCTCATCACGCTTGTAAATTCTTCAGCGAGGTCTGTAAAGCATTCGTAAGTGGTTGGAAGTTCCAACGAGGGGGCACAGGTGTGCACAATTGGGCGTCGCTGAAAACCATCCAACGTAGTAAATATTACTTCAATGCAATCGCATGTCAAAACGTCACTTCCAGTGATGAAGTGTAGAAACCTGTCTAGGGCTTTCCCTTCCAACGATTTGACGTATCTCTTCAGATGATCCATGCTCTGCCTTTCAGCATCACTGGATATGTTAGCATGGAAAAGCTTGTTCACCTTTTTAGCTGTTGGGCGTTTTTTCTCATAGAGCTCTGCAACTCCTGCTGGTGTTTGGAATGTAGAATCTGGGCCTCTTTGAAGAAGTTTCAAAATAGGGGACCAGCAATTTGTGATGTACCTGGGCTTTTGTATCAACTCCTGGTGCGCAAGTTCAAAAATTATGGAAATGATGTTTTCCGTCGTAGGCACTTTGAAGCACTTGCTCGCCGATAGGAAATCCAAAAGATCTTCATCATTAAGATCAAATTCTTTGCTTTGCACCATGTCAAGGACCTTTCTATCATCTGCAGCTACGTAACAACGGTATGATTTGAGTAGAGATTCTTTGTCGATACTATCCTCGCCAAATAAGCAGCAGAGGATGAACGACTGTGACAGCTGCACTGGGAAGTAGGTGGCTTTTTTGTAACCAAACACGAGAACTCTGGCAATCGCTTCCCATTCTGGTTTCTGAAGGTCATGTCGGATGAATGGTGTCTTCTCAGTTCCACCTATGCAGAGAGTTGTAAAACATTCATGCCAGAAATGTGTCAGTATATCACGCAATACACCTTCTCCCTCCCCCTTTTCTGGATAGCCATTTGCATTTATAACTGTAATGTTCAGTATGCAATCGAGTATGTTCGGATCCTTGAAGATATTAATAATATCATGGCGAATCATTGATTGGTTTACTACAACTTCTTTGAATTCGGGTACAGTTTCGGCATGTAAATCGATGCTTTCATTGTGATGCGTCTCTGTCACAACTATTAAAAATAGATTATATTAATAATACATTAGTAATAATTCATACTTGTGCAATGTGCATGTGTATAAAATATTGTTATCTTTGTTTTAGGGTACAGAAAAGAAATAAAAATATCTTTTTATCATTGGGTCATTCCAAAAAAATATCCACACTCCCCCCACGGAGGAAATACCAAATAGCCCCCCCCCCCCTCTCCGGACATAGAACAATTATAGTTAATATGTTAATGTACCCCATCTCCCCTCCGGACGGCAAAAAGTTTCCTCTGTGGGAGGGGTGTGGATCTTTTCTGGAATAACCCTGTCATATTAAAATGGTTTAGTTATTTCACAGTGTTATTTACAGTGGTGCATGTATGATACAATTCTTTACCATATACAACCTGGTAAGGCATCTGATGGGACATCAAAGAATTCAGCATTAACTGTTGATTGCTCTGATTCTGGAGGCAATGATGATTGCTCTGGTTCTGGAGGCAATGATGATTGCTCTGGTTCTGGAGGCAATGATGATTGCTCTGGTTCTGGTGGCAATGATGATTGCTCGAGTTCTGGAGGCAATGATTGCTCTGATTCCAGTGACAATACTTCTGCTAGCAAATTGTCATCATCTTCTAAATCAGGGAAATCTAATAAAAAATGAAAGAGGACTGTTGGTAATATTATGGAGCAAAACATTTAGATACTCACAGAAGAGCTGTGTAAAAACATGTGCTACATTTTATTCAAAAAGCATGCATGCACTATATCAAACGATACCACACAGGCCTACATATACATTGAAATTTTAAAATGAAAAAAAATACAACCAAACATTTTTACCACTACAAAACTTACCATCTTGACTTGTACTTTGATGTACAGTTTCCTACAAAAACACCATAATAAAATATATGAAAATATAGAATATTTTGACTGTCCAAAAGATAGTAAGTTAGTAACATGAGACAACATGTAACATGAGTTAGGGATAGCCCAGGTCTTTATATTTTGTTATACCACAACATGGAGGTTTAGCTACAGGCATTTTTTATAAATAACCCGGGGAAAAACCGAGTGAATCGATTTTTACTGTACTGTAGGCTACGTTTGTGGTGAAACACAAATTCTATGTGTTTCATTCTGTTTCTCTACAGTTATGCCTACTTTCTATCCTGCAAATGGGCAAACTACACTGTATGGGTACACAATTGTTTCAGATCCTGCAACAAATGAAAGAAGAAAAAAATCATACCTGATGTTCAATGATTATCTGCCTACTTGGGCGAATGTAAATGGGTTTACTTTGAAAAAGTCGTTGCAGAATGGCACCATCAATTCCCTCCTGCCCAGGTGCCAAAGATGGTGCAACTAAGGATGTGTGCATTGACATTAATATTTCTATATCCACACCATCAGGAATTTTGCCACCTAACGCTTCCATAATGGCAATTTCCACTTGGGCTTCATTCATCCCTGGTGAATCTGCATCCAGAGATCATGTGACCACGTTTCATCAACGCAAGCCGTGCCCCTTGACGTGGAACATGAACCGAATCTGGTCCCCCAAGCAAAACCAAGTCGCGTAAGAATGGTCTATTTTCTTTCGCACTAGGCCTTCTTTGCCTTGATTGCCTCGTCTGTCTTCGACTAGAACTGGAAGGCCGCTGTCCTGAGAAGTTTCGCCTCATTACGAAACTTCTGTTCGGTACACGAACCTGAGCAACGTTCGAACTCGGTGTGACTGTGGTCGACGCTTGCATCGATGTACTTGGAGATGGAATTGGCACATTCACCGCGTTGCCACTCAAATGGCCAGTAGAAACACGTCTTACTTCGGCCTCTGTTTCGCTACTTGTTTGCGGTGATGATATTCTCGATGAGAGCTCATTTAAGTTTGCCAGAAGTTGCCGAACAATGCCCGTATTCCTCACATAGTCCGGATCATTACTTTCCGCCATTTCGAATAATAACTAAAGACATAAAATGAAAGCTCACATAAAGTATTGATCCTAAGCCGCTGACCAGTGTTACAGTCAGAAATCTCGACATACGCCTGGAATTTTAAATTCTCGACAATATTTAAAATATATCTCGAACCACACTTGTAATTCTCGACTATCACATTATATTTTTCTCGGCGTACGCATGAAATTCTCGACATACGCATAAAATTCTCGATACACGATTCAAATTCTCGACATACGCATGGAATTCTCGATACACTTTTGTCAAGTTTGGCTTGCCATAGGTGAATAGAATCGTCTGGCGTTAGCCAGAATAAAATACTAAAGACCAATTCGGACAGGAAAGAGTTGCACGGTTGGTCATTGTTAATTTCTTGTGGAACGACTCAAGAGGCCTGCTGGATTATTTGTCTGACCAAATAGCCGTGAAATAGGAATATCAGTAGAACATGATCTCAAGTTTGTGTAAACAAAATATTTCGGTGCAATCGGTGGTTTTTCCATGTATATTATTTATGTTTGTTGCTGAACGGCGCGGGACGTTTTCATGATATAAAGAGTCTTATTGTAGTTTTGAACTACAATACTGATAATAATATTCCTAGACAATTACTGTTGTAGCTTTCTCAGTAGTCTGAATTAAAGACGTGCCGGCCGGCGTACGGCACGAACACTTGGCAATAAAATAAACAAGACTGTCAATACACATATATGGTCATGGAAATCTACAAACATTTCGTTTTATGAAGTCGCCAGCTCTATAAGGAATCGCTGAAGATCACGAGAAAATCGTAAAGAAGCGAGGCGTACTAAGTTCTTCTTAGAGTGTCTTTATCAACCTTTTCCAAGTGTTAATAGCAGACGAGAAACTCGTCAGTTGTCATGTGTTTTAAAATCCGGTAAACGGCAAGTTCTTCCGTCTATTTTCCCGTCGTTAAAACAAGAAACCGGATGACAAACTATATCAGACTGGGACAGTGGAAGACCGTCAAAACCCATCAGTCAGAAAGCTTTCATCTTCTATAAATATGAAGACTTTATCGAGTTATAAGGCCACACCAATTTTCAGTTTGTGTTTTGCGGCCAGAAATCCTTTTTTTTCAGGATCGGAGGAGGGGGAAAAATAAAAATAAAATTATATTGATGATTCAGGAATGTTCAAATTTATCACAAGAAATCTATTTATTTTTTTATTAGTCGTGAGCGGGCGGAATCCTAGGCTTTCCTGCAATTTGATTGGCTACGTGAGCGGGCGGTATTTCACGATATCTTGGACCGCGGTCCAAAAAAGTTATTTTTTTACATTCAGTCATTAAAATTGATCGATTTTCAAACTATTTCGCTTGCCACAGAAAAAATATATTCAACAGAGAGCTATGGGGATGCAAATGAGTTTTATCATCCAAATGGTTTTGACAACTTCATGTGTAAACAGCGAATTTTAAAAGAAATGCTTGGAAAACTGTGACAAAGCAAAATTTACGAGCGATATTTATAAAGAAAACAGTGTAAAACAGTAGGAAAAACATACATAAACTTGTGAACACAGTATTTTGAATCACTAAATGAAACTATATAGAAGTATATATAAAAAATCATACCACGAGAAGATAGAAAAGCTGAAACCCTTTGACACTAAACTGTCTTTCTTCTGTTATCCAACCGCTATACTCAACAAAACCGCTGCAAGTCTTTACCTTTTAATAAAATATTTTCCACATGCCAACGTTATCCCCGAGCCCGGGCGTATGGCCGAAGGCCCGGAGCCCGGTGAGGGTGCTAATCTCGACATGCGTGGAGTCCATTTTACACGCGTGTAGAAAAAGCGAGGGAGACGAAATCTGTGAAGTAGTTTATCCCCGAGCACGGGCGTAGGGCCGAAGGCCCGGACACAGAATAAGGATTGACCAGAAGTCCGACTCGCGGAAAAAAGTGTCCCATTATTTTTATGCGCATGCGCCAGTCGGCCCATTTTGAAAGTAAGTGCCCCCGCGAAATTATCCCTCTCGCCCTTACGACCCTCGGGCTCCTGTAGTCAATTACTGTTGGCCTTCTTGTGACCTTTTAATTAACTTTATATTGCTATCTATATACCTATAAATAATATTTAGTTAAGTAATAAGTGATTTACTTTAGAAAACGTTTCGTTGGAGATGAAATTCTTTGACCACGAGGTCATTAAAACTTCAGTACGCGGATACTACGGGTAAAAGTCCGTGGCAAAAAAGTCCTGTACTCACGAAGCTGAGTTTTACATTTCTCGATGATGCCGACACACTTGTTTATAGAAAAAGATGGCTAAAAATTTCGGAACTACGCATTGTTGAAATACATCGAGTACGTGTGTTGTTAGAAATTTTATAAGCTTTCATTCGGTGTATAGTTCGAACTTTAGTGTTACCTGTAACTTTTTAAAATGTTCAAAATGTTCTCACCATTGACCATAAAAGTTTTATTATCTTTTCATATTCAAAAGGTATGGCCTTATGAATCTGTATGACTACCAATTTGCACCAAAAACGTTTTTCTACTTCAACTAGAAATCTGCAAACTTTTCGACTCCTTTCATATTTGAATTAGCTTCGGTTTAAGAAATATCTGAGGTTCATACCAGAAGTCTTTCTGAACTGCAAACACCAAAACAGCAAAAGGCAAAACAAACTAAAAAATACATAAATTTCAAACCGTCCAGACCAAAACAATGATGTTTTTTTCATATATTAAAATACTTCCCAGCAAGAAAATTAAAAGTTTGACATGAATAGCACTTGACGGTATCCTCTGTTTCAAATATGCAGTTCAGGGTTCAGGTGCGTTTAGTGTTTAAAAACAAAATCCAAAATTCTATAACACTTGTGAGGAGTCCATTTCCATTATAAAATTCTTATTTTACGAACAATGGTGAGAACATTTTGAACATTTTAAAAAGTTACAGGTAACACTAAAATTTGAATTATATACCAAATGAAAGCTTATAAAATTTCTAACAACATACATACCCGATGTATTTCAACAATGCGTAGTTCCGAAATTGTTAGCAATCTTTTTCTATAAACAAATGTGTCGGCAAAATCAAGAAAGGTAAAAGCCGGCTTTGCGAGTGCAGGACTTTTTTGCCACGGACTTTTACCCGTAGTATCCGCTCACTGAAGTTTTAATAACCTCGTGGTCAAAGAATTCTATCTCCAAAGAATCGTTTTCTAAAGTAAATTACTTGTTTACTTAACTAAATATTTATTTATTATTTATTTATATAGATAGATAACAATATAAAGTTAATTTAAAGGTCACACGAAGGCCAAGCACTGATCTCTATAAAAGGACTGGATAGCGCATCTATTGTTTCTCGCGCCCTGGTTTTGATGCCGGAAGTGAGCAGCGGCGGCCATCTTACTAGGACCTAGCCTGGTACCCTGGCCCAATCAAAGAATATGGGCCAGGTAACCACTAAAGACTTCTGCTTTCCTATTGGTTAAAATTTCGCGCGTTTTTATTGGCTATGAGTGAAACTGCCAAGGTCAAAGACTATTGCGTGAAATTGACAAGGTCAACCTTTTGCGAACCAAAATGAGAAAAATATAAAATCACGAACCAAAATTTAATGATAAATAGTTTGGCGAGACTGGAATTTTTTACATTATCAAATGGCATTCATTTCGTCCTGTAAGAAGACTGGGATTCTTGGAGAAATTCCAACAAATGTTCGATATAGTATAGATTTCTCTATCCGACTCAAGGCAGCACTCTTTTCGATAAACAAGAACAGAGGTTGTAGTTATTCTTTACATAAACCTAAGCAAGCCCAATGCCTTCGAGCAGCAGTGAATGGGGATGTAATTGCAGCTCTACGAACTGGTCATGGAAAGTCTTTAATCTTTGAAACCTTACCTTACCTTATGGACACAGAAAAACTGAAGTCAGTCGTGATAATCATTACTCCATTAAACTCCATAATAACAGAACAAATTCAACGATATGGCCGAAGCGCTTATTGTGTTACACCAGAAACTATCCGACATTTACAGAATTGCCAAAAGTCAACTTGTGAACCGTGTTTCAAATTGAAAGCAGTTGATTTCCGATATCTAATAGCCCATCCAGAAAACCTGTTAACCAAAACCATGTTTGATTTATTCAGCGATGAATCTTGGCAGTCGAAAAGTACTCATATAATTGTTGACGAAGCCCATTGCATTCAAAAGTGAGGAGTTACTTTTCGAAAAGATTTTCTGGACATCAACAAACTTCGTTCAATACTTCCAAACACTCAGTTTCTAGCGTTGACTGGTACTGGCTCTGACGAAATCTGTAAGTACATTACAAAAACTCTTTCATTGCGAAAACCCAAAGTCATCAAAATGACAATTGTACACTCGAATATAAAACTCCTAGTTCTGGAAAAACCACCGCAAAATACGGTCGAAACTTACCTAAGTACAATTGGACCTTTTATTCACGAACTGAAGAAACAAAGGCAATTCTTTCCAAAAACAGTGATATATTCCACCTTGAAGTGGTGTGGGAAAGGCTACGAAATGGTTTTCCCAGTTACCAGATGAAGAGGAAGTTCTTCCAAAACCCAAAAACGATGACTTGTCCAAGCAGCTATGGCTAAAAAACTTGGTTTCACAATACCATGCGTCTTGCACAGAACAGGTACGGTTTTCTTGATAGCCAAAACAGTAAATCTCTTCGCTCTCGACCTCGCTCTCGACGCTATGTACAATACTCGCAGTGTTACCTACGTGTAATTAAACTAGAATATCTGATCATAGTACTTCATATATTTTATATTGACAGTTAAAGAAAACCGTAATCAACGAAATGAACAGTGGAAACATTCGCCTCTTGTTTGCAACCGAAGCGTACAGTATGGGAACCGATGTAGTTGATATCAGGAGGATTCTGCACTACTGTGTACCAAAATCATTAGAAAGTATTAAACTCAACTGTTGTTTTGTCTTTGTTGTTTACCTTTTTAACATGACTTATTAATTTATTCAGCTCCTTTGACTTTGAGATTTGTACTTTGGTCAAATGAACTTCTTGGGAACGGTGGGTTTGTCATGGTGGGCAGCGGGTCTCAGTAGGACAAAAGTGGAATAATTATGATGATTAATTATAATTATGAGTCGAACATATTTTCGAAACAGTGTTCTTTTTGTTTCGCAGCATATCTTCAAGAAGTTGGTCGAGCTGGTCGTGATGGTTATCCGGCGTCAGCCGTAGCTTACTTTAACAAACAAGATTTGGTTCATGTAGAACCTACTATGAAGGATTTTATTCGCAGCAAAGAATGCAGGTGGAAGTTCCTGTGCCGCCATTTCGCTGTTCCTTTTGATAACAGGGCTCAAAATGAACACGACTGCTGCGATATCTGTGAGAGAATGTGTAAGTGTAACACGTGTTGTTTAACTGAAAGCCCTTTGACCGACGTAACAAAACACTCGAACCAAAATGTTAGATTAGGCATGTTTCCAGTAGACTCGTTGCTGGCTCAGTACTTTGATGCTGAGAATGCAGTGTTAAATATAAGCTTACCTGCTGCAGAACAGGTGTCAGGGCTCACTCAATCTCTACTGCGAGATATTTTACAAAACAAGGACAATATCACAAGTGACGAAAGATTTCGCGAATTTTACCCTCACCTGAATTCAACATATGTTGCCAATATTGTTCGTATTCTAAATCATTGTTTTATGACATCTTTTACAACGGAACCTTAATTAATTACTCAATACATTAATTCACATTTGTAGGTTTGGATCTGGCCTGTATGAAACTCAACATTTTTCTGAGTGCAGTACTTAAATCTTTTATATAGCAAAAACAACAAATTGAAATTTTATTTTTGAAAACACCTTCTAGTCTCCAGAATTAACATAACATGAAACAACATGGCATAATATAATAAAAATATCTTAGTAATGTATTATAATTATACCATACATGTTGGGTATATACTGCGTAGTATTTTTCACACATGCAAAAACAGTTCAACAATACCGGTAATGTATCACATTGATGTATTAGACAGTATATTATATTGTTTTACTCACCTTCTGATCTGCAATATTGTCAAGTAGACACAAGGACATTAATCGCTGGACCAGGCTCAAACATGGATTTCGAGCTTGTGCTGCTATGGCATAAATTACTCCCAACCGTTTTGTTTCTCCTGCATGTTGGGGTCCTTTGAATTTTTGGATGATAGAATTCCATTTAGAATAGTGCACAGTTCTGGAAATTTCCTCTGAAACTCTGAATAAATTTCAGTCCAGGAGAAGGAAGAACAGTCATGGTAGGTCGTTTTCATCAGGACACTTGTATTTCCATGTTTTCGATTTCCCAAAGATTCCATTGTGTTGGAACATCTTAATGCAATCTTCTCTGCCACATGTGATACAAAATGCTGGTTGTCCAAGAGCACATCAGCAACTGAAGGGATGTCCCCGCCTTGTTGCAACAAAATTTGTAAAATTTTTATTTCTTTACTTTCCAAATTTTATTGCATAGGCACTTCTGCATTTGCATCAAGTTGCTGTCTCAAGACCTTTTGTGATGCAAAAAAAAATATTTGAAAAATTATTAGTATTAAGAAAGAAACCATACAATATTTACTATACTAAATATTTTACAAGCAGCTGAGATTAGAATTCTTAGCACTTTATAAATATATTTATAAGACTTAGTGTACTGTACATGCACGTGTTAAGCACCTAACCTGACCAAGTTTAATAGCAAAATATATCATCCCTGAGGCCAAAGCCCAAGGGATTAATGTTGCTAATACAGCAAGAGTTTATATATGTGAGGTTGGTAGTTTTATAATTGTGTATATAAACTCTGATACATCCAATATAAAACTGATTTGATCATATAGGTTGTGTTTTAGTGCTGTGATTGGTCATTCACCATGTTTTGTATCAGGTTATGCAAACCTGGTTGTGTTGTCACAGGACACTCTTTTCTAAGTCTTTTCCATTACATAAAAGAAATTCAAAAAGAACATCCTGTGTTTATATAACCTAATGCAAACATTTAAGTCAGTTTGGGAGATTTTGAAAGTACCTAATATGTAAAGCCTATGCCTACAGCTCAGCTTCACTGGTGACACATACAGTAGACTTTCAAATTCTCTCAACTCACTTACATGGTTGCATCATGGCCAGCTATATATATAAGCACAGACATGACCATTTCACCCATTTTTAGTCTAGTAAATTATGTACATTGTATATAATACATCAGACATGAATTTTAAGAGCACAGATTTTGCCTATACAGTAAATAAATTAGCAAACTATTTTATTCATTAATATGTTGTTAAAACAATAATGAAAATGCCCACCTTTTGCTGTGTGTTTTCTTGTGTATTCCCGTTGTCGCCATTGTCAGACACTAGTAACGTTTTGAGGGCTTCACAACTACTTCCATTATTTATCTCAGTTAATACAGGTAAGTACTGCGATGTTTGGGGCGTCGAAGTCGATATACATTGCTTTTTCCAAGCAGTATTGTTTATTCTTTGCTGGCTTTGTCGGTTGAACGACGTGATGTACTGTGAGCGGTCGTTTTCTTCAGACATTTCCTCTGGCTCTGATGGCTTCGGATTTAATAGTATTGACGACATGGGCGTCTTTTCCTCGAGAAAAGTTGGTGTATTTGCAAGGTTAGTATCATGAAACAGGCTTGTCACGTCGGTCAGGGCAACTCGTTTACGACTGTTCCTGTGTTTTCTGCACTGCTGCTTCAACTCTGATGTAAGGTTATCTATCTTCAGTAGACGGTCGTAACACTTTCGGCATATGCAACCTTTTTCAATCGTAATGTGTCCGTATTTTCTAATTAAATTTGTTAAATTCCGTCGAACTCCATTTTCCCCTGTAAGACTTCTTTTTTCCTTTGGTATGCTTCCACATATAGAGCAAAATTCGATACAACTCAATGGACACAACTGCTCGTCGTAATTTTGCATTTTGAAAATGGGTTTTGTTTTGTTATGATTTGCGTTGTTTTTGTTTTTGAAAAAGTGACAATTTTAATGTTGCCCTTAGCAACTAGTTCGTACTCAGATCTCTGCTCCGCCAAGCTTTAGACATGCGCAGACGTACAAGTGGATTTAGCCCTGATGGCGTGAGCATGAGATTAGTGGTTACCTGGCCCTTATTTCTTTTGAAATTGGGCCAGGGAACCAGGCTAACTAGGACCCACTTGGGTCCTAAACAATATGGCGTACATAGGAGTGGAAAGCAGTTTAACGACGTTTTTCGCCAAATTCGAGAAGTTTGCTAAGATTTACCACCGAATTAAGGTTCGTAATCTTATTTTATGTAATAGTTAAGTGTTTTCAACTCTTTATTCCTTTTACAAAGGCTTTTTTTTTGCGAAAGATATCTGCCTATGTATTTGCTTCACAAATCACGGTATTAACAAAATAGTCGGTAAACAAATGTCTTCCAAGTCCGCATGTGTACTTGTTTCTCTCTTTATTTTGTAGTATAAACGCCGTATTATTAAATGGTTTACTGTGATGGGTTTCCTTTAAGTTTTGATTGATTTATTGCCGAGTAATCCAAATGAGAATTCAAGTTTGGAAAAGTTCTAGCATAAAACGTTATAGTCCATTTGCCACCTTTAATATGTTTCTTTAGGCAACCTTGTTGCCATCAGAAGTGTATTGTTTTTTTTATGGTTTTGTACTCACATGGATCTATAGAAATAAATTAGCTTGCAATGCAATTTATACAATAAAGGCCTTCATGGAGGCATAAATAATAGTGAGACATTATAAAGTATGACTTGTCTTTTTGAGTTATACCACTAAAGTTGAATCATAATTTTTGCTTTAAATGGTCGGCTTTTCAATGAAAACCAGCTAAACTTTACATTTTTTACAAGTAAATGCACCTGTTGATATTACCATTTCTGCAGAGTGTCTGGGATGCCAACTAAAACTCTAACAGTATCTGCAAGTTTATTATTACATAAATGAAATATAATATAGCCACATGCAAATAAATATTCACAACAATACAGCAAGAGCATTTGCATAATCTATTTTTAATATTTCTGTATTTGAAAATACATTATTAATTCTCTTGTTTTGGTTGAAGCTACTTTCAATGACACATCTTGATGTTCAGGGCTTATCATAATCCCATCATAGAATTCTCTTGTCAATATAGCTAAACTCTATGTTTTGGGGACTTTTGCCCTTATGAAATGCATTGCAATGATGGACTCAGTACAGCAAAATTTGGGTTTGCCATCTTGAGAAGGAAACCACAGCCAACCTTTGTGGTAAATACCCAGTTAAAAAGTCAGTTACTATAGTGTTCTTTGGAAGACAAGTAATACTAATTGTGGTAAAAAACTAAATATTTATAAATATTTACTTAAAATTATAGAAATGCAACTCCACATATAGAAGCTTTTAATATATACATGCATACAGTATTGAAATCTCTCTAATCATTGAACAGCAATAACTATTACAATAACACACCTGAGCCACTGGATTACAAAATAAAATACATGTATTAAAAGCTGATACTAAAGCCAAGCCAATTACATGTATGTGATTGTGTACAACCTGTAAAGGTAATAAACTGAAGATTACAGTCTACTAAGATGATAGAGCAAAGATCACTTGCAGCAAGTTTTGATGACTAGTGAGATATGCTGAACTATTGAACTAGATAACTTAAGCAAGGGTAGCAAACTGACAAATACACATGCTGCCTATGGTGATTGAAAGAGTCAAACTGAAAATACTACATTAGAAAACCATGTGAACCACTGAACCATTTGAAGGAGCACAAACTTATCTTTGGTTATTTAAAAATTAGAAACAATACTAATGCCAAGTCTTGACATTAACCTAGCAGATTATAGACGGTGTATTATAAACTCAAGAATCTAATTTATGGGTCCATGGGAGTGTGGCACCCATTTATAGTCAATGAGTCATTGACCAGTTAGTAAAGTCAAGGGTCCAAATTAAAATACTAATTCAAAAAGACAAGTTATAATTCATATCTCACTGAATTTATGCGTTCACGTTAAAGATTTTTACTAAGTTATATAAATTGCACGTATAAGGTTTTAATATGTTAAAACTTTTCCAAATTTGAATTCCCATTTGGATTTAATAATCGGCAATAAATCAAATCAAAACTTAAAGGAAACCCATCACAGTAACTAAACCATTTAATAATACGGCGTTTATACTACAAAATAAAGAGAGAAACAAGTACACATGCGGACTTGGAAGACATTTGTTTACCGACTATTTTGTTAATACCGAGATTCGTGAAGCAAATACATAGGCAGGTATCTTTCGCAAAAAAAAGCCTTTGTAAAAGGAATAAAGAGTTGAAAACACTTAACTATTACATAAAATTAGACTGAAAGCCAGCCGCCGATCTCATCTCGTTCTCACTCGCTGAGAGAGGCGTCTGAATTCAATAGGCGATAATGCCGTCCAGTGACGTCAAGTACTACCAAGAAACCTGGTAGTGAAATCTGATTGGGTGACATGTTTCTAATTTGGGTTAATTGTAGAATTATATGTTGTCAAATATACGGCGGCTGGTTTTTAGACTACAGAATACTCTCAACTCAACTTGGTAAGCTATTTAATGCAGGGCTGTGATATTTTGGTCCCCGATGCCTATGGACTTTCATGTTGACGGCTTTTGAATAGTTCCGAGGGGAGAAGCGGTGAGTATATCAAGTGGCATTGCATATTAATTGCGCGCGGCATCTCGTCAGTTGTAGAACAAGATGGCTAGTAATTTTAGAACTACTCATTGTTAAAATATATTGTGTACGTATGTTATCAGATGTTGAATAAGCTTTCATTCCATGTATAGTTCAAGTTTCTCCGTTTTGTGAAACTTGTTGAAATGTCAAAAATGTGCGAACCGTTGTTTGAAATAATATTACAAATAGACAGGAAATTGACTTCTCACAATTGTTACTACAGAATTTTAGATTTTTTTAAATACTTAACGCACAACATCGCGAGATATATTCAAACACAAACTATTGAAAAATGCTATTTGGGGTAGAAATTTCTAATTTCTAGCTAAACGGAAAATATTTTTAAAATTGGCAAACGTCTTCCTTTTCATTCATTGCGTGAATGTGCACTTATAATTAATAAATAAATAAATAAAATCAGTAATATTGTTGACTTCGAATGCATCATAATCTTACCATTAAGAAGCTTGTGAAACGTTTGCGGCTTTCTAACCAAAACAGACATATTTCAGGAACTTCACATTTGAATTTATAGCTTTTATTTAACCCTTTCAACGCTACATGGCCAGAAATTCAAGACATTTACACTGAGCATGTCCGAACCTTAAAAAACAAAGATGGCCGAAACGCTATATAAACGGCTATATAAAAACGCCATTTTTTAAAATTTGAGTCGGTTCAATCACAGTTACAAAATTTGCCTCACTATATTTGAAGGGAACAAAACATTGGTAGTCAAATAAGATAAATTTCATATCCTATTCTTACCTCCAAGTGCGTCCATTTCGTTACCCGTTTTACACCGATCTAGCTCCTATTAGGTGTATATAACCAGCCCCATTTCCGTGCAAACGAACAGTTTAGTCAGGCATTTTACGACCCGTTTCATTTCTTGTCAAATTTGCCTCACTTCCCTCGTAAACGTCGCATTATCAAGTATTCCTTCTGTTATTTTCGAGGTGATCTGATCCATTTAATACTGTCCATCTTAGCGAGGAAAGCTTTAGAAATTTACAAGTGAATTATCCACATACGATAATTTTCATGTGAGCAAAGATGCGATAAACATGCGAAAACAACATCTATCCTTTTTGTATCTGCGCATGCAACGCGCAGATATATTGCTATCGTGTTGTGTGTGTGTGTGTGTGTTAACTTTTTTGTGTAGCTGTAAACAATGCGCGACAAGTGAATCGGGCATGATCGGGGACAATCGAAGCTCCGAAGTTTTTGGCGTCAACCTACGAGCTGTCAGATTGAACGATGGAAACGAGTATTTTTAATCCGATCGTGTTTACAAATATTTCGTTCGCCATATCACGAAGTCCTCCGAAGCGACAAAGTTTTGGATTAAAATACACGATTTTCAGGGTTCTATTCTATACGATTGTTTCAAATTCACATATCTTGTACATAATTTAACGTTCTATCTAACTGTACGAGTTTCGTTAATGGCACAAACCTACAGACGATTCAGGGATACTTTAAAATGATTGCGTTTGACCGTACGCCAAGTGATGCATAATAATGCAATTTGATATTTGCGCTCATCTCAGTTCAAATAGATTTTTTTTCCGTTGCTATTCTATACGATTTGTTCTAATTCACATACGTTGTACAGAATTTAACGCTCTATCTAACCGTGCAAGTTTCCCAAATGGCACAAACCTACAGACGATTCAGAGATATACTTTATATATGACCGCGTTTGACCGTACGCCAAGTAAATAGCGTAATAATGCAATTTGATATTTGCGCTCATGTCTGTTCAAATAGCCTTTTCTCCGTTGCTATTCTATATCATGTTTTCTAATTCACATATGTTGTATAGAATTTAACGCTCTATCTAACTGTAGAAGTTTCGTGAATGGCACAAACCTACAGACGATTCAGGGGTATACTTTAAACACGAGGTATCCGGTGGCTCAACTGCAATGAAGATATATCCCAAATTCCCAATACGGCTGCTAGCCGTTAAATTCTATATTTCCGACAAAGTTTTTGACTAAAACACTATGCTTTTTCAGGATTCTATTCTATACGATTTTTTTTAATTCACATATGTTGTAGAGTGTTTAACGCTCTATCTAACTGTACAAGTTTCGTGAATGGCACAAACCTACAGACGATTCAGGGATACTTTAAATATGACTGATTGCGTTTGACCCGATAATTTCCATTTGATATTTGGCGCTCATCTCAGTTCAAATAGATTTTTCTCCGTTGCTATTCTATTTTTTCTAATTCATATTTGTTGTCCAGAATTAACGCTCTATCTAACGGTATAAGTTTCCAAAATGGCACAAACCTACTGTACAGACGATTCAGGGGTCTTTAGACCCGCGGTGTCCGGCTCAACAGCCGTATTGGCATATACCTTCATGCAGTTATGCACTAAAACATTTCGGAGACAGGGGATATTGCTGATAAAACTGGTAAGTATTTTTAACGTGACTTATAGTAAACTTGTGAGTGTGATCTACCACAGTTTTTGTGAGTCATGATAAAAAATTATTTTGGTCAGAGAACGTGTACTTTCTCTTTAATTATCTTATAAGATCTCGCTAAAATCTTATAAGATCTACGTGTAAAAATCTTATAAGATTTTTCTTAAGATCTTACAAGATTCTCACAGTGGTGGGTTTGGCGCAGATACATGTACGCATAGCGGACCTTTTGTTAAACTTGCGGCTAAATACAGGAATCGCACATTCCACTTTATAACTGATTACACGAAGTCTTCAAGAACAACAGTGGAAGACCGCTGGCGACTGACCTAAAATCCGTAAAATTGGTGAAAATGTGAAAATATTCGTAAGTTTAATACTGAAAAGTAATTGGTAAGCTGCTTATATATTATATTTATAATTTTAATTACATTTTATAACAAAATCAACCAACACTTTAAGCTTTCATATGTTATCAAGTTATTTGTCTCAAAGTAAAGTAACTATTTACAGGGTCAGGCACATATCTGATGCATAATTCACTACAGGCTACAGCTGCATGTCAGACAGTGCATAACATTAACCTAAGTAAAATAAAAGACTTAATATAAAGTGTTTGACAACAATTGCTATAAATTTATCACATTACTGTATTCTTCTATAAGGCCCCTCAATTGGCCTCAAGGGTTTTATTAACTTTAAGTAATCTATATATATTTGTGACAAGAACCAGTAACAACAGTACAAGTACAGTACATATATTGAACTATATATATTCATGGTAAGTAACAGTGATTATATACATGTCATGTACATATCTTCACCTCACTGTGAAGACCCAGGAACCTAGGAAAAAGAAGAAAAAAATACTAATTAAATTATTCCATTCTTCCCAGGATGGCCTCTTTTTGGTGAAAAATGTTTTCCCTGTTTCACTACGACCCACATTAATCGCGAAGAGGAATTTGGATGGCATTTGCTGGCCTGCACGAGCAAATCTGCGCAGTGTTTTAGGGTCTCTGTTCAACACACCATTCAAATAAACACAGTATGTATCAGTTTGGGAGTCCTTCAAAGTGTTTTCATCATCCAGCATATGTGATCAGAGGATAACCAGCGATTGACACATATTTTTGCCAATTCATTTGCTGACATTCCATGTGGTTGACATATTTGGTCATACCTATTGAGATACAGCATTTCTTGAAAATCTGAGATTATGGAGGCTGGTGGGTGTTGAGATACTGTTTGTGGCTTGCTATATATTCTGGAGAACCAGTTGATTTCTTGTTCTACAGCTGACTTTATGCCTTTTGCAGTATGGAACTTTAGCAAGGCATTGATGTCACTGAGGTCTAACCTGCCAAATGATGTTTCAACATATTGCAATTGTCCAACAACACGGTTATTACCAGTTAATCCATCCTTCCATAGGCTCAGTTGATTCTCAGAGGGCATTGATTTCATATCGAATGGATTCAGCACATCTTGTGGTTCAGCATGGCTTTCAAAGTTGGCTGATCTCACATACTTTGTTGCTGGAAGAGTACACTCAAATGCATCACCTCTACTAAATTTGCTGATGTTATTAGGTGCAAACTTTCTTGAATTATACCTCAGGAAGTACACCTATAGTTGTACAATCACAAATTAGAGTTAGTTATTAAAAATTGCAATTTTGTACCTGGATTAACACACATTTTTCCCCATGTGGTAGGTGTTCCCCTGCTTTGTCCTTGGCCAGTTACTAATTCTAGGAAATCAATATTCAGCAGTGTGTAACTGTAATGATGCACTTCAATCAAGGCAGGAAATACTGTTTTATAGACCCAATTATTTTTTCAGTACACCCTGACCCCCCCCTAAAAATGTTGTAACATTTTAACAACTTGCCCTATTCCCCCCTCCCTTCAAAAAAATCATAGCAGCACCACTGTTATTTGTCAGACTAATTGATTGCTTAAAAAAGACATTTTTTAAAAATAGAATTGATAAATAATTTTTGTATATATTATTATTATTACTATTTTATTATTACTGTTTTTCCTCTATTAATAAATTTTACGCTATCAACAGGGGGTTATTAGTGGAGGGGGTTTATTAGAGGGAGGGGGTTTATTAGAGGGAGGGGGTTTATTAGAGGGAGGGGGTTTATTAGAGGGGGGGGGGGGTTATTAGAGGGACAGGGTTTATTAGAGGGAGGGGGATTTATTAGAGGGAGGGGGATTTATTAGAGGGAGGGGGTTTATTAGAGGGAGGGGGTTTATTAGAGGGAGGGGGGTTTATTAGAGGGAGGGGGTTTATTAGAGGGAGGGGGTTTACTAGAGGGAGGGGGCTGACTCATTTATCTAACTATAGTAAGAAGAAAAACTGAACTACATGTAACTGTAGATAACTGGTGCCAGAGATTTTATAGTGGATCAGTGGGTGGGGTGATTTTTATAACCCACCAGATTTTCTATGCTTTCAAATTAGGTTCAAATATTAGTGTCAGGGGGGGCAAGTGTCAGGGGGGGCTCCCTGTTTCTAATGTGTATCGACCTAGAGCTGTAATTAATCACGCGCGACCTGTATAAAGTTGAAACTATTTAACCATTTAAATAGTTTCAACTTTATACAGGTCGCGCGCGCAACAGCGATTTCTTTAATAAAATTTAAACAAAAAACTCGTGTACGCGTATCTAAATACTTCTGACAAAAGTACATGTAGATTCAAAAAAATATGTTAAGAAAAGCTTACCTCTGCTTGGCTTCCTGCCATTCCGTCTGTGGGACTCGACTTCTATACTACATACTACATTACATTTATCGATTCAGTGACACAAAGAGTTTATATTAAAATATATTTGAATATCACATGAAATCAATTTAATTTTCCCGCAAAATAATATATTCATTAAAACAATGTTTCCTAGTCAGCGGTAAAACACTGATTACATCATTTGTGTTATGACCAATCTCGAGCCCATAGTCATGACTTCATGGAATTTCGAATTTGCCAGCGGTCTTCCACTGTTGTTCTTGAAGACTTCATGTAATCAGTTATAAAGTGGTATGTGCGATTCCTGTATTTAGCCGCAAGTCTTTTTAAAAAGTCGGCCATATTTGATATCAAAACGAAGCTCAGAATCAGGGCTTTCTATTAGCAATGAGGGTTAGTATGGGTGAACATGCTGGTGCCTCATTTATCCCCTTGTGATGCCGTATACCCTATGCTGTGTTCGCGGCCATTTCGTCTCCTTCACTATGAAGTACGAGGTAATCAAACGCTAACCCGCTGCGAAAATGGCAGGCGCGTGCAATTTTCACACGGAAAACCGCTGTCAAGCAACAGGCGCATGTCTTGAATTTCTGGCCATGATCGGCCTCCCAGGCAGGGACGCATAAAATCGCCTGGTATAGGCTTCAATATTTTTTTTATACTCTGGCCTCAGCGGTCAGAGTAGGTTTTGGTATAACCTTAGTGGCCTAACGACTAGAATGGTTTGCCGTTAATAATATAGCCAGAGTGAAATACTAAAATACAGAATAAAAGTGGATTTTAGCGTTCAGAAGGTTACACTGTAATTCGAAGTCAACAATACATTCACGCAATGAATCAAATGACAGGCGTTTCCCCATTATTTTTAAAAATATTTTCCGTTTAGCTAAAAACTAGAAATTTCTACCCCATGCAAATAGCGTTTTTCAATAGCTTCTGTGTGATATATATCTCGCGATGTTGCGCGTTAAGTATTTTAAAAAAATCTAAAATTCTGTATTAACACTTGTGAGACGTCAATTTCCTAATTTTCCTGTCTATTCGGTAATAATATTTCAAACAACGGTTCGCACATTTTTGACATTTTAACAAGTTTCACATAACGGAGAAACTTGAACTATACATGGAATGAAAGCTTATTCAACATCTAATAACATACCTACACAATATATTTTAACAATGAGTAGTTCTGAAATTACTAGCCATCTTGTTCCACAACTGACAAGATGCCGCGCGCAATATACCATGCCACTTGATATACGATACTCACTGCTTTTCCCCTCGGAACCATTCAAATAATCAAAACTCGTCAACATGAAAGTCCATATGCATCGGAGTCCAAAATATCACAGCCCTGCATTAAATAGCTACCAAGTTGAGAGTATTCTGTAGTCTGAAAACCAGCCGCCGTATATTTGACAAGATGGAAGGAATTCAGATTGTTTATTATTCTATAATTCTATAATTATCCCAAATTAGAAACATGTCAACCAATCAGATTTCACTACCAGGTTTCTTGGTAGTGACGTCACTGGACGGCATTATCGCCTATTGAATTCAGACGCCTCTCTTAGCGAGTGAGAACGAGATGAGATCGGCGGCTGGCTTTCAGTCTAACATAAAATAAGATTACGAACCTTAATTCGATGGTAAATCTTCGCAAACTTCCCGAATTTGGCGAAAAACGTCGTTAAACTGCTTTCCATTCCTATGTACGCCATATTGTTTAGGACCCAAGTGGGTCCTAGTAAGATGGCCGCCACGCTCACTTCCGGCATCAATTCCTGAACAATAGTTGCTCTATCCAGTCCTTTTATAGAGATCAGTGAGGCCAAGAGTAATTGAATACAGGAGTCCGAGGGTCGCAAGGACGAGAGGGGTAATTTCCCGGGGGCACTTACTTTCAAAATGGCGTCGGGATCGCGAGGCCGACATTTCGCGAGGACGCTTACATCAAAGGTGCCGACACTGAGTCGGATTTCTGGTTAATCCTTATTCTGTGGCCCGGAGCCCGGTGAGGGTGCTAATCTCGACACGCGTGGAGTCATTTACATCTGAATATTTATTTATTTGTATATATGTGTGGACGGACCATGCACGGTTAAGATTGTGGGGCACTGGGAACAATGTAGTTCTTGAAAAAAAGATTTCAGATATCAACATAATTTTTTCTTGACAAAAAGACTTGAGAAAGGAGTTTATAGGAAACGTATATATCACTTTTGAAAGAACAGAAACAAATTAATCAACGTCTACGCATGAAAGCAAAACAACGTCTTGAGTAGAAGGAAACCCGAGTCAAATCGAAACTCTAAAGGAGGAAAAAGCAATAGTAAAACTTGAAAACCAACGAAGAAATAAAGACCGGCGAAAAGTTTACGGTAAAAAATGTAGAGCAGCCGCTCTCAGTAATCACATGAACATTTAGTAGCAAACTGTTCAAGTTTCCCTGTTTACATCCTATCACTGTTAATTTTGTTTTCTTTTTTGTGTGTCCTTAAAGTGTTTTAAACGTATCCATTGCATGTCATTTTGCTTGCCTGTTGTATTTATCTGTGCCTGCCGTTTTAATATCTTCGTTTAAATGGTTTTCTTATTGTATAACCACTTGTGACTTAACGTAGCTTGTCCATAATTTGGCACAAAACTCGGACTGAAATGGAGAAATTTTTCTTCTGTAAAACGTACAAATGCTGTGGAAATATTTGTTAACATGTAAGTGAAAACAGTTTCAGCTCTTCAGATTTCGAAATAAAAAATTGTTTTTGTTTAATAATAGCTTAAAGGAATTTGAAATGCCATCAATCAATATAGCCGTGGCGGCCAGCCAGGTAGTTGTTTGAGTAGTTTTCAATCAATTCAATGTTTTTGAAAAATGTTTTCAGATGCTGTAGCGATGCTGTAGTTTTTTGTAAACATAGAATAAAAGAACTGTAAACCTTAATATTTTGACAAAATTTTTACACCTGCCTGTCGCCTATTTCCAGGCCCCCAACAAAAAAGAGGGCAAGGGGGGTTGCATAAATGTTTTCTAATCAGGGGGTATTTACAAAAATTCATGTAAACTGTATACAAATATATATATATATTTGGCACGGTGTCACGCGGTAAGAATTGTTGGGCACTGGTGCCTAGCGACGAAGAAAAGTATAAACTCTCAAACAAATAGTATTTTGCTTTCGTTTATCTAAACGAAACGAAATGGAGCACGAAGAAAAGAAGGATACAAACAACCTGTTTAATATATATATCTTGAAAACTTGAACTTGAACAACTTGAACAGAGAACTTGAAGAAACCAAACGCCGTATGGTAAACAAAAACTCGATCTGAATTGCAGTGTTTGAAGTCACTCCGTGGTCAAATCAACGGTAGGATTCTTGTTGTTTTCAAGTTTTCAAGTTTTCAAGTTTTCACTAAACAACATACAGCTTTACGTTTTCGTGCTTTCCCTTTGCTCGTCCAAACCATAAATCAGCTGAACTAAAGCTAACTTAAAACACTACCTTTATAAGCTTATGTAGACGTGATGTTTTTCAATGGCATTGCATGCACTTTTTAATATTAAATACTCATGGGCTTTGGCGATTTTTTTTGCTGTATTTCCAAATTTTCGACTGAAACGTTGTCTGTTTAATATTTCTTTCTAGAATCCGATTATACTGAATTGTTTTTATCTCGGACTCTATTATAAATGTAATTTTTAAGCTGTTGACTTTTAATTCGGCCTTTGCCGAACATGTATGCATAAGGAAGCCATTTAAGGCTTACTAAAAATAATCCCTTTTGAATAAACCTCCTAAAAACATATTTTGTACAACCAGAATTTAATAGTAAAATCTAAGTTTTGCTTTGATATGTTAAATCAGTTTAGTCATCTTATCCATAAATTATATAATTATCTTGAGGATTATCATTTGTTTTTATATCTGTTTGATTTTATGGAGTGCTTATTTTAATCAGGGTGGGTGGGGGGGGGGGGGGTGGGGGTGTTTAAAAAAAGCATTTAATAAAAGCGGTCGAGGGGTTGTTGCATTCATGTATTTCTAGTTATCTCATGTCCTTGAAACTTGAAATTACAAATGGCTTACTACAAGCATTTTCGTCTTCAAACTCAAGGACCACACTTTCAATTTTCATGCAGTCAGCCAAATATTGAAAGCGACTTTCCAAGCGAACAGCCAAAAACGAGCACGCGATGAAGAAGAACGACGAAGAATCTTTATCAATTAAACTTTAAAAACACTTGGACTGCATTTTGACTTCCCTTCGTAACTAGATCTTCAAGTTTTGAATTTTTTTTTTATAACAAAAAAGGTTCCAAGCTTCCCTGTCAGACTGCATGTCGGCAGTTATTTACTCTCGAACGATAAACTTTGGACTTTTGAATATCACGTGAACGTCATCTCGATTACGCAACTTAATTCAATTATGTTAAGACCTCGGGCAAATATTTTTCTATACGGACCTCCCAGCCGGTAAATAACATAATTATATATATCACAAGAAAGGATTTATAAAGCAACACACGCCGGGCATAAAAGGCGCCAAAATCCAAAATCGCCATGTTCGACGAGCGGCAAATGTGGGAGTCTGGTTACGAATACCAATCTTGCCCGAGTCGTCGAATTTGAAGCCCTTGGATGACGATCGTATTTACTCGGAGAAACATTGAGTGTCAGAAATGAACAGAGCTTGTCTAAAGCTTCATTGTGATACCAAACATGCTATGTTTTCTTCAGATGACTTCTTTGTGGGAAGCGTCAAACTTTATGGATTTTCGAAGAATAGGATGCTGCTCAAACAAAGGAAATTTTGAGGCTTGTTTTATTTTTTAACAGTATTATCCTTGGGTGGAATTCCTCGTTCAACTGATGCCTGGAGTTTTGGTCTCAAATCTGTTCTTTTTGGTTTTGGAAGTTTAAGCTTAGATTTTCGATTATTTGGGAATTTCAACGAGGCATCTCAGGCCAACAACGTGCGTTTGGACTTATGCATGGACATAAAATACATTAAGAAGCGAAGGGAATATTCACATTATTTGACATTTCAAAGTTTGTACTTTGTCTATAAATGGAGGTGATTAGTATGGTCGACAAATTTAGGCTTAAGGATGTGCCAGTCAGTGCCTTACAAAGACAAGAGAGGTAGCGAAATTTTATAATGTAAGGAATGTAAACAGTCGAAATTATTTGCTATTTGTAGCATGGTGCTAGAGTCTTGATACTTTTAATATATTTTCTAATTGTTTCTTTGAGAAATCCACAATAATAGGTGGAAAAAACCCAATATTGGGTTCATTTTAATTGTATGTATCTAGCAGCCTGGCACTGACATCAGGATGTGTATTTTTTTTTGTTCTGGTTTACATAGTATATGTCTTTAATAACATTTACGGTGTGACCTTATAACAGTCTGGAAAATGTCTACTTGGTGTCTTTGCCAGATTACCTTAAATCATTTGTTGTGTACTACAGATATATTTTAACAGTACTGGTTTAATGAAGTCAATGGTACAGTCAAAACTAGTGTGGTTTTTGCAAATAAATTCTAGTTGCTGAAGATTGAAATCATATTTTACTGTCACATGTATATATAAATCAATTTGCATGTACACAAATGCTATTTTGGCCTGCTTTTACAGTTATTGGCATGATCAGTCTAATCGTCAAATATTATACGCTAGCCTTTACAGTAGCTGATAGTAACAACGAATGATGGTACATTGATAGATGCATCAACATGTCACAATCTATTTTTCTGGTTCTGGTTGATAGTAATTTCTGGTTTATTAACTACATGTATATGGACTTGGCTGCAGAGCCACACTATTAATGACTTTGTTGATTCTTAGCCCCATTAATAACATGTACAGTATCAATATGAGCCTGGCTACATGGACAGTATTAATACGAGCCCGGCTGCATGTACATATACAGTATCAATATGAGTCTGGCTACATGGACAGTATTAATATGAACCCGGCTACATGTACATATACAGTATCAATATGAGTCTGGCTATATGAACATTATTAATACGAGCCCAGCTGCATGTACATATACAGTATCAATATGAGTCTGGCCACATGGACAGTATTAAGCCCGGCTACATGTACATGTACATATACAGTATCAATATGAGTCTGGCTTCAGATACCTACATTGGACATGTTGACATAGGCCCAGGCCACTATTACTTCATGTTTTAGTTGCTTCTAAGCCCATGTTTATACCATTGTGGCTAAATTGACAGACCCATCTATTACAATACTGAATTTCCTTGCTAAAATTTGGGCCGGCCTACTGAGTTAGCTGGCATCTCATTCATGCGAGGTTAACTGGGACAGAAATTTCCTACATGAACTGGTTACATGGTTTTATTATTACAAATACTAGTGTTAGATGTGTATAGCCATTGTTGATGAAAATTTCTTGTTATTATGAACCAAGTTTTTATCAAAAACTGACAGTATAATGTTGTAAATGTTAAGTTACTAAATGTATGTACTGTTTAAGAGTTTATTTGAAAAAAAAGAAGTTTTTTCTTGGATATTTCGCGCTGTAAGCAGGATAGGTTTTCCGCAAACACAAATTTTAAAGCCAAACTGCCTGGTATCATTTTATCCCATACTGTTGTTCATATTTCTAACACTTTAATTGAAACTTATACTCTTAGTTAGACCTCTTAGTTAGACTATAGATAAAAGCTATACAAGCACAAAGTCAATGCAGTCGTTTCATCGTTTGACTTTAGAAATTTCCCCACCAAACTTCAAATCAAAATATATAAAGAATGCATAAAACAAAACAAAACATAGAGTTTGAAGCTACACTGTAGAGGTTTTACTGAGCAATTTAATCTGTATTTACTAGCCAAACTTCTCTGAAATCATAGATACCTTTGTACACCTCAACTCATTTTCAATAAAATGTAATTCATGCTGCTGCGTCTAGAAAGAAACGTTTATACACCGCTCTTTTTGCGAAAAAGAAGCCGCCATCTTTTTTCTGTTGTGGTGCTCGCTTCCGCTGGCCAATAGTAACGTCAACTGTTGAATCCCGGCGATTTTTGGCCCTTTCGTGCCCGGCGTGACATAGTACAATGTGTTGATATAATAGATTAGCCATTGCCTAACTAATTCAGATCAATAAGACATAAGAGTTAGCAAGACAAATTTTGCAGTGTTTGCAGGATCTGTGAAGGTACTAACAGAGAACCACGCACAATCTGGTAGGCCCGCCATCACGGCACATCCAAGATATTTACATAAAGAGCGAGCTGCAGCTTGAAAGCACACGTGAGAGCGTCTTGCAGATCGGCCATGTTTTGCGCATGCCCATAATTCCATATCAGAGGACTGGAGCCTAAAGTTTTGCCTAAAGTCTGCCGGGTTCCGGTTCATGAATATTGCTCAAAACACGATCCAAACAATATTATTAAAACCAAAAGTGCAAAACCTCAGCAATTCAGCGTGTTTTGACAAGTCATTTCAGCCATAAAAAGTGAGCTTTGGCAAGAACAAAACCATTGATTTTTATTATTTCGGATTCTTGACTTATTTATTCTTTTATTTTAAAAATAAAAGGATAAATTTTCAATTTTATTTTTATTCTGTTTTTCGGATTTTTAGCGTCAAACCCAGAAAACACCAAACTATTACATAAAACAAGACGCCTGCTTAGGCGTTCACTCCGGCTGCTGATTTCTGTAACCTTGGCGTAGCCCTTGCACATATAGAAAACCTGCCATGCGAAACAGTGCAAATTTTTTGACAAACCGAACGAGGTCTTCTATGAAGCTTTTGTTGGTATTCAGTTCAGTATAATCCAGCGCGCTTTCTGAATGCATGTAAACAAACAAAGCAATGGGCGATGTGGCATTCAACGGGCAATGTCGTATTTGTAAATTACAGCGAGCATACACCAGCTGCTTTGCTGTTTTTTTTAAGCCTACAATGATGAGATTACGAAAGATACACCCAAACTGTCTAGCGAAATGAGGAGAGGTATTAAGATGACAAGAGATGACTTGCAAAGACTGAGTGTCTATTAGGTGTGTATTTAATTATACATGTAAAACTCAGGTTTATCTCCTCCAGCTTCGGTTCTGGTAAAACGTCGATTCCGCAGGGCCTTCTGTCCGCTAAATTGTGAACCTGTCGAAGAAACGCTGAAACGCGGTATATCTCTTTCATAACTGTAAAGTTTACACGGCTTTTTCAAACATATCAGACACACGTTTGCGAGAGAACGAAGTCAACGCAGACAGATCAAATTACACACATTCATGAAGATTTTATATAGGTGATGGAAAAAATTGTCAATTTGGGATCACAATAATATATGATCGAAACTGAATACGAGTAAAATGAAGGTGCGTTTGTGACTGCGTACGTTAATGCAGGAAGCAGTGACCGCGCAGTGTGTACAAACAGGGAATTCCCGACTCTGCATGAACAAGATGCTTGCTTTACCTTTCAATGCTTTCATCCTGTGTTTACATGACAATTTCTAGCCCTGCTACCCGAGCTGCATTTATTTTCCCATGCACGATACCCAGAATCGCACTTTTGCGAGTACGTTTTCAATTTATAACCTAGACACGAGCAAACAGAACTTGTGAAATACAACGTTGTCCAGAAGGAACTTGTATAGACAAACATTGTCGCGTATACGCAGCTCTGACGTTCCAGCCCAGGTAGTTGAGCTAGACCGATCTAATAACCGAGATCCCGGTTGCACTGTTATTTTTAGGTAGTAAAAATAACCACACGTGTAGTAATTTTAACTATCTGCATGGGACGTAGTAACTTTGTCTTAGTTGTTTTAACTACAATTTCGTAGTTAAAACTACTCTGACCGGATAGTTATTTTAACTACTCGAGTTTAACTTTGTCCATAGTTGTTTTAACTACAATTGTGTAGTTAAAACGATTGCGGCTATAGTGAAAATAACTAGTTGTTTCAAATAGTTATTTTAACTACTCGAGTTTAACTTTGTCGTAGTCATTTTTACTACAATTTCCGGTAGTTGAAACTACTATGACTGTAGACTAGTAAAAACAACTAGATTTTTGGATAGTTATTTTGACTACACAAAGCCATAGTCTTGTCGTAGTTATTTTAACAAAAATTTCAGGTAGTTAAAACTACCCTGACTGTAGTATTGTAGTAAAAACAACTAGTCAAACAGTGTAGGTAGTTATTCATATTATTATATAGCCATAACTTTGTGGTATAGTTGTTTGAACTTAATATTCCGATAGCATGCACAAAGCGACATCTCGGCTAGGCGGGCTGCCTCGGTTCTCATATAAACGCAAGATGAAAATTAAATAGTAACAAACGCACGATCTAGTCCGGCTCGCCTCCCTATATAAACAAGCCCTTTTATAGTGTACTGTAGGTCTACGGCCCGTCTACCGCAATCCGTGTGTGCAATTGTGAGCGTATATGAATGAGATCAGGATACTTGCCAGCGACATTATTGATCAACAATTAATTATATTTCAGTGAACAGCTTCAGGGACACCAGGAAAGTGAAGAAAGAAAGCATGAAGATTAGCATTTTAGCACGCATCAGTTTCGCAAAGCCAGACGGGATGACGTAATGATTGCCATTTCGGAACATAGACTCGTCTACCACAGGTAGCCCGAGTAATAAGATTACAAACCTCAATTCGGTGATAACTCACGATGGTCGGTTGCTAAGGAGTTTTCCTCCGGAAGCGCGGGCTCGGATACCATAAGCGGTCATTCCCAGGGGAGTAGATTTCCATCGAAATTTAAAACTTTTCAACATGGCGAATTCAGAGGCTGAGAAAATTATAGCCGCGCTTTCCACGCTTAAACTAGGGTCATCTGGAGATGACACAGAGAGGTCAGAGAAGTTTTGGAACCCCGCGCTAGTGGCAATGAAGTTTTCGGTGGAGAATTTGTGGATGAATGCCGTATGGGAGTGCAAGTCGAAGCCAAATTATGGAATGCGAGACCTCGATCCCATCTTAGAAGAACGAGCTTCTAACAAGTTTGAGCTTACCGGGCCTCTAATCGACTCGTATCTTCGAGAATTGGGGAAAGCCATGTATAGTAAGCTTGGCCGTTCCAGAAATACTGGACTAATGCCACCTGTAAAGTTGTTTTTGCCATATAATATATTTCGGCATTTATGCAATATTGCTGTTGGGTATGGCGGGTCGTTAAAGAACACCAAAGCTCAAATGTTGGTAACTGTGGATCGATTCGAGACGGCGTCAAAGGTGTTCTCGCCGGTCAGATTTGGTGGGAATAACTTTTTAAAGAAAAGACACTTCACCAAAGTCAAGGAGAATGGTCGCACACTGCTACGATATTCTGGAAGAGCAGCCATAGTGGGTCCTACTAATTACTGCCCGAGACTGCCCGGGACTGCCCGAGACTGCCCGGGGTATATAAAATGAACGCCCGAGACTGCCCGGGAGTAAAAAATGACTGCCAGAGACGGTATACATCTACATTAGAGGCCTTATATATATATAATAAAGACTAGATCCACATTTACGGCAAACCGCAAACTGCAGTTCGGAAATCAGCAGTTAGCCGTTAGAAGTTAGGACAATTTATATGTTAAGATTGAAAGCTGCCGTTTGTGATTTGCCGTATATATGAAAATAAACGGCAATCTTAACCTGCTGGGCTAATATTTTAAACATAGCAAAATTAAAAAGCTGGAAACTGCCGTGAATTTCGGGGAACGAAAAACTGATGTTTCAAGCGGAGCCCTTCCGATAAGTTGTGAAAGGCCGTTGTGAAGAATGTGGCAAAATATCACAAAATATGCCGAGTCAGAAAACTCTACGCGAGTCAGAAAAATCTAAAATAACCGAAAGTCTAGCAAACGAAAGCCTTGTATTCAGTGCGGAACGTTTAACGCTTTCCCTTAACGCGGCTTAAAATCGTCTGGCGTTTATACCTGGGCTGCAGCTGGCTAAAAGACACAGACTATATACTAGGACAGCCTTGCCACCTTGTTTTCCTTATGAGAAAGAATGAAAGATATGGTTAACAACATTATTTATAAAAAAATAATTAATTACTGCATAAGGGAACGATTTATAGGTCTCGGGCAGTCATTTTATATTCCCGGGCAGTCTCGGGCAGTCCCGGGCAGTCCCGGGCAGTAATTAGTAGGACCGGCCATAGTTGTGTGAAAGTCAACACCACTGATTTTTGAATACAATGTCAAGCAAGAAAAAGTGACACTTACATTTTATGTTCAGCGATACGACAGGGAGGATTTTTCACTAGATTTAAGACTTCAAGCTGTTATTAACCAGGAAGCTTAATAGTGAATTGAACAATACATTACATGCTTGGTAAGCATCATATTGAAAATTTGCAAAAAATCACAATTGGGACCAATTTGAAGTTAACATCCAGTGTCCACCTTAGCCAAGGGGAAACAACTTAAACCCGGGCGTAGAGAGGTTCGGCTTAAGGTTATGTGTTTGGGTAGATCTATAGCCATCATACCCGAAATCCTAAGCCGAACCTCTCTCTACGCCTGGGTTAAATTGTCTCCTTATGCCAAGGGTAATGGGTAGGGATTTTGACAATATATACTACCATACAATAAACTATTATCTACTAGTACTGGGTAGTTTTGCCTGCCAATAGACCTTATTGATCATTCCGGCAGAATGAAAGCGAGGTGGTTGGGGTAAATTAGCCTGCAAACCGGCTCTCCTGTGGGTGTGAATGCAGGCTAATTTGACCCAACAACCTCACTTACATTTTTTTTGGAATTTGTAAGGTATATTTAACCTATTAAGCCACAATGTGCCCCTCTTTGTTATTTTACTTTGTCAAACACCAAGTGATTTTACTGGTCAAGGGGAAAGTGTTTGGTGTTAATAGGTAAACCATAAATATTGTTTGCAATTTTGAAATATGATATATTACAACTGAAAAATTCTGGCAAAACTGCCAACATCATTTTATTAAAGTTTTCAGAACAATGATTATCATTATTAATGAATCTTCATTTGAAGCTTTTCAGCCAATGTAACTATAAACAAAATATAATTGATGAACTAATTATTTAAGCAAAGTTTTCTATCTGTAATCTTGGATCATTATCAGTGCATATAATATTATGACAATGATCTGGACTTACTTATCGAAAGCCTTGCTTAATTAAACAATTGTGGTGTTTTGCACAAAACATTTATGATATTTTCTCATAAACTTTCCACAAGATTGCAGTTACTGTATTGTTGTTTATACTGTATTATAAACTGGATACATAATATTATAAGCAATGGTATTTTACAATGTTGGAGTTGTTATTGTTGTTAATTACAAACTGAACATAATTAGCAATGTATTTTTAAATATTTGTAGTTTATTCCTACAAGCCTGGAAATATATTTCTTTGGTACAGTCAAAATAACCAGTATCAATGTGCTTGTGCCTTTCAAAAACAAATGGCACATGTCAGGCTACGTGTGCTGAATGTCAGATAAGCATTCTTTACTGTTGGTGAGGAATTTGAACTGAAAATTTAATAAGATGCATGCAGAGCTACAGTATACTGTAGTAAATTTAACTAGAAAAATCCGCAATGTGTCCGCAAAAATGCATAAAAATACAAATTTGTACTGGTCATTTTTCTGAACTGGATGCTTATTTGCAGGCTTTGTCTTACTCTTTGTAAATACCACTTAGTCAATTAAAATGCAAATTTTACACATTCAGATATTTAAATAATAATAATATAGTCTATTCACAAATTTCTTGTCTTGAAAAACAATATTGTTAAACTTTTGTACTTTAAACTTACAACATTATTTAAAGAATTATTAGTTTCAGTTAGTTCTTTAACTGTCTGCCTTACAATTCCTTCTAAATACCTTCCCCGCTTGTACTTGCCAGTCAGATCTTCCATCATAGCTTTTGGGGCATTTGACGATACAAAATCCCATGCACCAAATAATGCACCTTCTTCCCCACCATGTATAAATTCCAGTGCATCTTTGGTTTCTTCTCGTCTTCTGTATCGGACACCAGATTTATTATTAGTGATGGTCTCTTGTGTGGTACTTGTGTTTTTTCTACATGTTTGAGACTGGTCTTTGCGTTCAAACAGTATTTTCAGTCTACCATATTGCTGAGTTATATTGCTTAACTTCTGCTGTTGTTCAGTCACTTTTTGTGCTGCAACTTCCTTTTCTTGAATATATTTTTCCAAATCACATTCTATAAGTGGAAAAAGGCATTGATAATATTCAACCTAATCATATTCAAATTGCACCATTCCTGTCACTAGCTGCTACTGTATAGTGTCTGATATCTATAAAGACCTGATTTGTGGCAATTGATTTGCATGTTAAAACAAACCTATCTACGTTGTTCGCATCTGTATTAAGTATGTTTCTTAGGATTAGCCAGTCTGGGTACCTGGCTACATTGCTGAGATCTGGCATTTGTTACTATAACTAAATAGTAATATTCATGTTCATCCTGAATATATTTAGAACCTGTACTGGCCCGCATAGACAAAATCTTGCTTTGCCTTGCATTGGGGTAACAGGGCTGCATGTAAATAAGATTTTGTGGGCTGGCGTGCCTACCCGGGTTGAATTTAAAGGCTCTCTTCAAACGAATATGATGGATGCCAGGGTTTATAACCATGAAACTTGTGTGGGAAAGTGAGATTTCAGGTTCACAGGAGGTCTGGCTTGTTTGGCAAGTCAGCCTGCCTGAACAGTGTCATGTGAACATGAATAAACTTGCCTCACATAAACACTCCTTGAGGTGGATTATAATATTGAAATTTTAATCTTGTAAAATAAGACAAATACTGATCAGTAGGTGTACTATTATAGGCAATTGTTTGCTATTAAAAGACAACCATATTTGTTTCCGAATTTTTCATTTTACATAGATAACATAAGTAACTTATACGTACTAGCAGCAGCCACTTTGTCCTCTGCTACAGCCACAAGCGAACTGACTTGGTATTTCTTTTCCAGAAGCTGTTGCTCGGCGAGGTCAACCTTTGCTTTTTTCAACTCAGTGTCTCGTATGTTGCTTGACAATTGCCCTTGGTGATTTACCACTGTGAAGTATGCACCACATTCAGCCTTCGATTCAGCCTTCGATTCGGCCTTCGATTCAGCCATCGATTCAATTATCGCATCTTATTGCGAAGTTATCTCCATATTCATCAGGTGGTCGCTATTGCAGAATATCATACAAAAACACAATTTTCTCAGGCGCTATTTTATATGATTTCTTCAAATTTACATATGTTGTACAGAATTTCATGCTCTTTAATCTGGTATAAGTCTCCAAAGTGGCACAAACCCATGAAAGACGCAGGCGAGCGTTAAACAAATTGCGGTGCGGCGTTATTAATACGCCTGACGGGTTGCGTTGCATATTTCAGATTACCTCAGATATAAACCCAATTATCTCAGGCGCTATTCTATACGATTTTTTTGAAATTTACATATGTTGTACAGAATTTCATGCTCTTTAATTTGGCATAAGTCGCCAGAGTGGCACAAACCCTTGAACGACGCAGTCGAGCTTTAAACAAATTGCGCGCGGCGTCATTAATACGACTGACGGGAGTTGCCTTGCATATTTCAGATTACCTCAGATATAAACACAATTATCTCAGGCGCTATTCTATACGATTTTTTTGAAATTCACATATGTTGTACAGAATTTCATGCTCTTTAATTTGGCATAAGTCGCCAGAGTGGCACATACCCTTGAACGACGCAGGCGAGCTTTAAGCAAATTGCGCGCGGCGTCATTAATACGACTGACGGGGTTTGCCTTGCATATTTCAGATTACTTCAGATATAAACACAATTATCTCTGGCGCTATTCTATACGATTTTTTTGAAATTCACATATGTTGTTCAGAATTTCATGCTCTTTAATTTGGTATAAGTCGCCATAGTGGCACACACCCATGAACGACGCAGGAGAGCGTTAAACAAATTGCGGAGCGGCGTCATTAATACGACTGACGGGGGTTGCCTTGGATATTTCAGATTACCTCAGATATAAACACAATTATCTCAGGCGCTATTCTATACGATTTTTTTGAAATTCACATATGTTGTTCAGAATTTCATGCTCTTTAATTTGGTATAAGTCGCCATAGTGGCACACACCCATGAACGACGCAGGAGAGCGTTAAACAAATTGCGGCGCGGCGTCATTAATACGACTGACGGGGTTTGCCTTGCATATTTCAGATTACTTCAGATATAAACACAATTATCTCTGGCGCTATTCTATACGATTTTTTTGAAATTCACATATGTTGTACAGAATTTCATGCTCTTTAATTTGGTATAAGTCGCCAGAGTTGCAACAAACCCTTGAACGACGCAGGCGAGCTTTAAACAAATTGCGCGCGGCGTCATTAATACGACTGACAGGGGTTGCCTTGGATATTTCAGATTACCTCAGATATAAACACAATTATCTCAGGCGCTATTCTATACGATTTTTTTTAAATTCACATATGTTGTACAGAATTTCATGCTCTTTAATTTGGCATAAGTCGCCAGAGTGGCACATACCCTTGAACGACGCAGGCGAGCTTTAAGCAAATTGCGCGCGGCGTCATTAATACGACTGACGGGGTTTGCCTTGCATATTTCAGATTACTTCAGATATAAACACAATTATCTCAGGCGCTATTCTATACGATTTTTTTGAAATTCACATATGTTGTACAGAATTTCATGCTCTTTAATTTGGTATAAGTCGCCATAGTGGCACACACCCATGAACGACGCAGGAGAGCGTTAAACAAATTGCGGCGCGGCGTCATTAATACGACTGACGGGGGTTGCCTTGGATATTTCAGATTACCTCAGATATAAACACAATTATCTCAGGCGCTATTCTATACGATTTTTTGGAAATTCACATATGTTGTACAGAATTTCATGCTCTTTAATTTGGCATAAGTCGCCAGAGTGGCACATACCCTTGAACGACGCAGGCGAGCTTTAAGCAAATTGCGCGCGGCGTCATTAATACGACTGACGGGGTTTGCCTTGCATATTTCAGATTACTTCAGATATAAACACAATTATCTCTGGCGCTATTCTATACGATTTTTTTGAAATTCACATATGTTGTACAGAATTTCATGCTCTTTAATTTGGTATAAGTCGCCATAGTGGCACACACCCATGAACGACGCAGGAGAGCGTTAAACAAATTGCGGAGCGGCGTCATTAATACGACTGACGGGGTTTGCCTTGCATATTTCAGATTACTTCAGATATAAACACAATTATCTCAGGCGCTATTCTATACGATTTTTTTGAAATTCACATATGTTGTACAGAATTTCATGCTCTTTAATTTGGTATAAGTCGCCATAGTGGCACACACCCATGAACGACGCAGGAGAGCGTTAAACAAATTGCGGCGCGGCGTCATTAATACGACTGACGGGGGTTGCCTTGGATATTTCAGATTACCTCAGATATAAACACAATTATCTCAGGCGCTATTCTATACGATTTTTTTGAAATTCACATATGTTGTACAGAATTTCATGCTCTTTAATTTGGTATAAGTCGCCATAGTGGCACACACCCATGAACGACGCAGGAGAGCGTTAAACAAATTGCGGAGCGGCGTCATTAATACGACTGACGGGGGTTGCCTTGGATATTTCAGATTACCTCAGATATAAACACAATTATCTCAGGCGCTATTCTATACGATTTTTTTGAAATTCACATATGTTGTACAGAATTTCATGCTCTTTAATTTGGTATAAGTCGCCATAGTGGCACACACCCATGAACGACGCAGGAGAGCGTTAAACAAATTGCGGCGCGGCGTCATTAATACGACTGACGGGGTTTGCCTTGCATATTTCAGATTACTTCAGATATAAACACAATTATCTCTGGCGCTATTCTATACGATTTTTTTGAAATTCACATATGTTGTACAGAATTTCATGCTCTTTAATTTGGTATAAGTCGCCAGAGTTGCACAAACCCTTGAACGACGCAGGCGAGCTTTAAACAAATTGCGCGCGGCGTCATTAATACGACTGACAGGGGTTGCCTTGGATATTTCAGATTACCTCAGATATAAACACAATTATCTCAGGCGCTATTCTATACGATTTTTTTTAAATTCACATATGTTGTACAGAATTTCATGCTCTTTAATTTGGCATAAGTCGCCAGAGTGGCACATACCCTTGAACGACGCAGGCGAGCTTTAAGCAAATTGCGCGCGGCGTCATTAATACGACTGACGGGGTTTGCCTTGCATATTTCAGATTACTTCAGATATAAACACAATTATCTCTGGCGCCATTCTATACGATTTTTTTGAAATTCACATATGTTGTACAGAATTTCATGCTCCTTAATTTGGTATAAGTCGCCAGAGTTGCACAAACCCTTGAACGACGCAGGCGAGCTTTAAACAAATTGCGCGCGGCGTCATTAATACGACTGACAGGGGTTGCCTTGGATATTTCAGATTACCTCAGATATAAACACAATTATCTCAGGCGCTATTCTATACGATTTTTTTGAAATTCACATATGTTGTACAGAATTTCATGCTCTTTAATTTGGCATAAGTCGCCAGAGTGGCACATACCCTTGAACGACGCAGGCAAGCTTTAAACAAATTGCGCGCGGCGTCATTAATACGACTGACAGGGGTTGCCTTGGATATTTCAGATTACCTCAGATATAAACACAATTATCTCAGGCGTTATTCTATACGATTTTTTTGAAATTCACATATGTTGTACAGAATTTCATGCTCTTTAATTTGGTATAAGTCGCCATAGTGGCACACACCCATGAACGACGCAGGAGAGCGTTAAACAAATTGCGGAGCGGCGTCATTAATACGACTGACGGGGGTTGCCTTGGATATTTCAGATTACCTCAGATATAAACACAATTATCTCGGGCGCTATTCTATACGATTTTTTTGAAATTCACATATGTTGTACAGAATTTCATGCTCTTTAATTTGGCATAAGTCGCCAGAGTGGCACATACCCTTGAACGACGCAGGCGAGCTTTAAGCAAATTGCGCGCGGCGTCATTAATACGACTGACGGGGGTTGCCTTGCATATTTCAGATTACCTCAGATATAAACACAATTATCTCAGGCGCTATTCTATACGATTTTTTTGAACATATCTCTTTTTAATATGTAAGCCACTCTAGTTGCTTAAGTAGTGTATATATGTAGTGGATGAATAAATTAGATTTTCTAACATATAACTCCTTGTTTGTTCGAACTGCATGGTATCAAACACGCTGAGAAAACTTGTATCCAAGGTCTTATTTCGGCGCTCTAGTAGCCTGCGTGCAGTCCCAGACTTCCAAGTACGAGTTTGACACGCAGCGGAGCTGTGCATTTAATTAAAAAGATGGATTAGGTTACAATGCTCCACATTCGGGACAAGCTTGTTGCAAGAAAGACGGTGTAATTAGAATTTATATTATATAAATGAGATAATTGTGTTTATATCTGCTCGCCTCCGTCGTTCAAGGGTCTGTGCCACTATGGCGACTTATACCAAATTAAAGAGCATAAAATTCTGTACAACATATGTGAATTTCAAAAAAATCGTATAGAATAGCGCCTGAGATAATTGTGTTTATATCTGAGGTAATCTGAAATATGCAAGGCAACCCCCGTCAGTCGTATTAATGACGCCGCGCGCAATTTGTTTATAGCTCGCCTGCGTCGTTCAAGGGCCTGTGCCATTCTGGCGACTTATAACAAATTAAAGAGCATGAAATTCTGTACAACATATGTGAATTTAAAAAGAAATCGTATAGAATAGCGCCTGAGATAATTGTGTTTATATCTGAGGTAATCTGAAATATGAAAGGCAACCTCCATCAGTCGTATTAATGACGCCGCGCCGCAATTTGTTTAACGCTCGCCTGCGTCGTTCACGGGTGTGTGCCACAATGGGGACTTATACCAAATTAAAGAGCATGAAATTCTGTACAACATATGTGAATTTCAAAAAAATCGTATAGAATAGCGCCTGAGATAATTGTATTTATATCTGAGGTAATCTGAAATATGCAAGGCAACCCTCGTCAGTCGTATTAATGACGCCTCGCGCAATTTGTTTAAAGCTCGTCTGCGTCGTTCAAGGGTATGTGCCACTCTGGCGACTTATAACGAATTAAAGAGCATGAAATTCTGTACAACATATGTAAATTTCAAAAAAATCGTATAGAATAGCGCCAGAGATATTTGTGTTTATATCTGAAGTAATCTGAAATATGCAAGGCAACCCCCTTCAGTCGTATTAATGACGCCGCGAACAATTTGTTTAAAGCTCGCCTGCGTCGTTCAAGGGTTTGTGCCACTCTGGCGACTTATGCCAAATTAAAGAGCATGAAATTCTGTACAACATATGTGAATTTCAAAAAAATCGTATAGAATAGCGCCTGAGATAATTGTGTTTATATCTGAGGTAATCTGAAATATGCAAGGCAACCCCCGTCAGTCGTATTAATGACGCCTCGCGCAATTTGTTTAAAGCTCGCCTGCGTCGTTCAAGGGTATGTGCCACTCTGGCGGCTTATGCCAAATTAAAGAGCATGAAATTCTGTACAACATATATAAATTTCAAAAAAATCGTATAGAATAGCGTCAGAGATAATTGTGTTTATATCTGAAGTAATCTGAAATATGCAAGGCAACCCCCGTCAGTCGTATTAATGACGCCGCTCGCAATTTGTTTAAAGCTCGCCTGCGTCGTTCAAGGGTTTGTGCCACTCTGGCGACTTATGCCAAATTAAAGAGCATGAAATTCTGTACAACATATGTGAATTTCAAAAAAATCGTATAGAATAGCGCCTGTATAGGCAAATATACCATTCAAGACCCTCGATGATCGACCTACATGACGATTGTTTCGAGACTTTGTGGCTATATCTGAGACCTTGCAAACTACCTCGAGGCATTTCCTGTTTAATCGTATGCGTCGTCTATCATCCACCATCCAATGATTCTAATATAATGATAGAACATCTATCAACCAAGTTAGATTTAGCTCTCGCAAAACATCCGCACGCGGGAATATTACTTGTAGGAGATTTTAACAGATGTCCTATCTCTGACTTACGCAGACGATTTAACCTAAAGCAGATTGTTAAACAACCTACCAGAGGAGAGGCCATACTTGACTTGATTCTAACAAATTTGGCAGACTATTATAATCTACCTCAAGTCATATCACCGATAGGTCTTAGTGATCACAACTCTGTACTGTGTATACCAGCGAAACGCAGTCTTAAGAACGAAACATCCAAAGTAAAGATGAGACAAGGCAGTACCGCCAATAAGAACGCCCTCGGTAAGTGGCTGTCGAATGTCAACTGGAGTAACTTATATCATACCGCCTCATGTGATCAGAAACTTGAAATTTTACATACAACACTAGAAACTGTTCTGGATATTTTTCTCCCAAGTAAGGTGGTTAAATTGCACGATTGTGATAAACCGTGGATAACTGCCGAATTTAAGAGTATAGTAGAAGATAGACAAAAGGCTTTCTATCAGGGAAATAAACCTTTGTACAGTCGTTTACGTAACTTAGCCAACAGGGAAGGGAAGAAATTGAAATCAACATTTCTTAAAAGAAAATTGGAACAGCTTAAGTCTAATCCTAATCCAAAAAAGTGGTGGGATTCAATAAAAGGGCTTGCAGGATACCCCAAGAAAGCACAAATTTCGACCTGTCTTATTGGCAATCAAATCCTTGCTGGAAGAGCGCTTGCAGATAAAATGAATGACACATTTTCGTCCGTTACGCAACACATTGTTCCCCTTCAACCTAATCCTGA
This sequence comes from Paragorgia papillata, assembly GCA_035771165.1. Lineage (NCBI taxonomy): Eukaryota > Metazoa > Cnidaria > Anthozoa > Scleralcyonacea > Coralliidae > Paragorgia > Paragorgia papillata. The sequence continues at coordinate 1,864,709 of JAWNZC010000311.1, read as the reverse complement.
AGTTAACGAAATTGAAATCTTATCGAGGTACATTATTAGCGAAGACGAAGTTTACACGAAACTCTCTTGTTTACGTTCTTCTAAATCACCTGGCCCGGATGATGTTCCAAATTGGATGTTAAAACAATATGCACCTATTCTTGCTGCCCCTGTAGCCTCTATCTTTAACGAATCTATACAGCAAGCATGTGTTCCTATTAGATGGAAGAAAGCTGACATTATTCCTATTCCAAAAACTGCGAGAGTTGTCGATATAACGAAAGATCTACGTCCTATTTCATTAACAGCAACTCTGTCTAAAGTTTGTGAACGCTTTATTACAGATTGGCTTATAGAGTCCATATGGGATATGATAGATAAACGACAATTTGGTTCGATACCCAATTCATCTACTTCCCATGCACTAATCAGTTTTGTCCATCATCTACTAAGCGAAACCGACAGAACTAAGAAGAGAGTAAGAGTGTTTTTGCTTGACTTTTCTAAGGCATTTGACCTTATCGACCATACTATTCTTCTTCAGAAGTTATCCAACATGAATGTTCCACCAACGTTGATTAACTGGATAAGAAGTTTTCTTACAAATCGAAAACAACGTGTAAGATTAAAGGAATGCGTTTCTGAATGGCAAACAGTCAACGGTGGGGTTCCGCAAGGAACTGTATTAGGACCGATACTTTTCCTTGTGATGATTAATGACCTGTTGTCATATTGGACAGACCGATGGAAATATGTTGATGATAGTACAGTTACCGAAAGCATTCCTAGCAATTGTGACAGTAACCTACAAAGTCTTGTCAATGAGATCAACGACTGGACTACTCAAAATAAAATGAAACTTAATGTTACTAAATGTAAAGAATTAATCGTCGATTTTTCAAAAGAAAAACGGTCGTTTTTGCCATTGAACATTGCAGGAGTTTTGGTCGAAAAAGTCAAATCTGCTCGATTACTTGGACTTATTATCCAAGACGATCTGAGATGGAATGAACATGTTAATAGCATCGTGAAGAAAGCAGGAAAAAGGCTTTACATGTTGAGATTACTAAAACGATCAAATGCTGAAATAGATACGTTAATAATAGTATATACTACGATAATTAGACCTGTGCTTGAATACGCTTCCCAGGTATGGCATTATAATATTCCAAACTATTTGAGCGACGAGATTGAAGTCCTGCAAAAACGTGCATTGAGAATTATTTTACCTTCCTTAAGTTATAGAGAAGCTTTGGGCTGTACAAAGATTTTAACTTTAAAGGAACGCCGTGAAAACTTATCTGATAATTTTTTTAAGAACAATCACAATAACCTAAAGTTTCAAGAATGTTTACCTGATAGAATTTTAACTAACTATGAACTAAGACTTAGCGGATTTTACAACCATTATTTATGTAAGACTGAACGTTTTAAGAACTCGTTTTTCCCTCAAAGTGTTTTAAGAAGTAATTGTAAATAATATGTATAAATTAGAATTCTTCATAAATATGTAAATTTTTTAACTACTACTGATGTAATTTAACCTTTATAGCTTACAATATCGGTTTTTTAATAAATGTAAATCAAATCATCTAAATCAAGGTAATCTGGAATATGCAAGGCAACCCCCGTCAGTCGTATTAATGACGCCTCGCGCAATTTGTTTAAAGCTCGCCTACGTCGTTCAAGGGTATGTGCCACTCTGGCGACTTATGCCAAATTAAAGAGCATGAAATTCTGTACAACATATGTAAATTTCAAAAAAATCGTATTGAATAGCGCCAGAGATAATTGTGTTTATATCTGAGGTAATCTGAAATATGCAAGGCAACCCCTGTCAGTCGTATTAATGACGCCGCGCGCAATTTGTTTAAAGCTCGCCTGCGTCGTTCAAGGGTTTGTGCCACTCTGGTGACTTATGCCAAATTAAAGAGCATGAAATTCTGTACAACATATGTGAATTTCAAAAAAATCGTATAGAATAGCGCCTGAGATAATTGTGTTTATATCTGAGGTAATCTGAAATATGCAAGGCAACCCCCGTCAGTCGTATTAATGACGCCGCGCGCAATTTGTTTAAAGCTCGCCTGCGTCGTTCAAGGGCCTGTGCCATTCTGGCGACTTATAACAAATTAAAGAGCATGAAATTCTGTACAACATATGTGAATTTAAAAAGAAATCGTATAGAATAGCGCCTGAGATAATTGTGTTTATATCTGAGGTAATCTGAAATATGAAAGGCAACCTCCATCAGTCGTATTAATGACGCCGCGCCGCAATTTGTTTAACGCTCGCCTGCGTCGTTCACGGGTGTGTGCCACAATGGGGACTTATACCAAATTAAAGAGCATGAAATTCTGTACAACATATGTGAATTTCAAAAAAATCGTATAGAATAGCGCCTGAGATAATTGTATTTATATCTGAGGTAATCTGAAATATGCAAGGCAACCCTCGTCAGTCGTATTAATGACGCCTCGCGCAATTTGTTTAAAGCTCGTCTGCGTCGTTCAAGGGTATGTGCCACTCTGGCGACTTATAACGAATTGAAGAGCATGAAATTCTGTACAACATATGTAAATTTCAAAAAAATCGTATAGAATAGCGCCAGAGATATTTGTGTTTATATCTGAAGTAATCTGAAATATGCAAGGCAACCCCCTTCAGTCGTATTAATGACGCCGCGAACAATTTGTTTAAAGCTCGCCTGCGTCGTTCAAGGGTTTGTGCCACTCTGGCGACTTATGCCAAATTAAAGAGCATGAAATTCTGTACAACATATGTGAATTTCAAAAAAATCGTATAGAATAGCGCCTGAGATAATTGTGTTTATATCTGAGGTAATCTGAAATATGCAAGGCAACCCCCGTCAGTCGTATTAATGACGCCTCGCGCAATTTGTTTAAAGCTCGCCTGCGTCGTTCAAGGGTATGTGCCACTCTGGCGGCTTATGCCAAATTAAAGAGCATGAAATTCTGTACAACATATATAAATTTCAAAAAAATCGTATAGAATAGCGTCAGAGATAATTGTGTTTATATCTGAAGTAATCTGAAATATGCAAGGCAACCCCCGTCAGTCGTATTAATGACGCCGCTCGCAATTTGTTTAAAGCTCGCCTGCGTCGTTCAAGGGTTTGTGCTACTCTGGCGACTTATGCCAAATTAAAGAGCATGAAATTCTGTACAACATATGTGAATTTCAAAAAAATCGTATAGAATAGCGCCTGTATAGGCAAATATACCATTCAAGACCCTCGATGATCGACCTACATGACGATTGTTTCGAGACTTTGTGGCTATATCTGAGACCTTGCAAACTACCTCGAGGCATTTCCTGTTTAATCGTATGCGTCGTCTATCATCCACCATCCAATGATTCTAATATAATGATAGAACATCTATCAACCAAGTTAGATTTAGCTCTCGCAAAACATCCGCACGCGGGAATATTACTTGTAGGAGATTTTAACAGATGTCCTATCTCTGACTTACGCAGACGATTTAACCTAAAGCAGATTGTTAAACAACCTACCAGAGGAGAGGCCATACTTGACTTGATTCTAACAAATTTGGCAGACTATTATAATCTACCTCAAGTCATATCACCGATAGGTCTTAGTGATCACAACTCTGTACTGTGTATACCAGCGAAACGCAGTCTTAAGAACGAAACATCCAAAGTAAAGATGAGACAAGGCAGTACCGCCAATAAGAACGCCCTCGGTAAGTGGCTGTCGAATGTCAACTGGAGTAACTTATATCATACCGCCTCATGTGATCAGAAACTTGAAATTTTACATACAACACTAGAAACTGTTCTGGATATTTTTCTCCCAAGTAAGGTGGTTAAATTGCACGATTGTGATAAACCGTGGATAACTGCCGAATTTAAGAGTATAGTAGAAGATAGACAAAAGGCTTTCTATCAGGGAAATAAACCTTTGTACAGTCGTTTTACGTAACTTAGCCAACAGGGAAGGGAAGAAATTGAAATCAACATTTCTTAAAAGAAAATTGGAACAGCTTAAGTCTAATCCTAATCCAAAAAAGTGGTGGGATTCAATAAAAGGGCTTGCAGGATACCCCAAGAAAGCACAAATTTCGACCTGTCTTATTGGCAATCAAATCCTTGCTGGAAGAGCGCTTGCAGATAAAATGAATGACACATTTTCGTCCGTCACGCAACACATTGTTCCCCTTCAACCTAATCCTGAAGTTAACGAAATTGAAATCTTATCGAGGTACATTATTAGCGAAGACGAAGTTTACACGAAACTCTCTTGTTTACGTTCTTCTAAATCACCTGGCCCGGATGATGTTCCAAATTGGATGTTAAAACAATATGCACCTATTCTTGCTGCCCCTGTAGCCTCTATCTTTAACGAATCTATACAGCAAGCATGTGTTCCTATTAGATGGAAGAAAGCTGACATTATTCCTATTCCAAAAACTGCGAGAGTTGTCGATATAACGAAAGATCTACGTCCTATTTCATTAACAGCAACTCTGTCTAAAGTTTGTGAACGCTTTATTACAGATTGGCTTATAGAGTCCATATGGGATATGATAGATAAACGACAATTTGGTTCGATACCCAATTCATCTACTTCCCATGCACTAATCAGTTTTGTCCATCATCTACTAAGCGAAACCGACAGAACTAAGAAGAGAGTAAGAGTGTTTTTGCTTGACTTTTCTAAGGCATTTGACCTTATCGACCATACTATTCTTCTTCAGAAGTTATCCAACATGAATGTTCCACCAACGTTGATTAACTGGATAAGAAGTTTTCTTACAAATCGAAAACAACGTGTAAGATTAAAGGAATGCGTTTCTGAATGGCAAACAGTCAACGGTGGGGTTCCGCAAGGAACTGTATTAGGACCGATACTTTTCCTTGTGATGATTAATGACCTGTTGTCATATTGGACAGACCGATGGAAATATGTTGATGATAGTACAGTTACCGAAAGCATTCCTAGCAATTGTGACAGTAACCTACAAAGTCTTGTCAATGAGATCAACGACTGGACTACTCAAAATAAAATGAAACTTAATGTTACTAAATGTAAAGAATTAATCGTCGATTTTTCAAAAGAAAAACGGTCGTTTTTGCCATTGAACATTGCAGGAGTTTTGGTCGAAAAAGTCAAATCTGCTCGATTACTTGGACTTATTATCCAAGACGATCTGAGATGGAATGAACATGTTAATAGCATCGTGAAGAAAGCAGGAAAAAGGCTTTACATGTTGAGATTACTAAAACGATCAAATGCTGAAATAGATACGTTAATAATAGTATATACTACGATAATTAGACCTGTGCTTGAATACGCTTCCCAGGTATGGCATTATAATATTCCAAACTATTTGAGCGACGAGATTGAAGTCCTGCAAAAACGTGCATTGAGAATTATTTTACCTTCCTTAAGTTATAGAGAAGCTTTGGGCTGTACAAAGATTTTAACTTTAAAGGAACGCCGTGAAAACTTATCTGATAATTTTTTTAAGAACAATCACAATAACCTAAAGTTTCAAGAATGTTTACCTGATAGAATTTTAACTAACTATGAACTAAGACTTAGCGGATTTTACAACCATTATTTATGTAAGACTGAACGTTTTAAGAACTCGTTTTTCCCTCAAAGTGTTTTAAGAAGTAATTGTAAATAATACGTATAAATTAGAATTCTTCATAAATATGTAAATTTTTTAACTACTACTGATGTAATTTAACCTTTATAGGTTACAATATCGGTTTTTTAATAAATGTAAATCAAATCATCTAAATCAAGGTAATCTGGAATATGCAAGGCAACCCCCGTCAGTCGTATTAATGACGCCTCGCGCAATTTGTTTAAAGCTCGCCTACGTCGTTCAAGGGTATGTGCCACTCTGGCGACTTATGCCAAATTAAAGAGCATGAAATTCTGTACAACATATGTAAATTTCAAAAAAATCGTATTGAATAGCGCCAGAGATAATTGTGTTTATATCTGAGGTAATCTGAAATATGCAAGGCAACCCCTGTCAGTCGTATTAATGACGCCGCGCGCAATTTGTTTAAAGCTCGCCTGCGTCGTTCAAGGGTTTGTGCCACTCTGGTGACTTATGCCAAATTAAAGAGCATGAAATTCTGTACAACATATGTGAATTTCAAAAAAATCCTATAGAATAGCGCCTGAGATAATTGTGTTTATATCTGAGGTAATCTGAAATATGCAAGGCAACCCCCTTCAGTCGTATTAATGACGCCGCGAACAATTTGTTTAAAGCTCGCCTGCGTCGTTCAAGGGTTTGTGCCACTCTGGTGAGTTATACGAAATTAAAGAGCATGAAATTCTGTACAACATATGTGAATTTCAAAAAAATCGTATAGAATAACGCCTGAGATAATTGTGTTTATATCTGAGGTAATCTGAAATATGCAAGGCAACCCCCTTCAGTCGTATTAATGACGCCGCGCGCAATTTGTTTAAAGCTCGCCTGCGTCGTTCAAGGGTTTGTGCCACTCTGGTGACTTATGCCAAATTAAAGAGCATGAAATTCTGTACAACATATGTGAATTTCAAAAAAATCGTATAGAATAGCGCCTGAGATAATTGTGTTTATATCTGAGGTAATCTGAAATATGCAAGGCAACCCCCTTCAGTCGTATTAATGACGCCGCGAACAATTTGTTTAAAGCTCGCCTGCGTCGTTCAAGGGTTTGTGCCACTCTGGTGAGTTATACGAAATTAAAGAGCATGAAATTCTGTACAACATATGTGAATTTCAAAAAAATCGTATAGAATAGCGCCTGAGATAATTGTGTTTATATCTGAGGTAATCTGAAATATGCAAGGCAACCCCCTTCAGTCGTATTAATGACGCCGCGAACAATTTGTTTAAAGCTCGTCTGCGTCGTTCAAGGGTATGTGTCACTCTGGTGACTTATGCCAAATTAAAGAGCATGAAATTCTGTACAACATATGTGAATTTCAAAAAAATCGTATAGAATAGCGCCTGAGATAATTGTGTTTATATCTGAGGTAATCTGAAATATGCAAGGCAACCCCCTTCAGTCGTATTAATGACGCCGCGAACAATTTGTTTAAAGCTCGCCTGCGTCGTTCAAGGGTTTGTGCCACTCTGGTGAGTTATACGAAATTAAAGAGCATGAAATTCTGTACAACATATGTGAATTTCAAAAAAATCGTATAGAATAACGCCTGAGATAATTGTGTTTATATCTGAGGTAATCTGAAATATGCAAGGCAACCCCCTTCAGTCGTATTAATGACGCCGCGAACAATTTGTTTAAAGCTCGTCTGCGTCGTTCAAGGGTATGTGCCACTCTGGCGACTTATCACAAATTAAAGAGCATGAAATTCTGTACAACATATGTGAATTTCAAAAAAATCGTATAGAATAACGCCTGAGATAATTGTGTTTATATCTGAGGTAATCTGAAATATGCAAGGCAACCCCTGTCAGTCGTATTAATGACGCCGCGCGCAATTTGTTTAAAGCTCGCCTGCGTCGTTCAAGGGTTTGTGCCACTCTGGTGACTTATGCCAAATTAAAGAGCATGAAATTCTGTACAACATATGTGAATTTCAAAAAAATCGTATAGAATAGCGCCTGAGATAATTGTGTTTATATCTGAGGTAATCTGAAATATGCAAGGCAACCCCCTTCAGTCGTATTAATGACGCCGCGAACAATTTGTTTAAAGCTCGCCTGCGTCGTTCAAGGGTTTGTGCCACTCTGGTGAGTTATACGAAATTAAAGAGCATGAAATTCTGTACAACATATGTGAATTTCAAAAAAATCGTATAGAATAGCGCCTGAGATAATTGTGTTTATATCTGAGGTAATCTGAAATATGCAAGGCAACCCCCTTCAGTCGTATTAATGACGCCGCGAACAATTTGTTTAAAGCTCGTCTGCGTCGTTCAAGGGTATGTGCCACTCTGGCGACTTATGACAAATTAAAGAGCATGAAATTCTGTAGAACATATGTAAATTTCAAAAAAATCGTATAGAATAGCGCCAGAGATAATTGTGTTTATATCTGAAGTAATCTGAAATATGCAAGGCAACCCCCGTCAGTCGTATTAATGACGCCGCGCGCAATTTGTTTAAAGCTCGCCTGCGTCGTTCAAGGGTTTGCGCCACTCTGGTGAGTTATATGAAATTTAAGAGCATGAAATTCTGTACAACATATGTGAATTTCAAAAAAATCGTATAGAATAGCGCCTGAGATAATTGTGTTTATATCTGAGGTAATCTGAAATATGCAAGGCAACCCCCTTCAGTCGTATTAATGACGCCGCGAACAATTTGTTTAAAGCTCGCCTGCGTCGTTCAATGGTATGTGCCACTCTGGCGACTTATGCCAAATTAAAGAGCATGAAATTCTGTACAACATATGTAAATTTCAAAATAATCGTATAGAATAGCGCCAGAGATAATTGTGTTTATATCTGAGGTAATCTGAAATATGCAAGGCAACCCCCGTCAGCCGTATTAATGACGCCGCGCGCAATTTGTTTAAAGCTCGCCTGCGTCGTTCAAGGGTTTGTGCCACTCTGGCGACTTATGCCAAATTAAAGAGCATGAAATTCTGTACAACATATATAAATTACAAAAAAATCGTATAGAATAGCGCCAGAGATAATTGTGTTTATATCTGAAGTAATCTGAAATATGCAAGGCAACCCCCGTCAGTCGTATTAATGACGCCGCGCGCAATTTGTTTAAAGCTCGCCTACGTCGTTCAAGGGTATGTGCCACTCTGGCGACTCATGCTAAATTAAAGAGCATGAAATTCTGTACAACATATGTAAATTTCAAAAAAATCGTATTGAATAGCGCCAGAGATAATTGTGTTTATATCTGAGGTAATCTGAAATATGCAAGGCAACCCCCGTCAGCCGTATTAATGACGCCGCGCGCAATTTGTTTAAAGCTCGCCTGCGTCGTTCAAGGGTTTGTGCCACTCTGGTGAGTTATACGAAATTAAAGAGCATGAAATTCTGTACAACATATGTGAATTTCAAAAAAATCGTATAGAATAACGCCTGAGATAATTGTGTTTATATCTGAGGTAATCTGAAATATGCAAGGCAACCCCGGTCAGTCGTATTAATGACGCCGCGCGCAATTTGTTTAAAGCTCGCCTGCGTCGTTCAAGGGTTTGTGCCACTCTGGTGACTTATGCCAAATTAAAGAGCATGAAATTCTGTACAACATATGTGAATTTCAAAAAAATCGTATAGAATAGCGCCTGAGATAATTGTGTTTATATCTGAGGTAATCTGAAATATGCAAGGCAACCCCCTTCAGTCGTATTAATGACGCCGCGAACAATTTGTTTAAAGCTCGTCTGCGTCGTTCAAGGGTATGTGCCACTCTGGCGACTTATGACAAATTAAAGAGCATGAAATTCTGTAGAACATATGTAAATTTCAAAAAAATCGTATAGAATAGCGCCAGAGATAATTGTGTTTATATCTGAAGTAATCTGAAATATGCAAGGCAAACCCCGTCAGTCGTATTAATGACGCCGCGCGCAATTTGTTTAAAGCTCGCCTGCGTCGTTCAAGGGTTTGCGCCACTCTGGTGAGTTATATGAAATTTAAGAGCATGAAATTCTGTACAACATATGTGAATTTCAAAAAAAATCGTATAGAATAGCGCCTGAGATAATTGTGTTTATATCTGAGGTAATCTGAAATATGCAAGGCAACCCCCTTCAGTCGTATTAATGACGCCGCGAACAATTTGTTTAAAGCTCGCCTGCGTCGTTCAAGGGTTTGTGCCACTCTGGCGACTTATGCCAAATTAAAGAGCATGAAATTCTGTACAACATATGTGAATTTCAAAAAAATCGTATAGAATAGCGCCTGAGATAATTGTGTTTATATCTGAGGTAATCTGAAATATGCAAGGCAACCCCCGTCAGTCGTATTAATGACGCCTCGCGCAATTTGTTTGAAGCTCGCCTGCGTCGTTCAATGGTATGTGCCACTCTGGCGACTTATGCCAAATTAAAGAGCATTAAATTCTGTACAACATATATAAATTACAAAAAAATCGTATAGAATAGCGCCAGAGATAATTGTGTTTATATCTGAAGTAATCTGAAATATGCAAGGCAACCCCCGTCAGTCGTATTAATGACGCCGCGCGCAATTTGTTTAAAGCTCGCCTACGTCGTTCAAGGGTATGTGCCACTCTGGCGACTTATGCCAAATTAAAGAGCATGAAATTCTGTACAACATATGTAAATTTCAAAAAAATCGTATTGAATAGCGCCAGAGATAATTGTGTTTATATCTGAGGTAATCTGAAATATGCAAGGCAACCCCCGTCAGCCGTATTAATGACGCCGCGCGCAATTTGTTTAAAGCTCGCCTGCGTCGTTCAAGGGTTTGTGCCACTCTGGCGACTTATGCCAAATTAAAGAGCATGAAATTCTGTACAACACATATAAATTACAAAAAAATCGTATAGAATAGCGCCAGAGATAATTGTGTTTATATCTGAAGTAATCTGAAATATGCAAGGCAACCCCCGTCAGTCGTATTAATGACGCCGCGCGCAATTTGTTTAAAGCTCGCCTACGTCGTTCAAGGGTATGTGCCACTCTGGCGACTTATGCCAAATTAAAGAGCATGAAATTCTGTACAACATATGTAAATTTCAAAAAAATCGTATTGAATAGCGCCAGAGATAATTGTGTTTATATCTGAGGTAATCTGAAATATGCAAGGCAACCCCCGTCAGCCGTATTAATGACGCCGCGCGCAATTTGTTTAAAGCTCGCCTGCGTCGTTCAAGGGTTTGTGCCACTCTGGCGACTTATGCCAAATTAAAGAGCATGAAATTCTGTACAACATATATAAATTACAAAAAAATCGTATAGAATAGCGCCAGAGATAATTGTGTTTATATCTGAAGTAATCTGAAATATGCAAGGCAACCCCCGTCAGTCGTATTAATGACGCCGCGCGCAATTTGTTTAAAGCTCGCCTGCGTCGTTCAAGGGTTTGTGCCACTCTGGTGAGTTATACGAAATTAAAGAGCATGAAATTCTGTACAACATATGTGAATTTCAAAAAAATCGTATAGAATAACGCCTGAAATAATTGTGTTTATATCTGAGGTAATCTGAAATATGCAAGGCAACCCCGGTCAGTCGTATTAATGACGCCGCGCGCAATTTGTTTAAAGCTCGCCTGCGTCGTTCAAGGGTTTGTGCCACTCTGGTGACTTATGCCAAATTAAAGAGCATGAAATTCTGTACAACATATGTGAATTTCAAAAAAATCGTATTGAATAGCGCCTGAGATAATTGTGTTTATATCTGAGGTAATCTGAAATATGCAAGGCAACCCCCATCAGTCGTATTAATGACGCCGCGAACAATTTGTTTAAAGCTCGTCTGCGTCGTTCAAGGGTATGTGCCACTCTGGCGACTTATGACAAATTAAAGAGCATGAAATTCTGTACAACATATGTGAATTTCAAAAAAATCGTATTGAATAGCGCCAGAGATAATTGTGTTTATATCTGAAGTAATCTGAAATATGCAAGGCAACCCCCGTCAGTCGTATTAATGACGCCGCGCGCAATTTGTTTAAAGCTCGCCTGCGTCGTTCAAGGGTTTGCGCCACTCTGGTGAGTTATATGAAATTTAAGAGCATGAAATTCTGTACAACATATGTGAATTTCAAAAAAATCGTATAGAATAGCGCCTGAGATAATTGTGTTTATATCTGAGGTAATCTGAAATATGCAAGGCAACCCCCTTCAGTCGTATTAATGACGCCGCGAACAATTTGTTTAAAGCTCGCCTGCGTCGTTCAAGGGTTTGTGCCACTCTGGCGACTTATGCCAAATTAAAGAGCATGAAATTCTGTACAACATATGTGAATTTCAAAAAAATCGTATAGAATAGCGCCTGAGATAATTGTGTTTATATCTGAGGTAATCTGAAATATGCAAGGCAACCCCCGTCAGTCGTATTAATGACGCCTCGCGCAATTTGTTTGAAGCTCGCCTGCGTCGTTCAATGGTATGTGCCACTCTGGCGACTTATGCCAAATTAAAGAGCATTAAATTCTGTACAACATATATAAATTACAAAAAAATCGTATAGAATAGCGCCAGAGATAATTGTGTTTATATCTGAAGTAATCTGAAATATGCAAGGCAACCCCCGTCAGTCGTATTAATGACGCCGCGCGCAATTTGTTTAAAGCTCGCCTACGTCGTTCAAGGGTATGTGCCACTCTGGCGACTTATGCCAAATTAAAGAGCATGAAATTCTGTACAACATATGTAAATTTCAAAAAAATCGTATTGAATAGCGCCAGAGATAATTGTGTTTATATCTGAGGTAATCTGAAATATGCAAGGCAACCCCCGTCAGCCGTATTAATGACGCCGCGCGCAATTTGTTTAAAGCTCGCCTGCGTCGTTCAAGGGTTTGTGCCACTCTGGCGACTTATGCCAAATTAAAGAGCATGAAATTCTGTACAACACATATAAATTACAAAAAAATCGTATAGAATAGCGCCAGAGATAATTGTGTTTATATCTGAAGTAATCTGAAATATGCAAGGCAACCCCCGTCAGTCGTATTAATGACGCCGCGCGCAATTTGTTTAAAGCTCGCCTACGTCGTTCAAGGGTATGTGCCACTCTGGCGACTTATGCCAAATTAAAGAGCATGAAATTCTGTACAACATATGTAAATTTCAAAAAAATCGTATTGAATAGCGCCAGAGATAATTGTGTTTATATCTGAGGTAATCTGAAATATGCAAGGCAACCCCCGTCAGCCGTATTAATGACGCCGCGCGCAATTTGTTTAAAGCTCGCCTGCGTCGTTCAAGGGTTTGCGCCACTCTGGTGAGTTATATGAAATTTAAGAGCATGAAATTCTGTACAACATATGTAAATTACAAAAAAATCGTATAGAATAGCGCCAGAGATAATTGTGTTTATATCTGAAGTAATCTGAAATATGCAAGGCAACCCCCGTCAGTCGTATTAATGACGCCGCGCGCAATTTGTTTAAAGCTCGCCTACGTCGTTCAAGGGTATGTGCCACTCTGGCGACTTATGCCAAATTAAAGAGCATGAAATTCTGTACAACATATGTAAATTTCAAAAAAATCGTATTGAATAGCGCCAGAGATAATTGTGTTTATATCTGAGGTAATCTGAAATATGCAAGGCAACCCCCGTCAGCCGTATTAATGACGCCGCGCGCAATTTGTTTAAAGCTCGCCTGCGTCGTTCAAGGGTTTGTGCCACTCTGGTGAGTTATACGAAATTAAAGAGCATGAAATTCTGTACAACATATGTGAATTTCAAAAAAATCGTATAGAATAACGCCTGAAATAATTGTGTTTATATCTGAGGTAATCTGAAATATGCAAGGCAACCCCGGTCAGTCGTATTAATGACGCCGCGCGCAATTTGTTTAAAGCTCGCCTGCGTCGTTCAAGGGTTTGTGCCACTCTGGTGACTTATGCCAAATTAAAGAGCATGAAATTCTGTACAACATATGTGAATTTCAAAAAAATCGTATTGAATAGCGCCTGAGATAATTGTGTTTATATCTGAGGTAATCTGAAATATGCAAGGCAACCCCCATCAGTCGTATTAATGACGCCGCGAACAATTTGTTTAAAGCTCGTCTGCGTCGTTCAAGGGTATGTGCCACTCTGGCGACTTATGACAAATTAAAGAGCATGAAATTCTGTACAACATATGTGAATTTCAAAAAAATCGTATAGAATAGCGCCTGAGATAATTGTGTTTATATCTGAGGTAATCTGAAATATGCAAGGCAACCCCCGTCAGTCGTATTAATGACGCCGCGCGCAATTTGTTTAAAGCTCGCCTACGTCGTTCAAGGGTATGTGCCACTCTGGCGACTTATGCCAAATTAAAGAGCATGAAATTCTGTACAACATATGTAAATTTCAAAAAAATCGTATTGAATAGCGCCAGAGATAATTGTGTTTATATCTGAGGTAATCTGAAATATGCAAGGCAACCCCCGTCAGCCGTATTAATGACGCCGCGCGCAATTTGTTTAAAGCTCGCCTGCGTCGTTCAAGGGTTTGTGCCACTCTGGCGACTTATGCCAAATTAAAGAGCATGAAATTCTGTACAACATATATAAATTACAAAAAAATCGTATAGAATAGCGCCAGAGATAATTGTGTTTATATCTGAAGTAATCTGAAATATGCAAGGCAACCCCCGTCAGTCGTATTAATGACGCCGCGCGCAATTTGTTTAAAGCTCGCCTACGTCGTTCAAGGGTATGTGCCACTCTGGCGACTTATGCCAAATTAAAGAGCATGAAATTCTGTACAACATATGTAAATTTCAAAAAAATCGTATTGAATAGCGCCAGAGATAATTGTGTTTATATCTGAGGTAATCTGAAATATGCAAGGCAACCCCCGTCAGCCGTATTAATGACGCCGCGCGCAATTTGTTTAAAGCTCGCCTGCGTCGTTCAAGGGTTTGCGCCACTCTGGTGAGTTATATGAAATTTAAGAGCATGAAATTCTGTACAACATATGTAAATTACAAAAAAATCGTATAGAATAGCGCCAGAGATAATTGTGTTTATATCTGAAGTAATCTGAAATATGCAAGGCAACCCCCGTCAGTCGTATTAATGACGCCGCGCGCAATTTGTTTAAAGCTCGCCTACGTCGTTCAAGGGTATGTGCCACTCTGGCGACTTATGCCAAATTAAAGAGCATGAAATTCTGTACAACATATGTAAATTTCAAAAAAATCGTATTGAATAGCGCCAGAGATAATTGTGTTTATATCTGAGGTAATCTGAAATATGCAAGGCAACCCCCGTCAGCCGTATTAATGACGCCGCGCGCAATTTGTTTAAAGCTCGCCTGCGTCGTTCAAGGGTTTGTGCCACTCTGGTGAGTTATACGAAATTAAAGAGCATGAAATTCTGTACAACATATGTGAATTTCAAAAAAATCGTATAGAATAACGCCTGAGATAATTGTGTTTATATCTGAGGTAATCTGAAATATGCAAGGCAACCCCCGTCAGTCGTATTAATGACGCCGCGCGCAATTTGTTTAAAGCTCGCCTACGTCGTTCAAGGGTATGTGCCACTCTGGCGACTTATGCCAAATTAAAGAGCATGAAATTCTGTACAACATATGTAAATTTCAAAAAAATCGTATTGAATAGCGCCAGAGATAATTGTGTTTATATCTGAGGTAATCTGAAATATGCAAGGCAACCCCCGTCAGCCGTATTAATGACGCCGCGCGCAATTTGTTTAAAGCTCGCCTGCGTCGTTCAAGGGTTTGTGCCACTCTGGCGACTTATGCCAAATTAAAGAGCATGAAATTCTGTACAACATATATAAATTACAAAAAAATCGTATAGAATAGCGCCAGAGATAATTGTGTTTATATCTGAAGTAATCTGAAATATGCAAGGCAACCCCCGTCAGTCGTATTAATGACGCCGCGCGCAATTTGTTTAAAGCTCGCCTACGTCGTTCAAGGGTATGTGCCACTCTGGCGACTTATGCCAAATTAAAGAGCATGAAATTCTGTACAACATATGTAAATTTCAAAAAAATCGTATTGAATAGCGCCAGAGATAATTGTGTTTATATCTGAGGTAATCTGAAATATGCAAGGCAACCCCCGTCAGCCGTATTAATGACGCCGCGCGCAATTTGTTTAAAGCTCGCCTGCGTCGTTCAAGGGTTTGCGCCACTCTGGTGAGTTATATGAAATTTAAGAGCATGAAATTCTGTACAACATATGTAAATTACAAAAAAAATCGTATAGAATAGCGCCAGAGATAATTGTGTTTATATCTGAAGTAATCTGAAATATGCAAGGCAACCCCCGTCAGTCGTATTAATGACGCCGCGCGCAATTTGTTTAAAGCTCGCCTACGTCGTTCAAGGGTATGTGCCACTCTGGCGACTTATGCCAAATTAAAGAGCATGAAATTATGTACAACATATGTAAATTTCAAAAAAATCGTATTGAATAGCGCCAGAGATAATTGTGTTTATATCTGAGGTAATCTGAAATATGCAAGGCAACCCCCGTCAGCCGTATTAATGACGCCGCGCGCAATTTGTTTAAAGCTCGCCTGCGTCGTTCAAGGGTTTGTGCCACTCTGGTGAGTTATACGAAATTAAAGAGCATGAAATTCTGTACAACATATGTGAATTTCAAAAAAATCGTATAGAATAACGCCTGAGATAATTGTGTTTATATCTGAGGTAATCTGAAATATGCAAGGCAACCCCCGTCAGTCGTATTAATGACGCCGCGCGCAATTTGTTTAAAGCTCGCCTACGTCGTTCAAGGGTATGTGCCACTCTGGCGACTTATGCCAAATTAAAGAGCATGAAATTCTGTACAACATATGTAAATTTCAAAAAAATCGTATTGAATAGCGCCAGAGATAATTGTGTTTATATCTGAGGTAATCTGAAATATGCAAGGCAACCCCCGTCAGCCGTATTAATGACGCCGCGCGCAATTTGTTTAAAGCTCGCCTGCGTCGTTCAAGGGTTTGTGCCACTCTGGCGACTTATGCCAAATTAAAGAGCATGAAATTCTGTACAACATATATAAATTACAAAAAAATCGTATAGAATAGCGCCAGAGATAATTGTGTTTATATCTGAAGTAATCTGAAATATGCAAGGCAACCCCCGTCAGTCGTATTAATGACGCCGCGCGCAATTTGTTTAAAGCTCGCCTACGTCGTTCAAGGGTATGTGCCACTCTGGCGACTTATGCCAAATTAAAGAGCATGAAATTCTGTACAACATATGTAAATTTCAAAAAAATCGTATTGAATAGCGCCAGAGATAATTGTGTTTATATCTGAGGTAATCTGAAATATGCAAGGCAACCCCCGTCAGCCGTATTAATGACGCCGCGCGCAATTTGTTTAAAGCTCGCCTGCGTCGTTCAAGGGTTTGCACCACTCTGGTGAGTTATATGAAATTTAAGAGCATGAAATTCTGTACAACATATGTAAATTACAAAAAAATCGTATAGAATAGCGCCAGAGATAATTGTGTTTATATCTGAAGTAATCTGAAATATGCAAGGCAACCCCCGTCAGTCGTATTAATGACGCCGCGCGCAATTTGTTTAAAGCTCGCCTACGTCGTTCAAGGGTATGTGCCACTCTGGCGACTTATGCCAAATTAAAGAGCATGAAATTCTGTACAACATATGTAAATTTCAAAAAAATCGTATTGAATAGCGCCAGAGATAATTGTGTTTATATCTGAGGTAATCTGAAATATGCAAGGCAACCCCCGTCAGCCGTATTAATGACGCCGCGCGCAATTTGTTTAAAGCTCGCCTGCGTCGTTCAAGGGTTTGTGCCACTCTGGTGACTTATGCCAAATTAAAGAGCATGAAATTCTGTACAACATATGTGAATTTCAAAAAAATCGTATTGAATAGCGCCTGAGATAATTGTGTTTATATCTGAGGTAATCTGAAATATGCAAGGCAACCCCCATCAGTCGTATTAATGACGCCGCGAACAATTTGTTTAAAGCTCGTCTGCGTCGTTCAAGGGTATGTGCCACTCTGGCGACTTATGACAAATTAAAGAGCATGAAATTCTGTACAACATATGTGAATTTCAAAAAAATCGTATAGAATAGCGCCTGAGATAATTGTGTTTATATCTGAGGTAATCTGAAATATGCAAGGCAACCCCCGTCAGTCGTATTAATGACGCCGCGCGCAATTTGTTTAAAGCTCGCCTACGTCGTTCAAGGGTATGTGCCACTCTGGCGACTTATGCCAAATTAAAGAGCATGAAATTCTGTACAACATATGTGAATTTCAAAAAAATCGTATTGAATAGCGCCTGAGATAATTGTGTTTATATCTGAGGTAATCTGAAATATGCAAGGCAACCCCCATCAGTCGTATTAATGACGCCGCGAACAATTTGTTTAAAGCTCGTCTGCGTCGTTCAAGGGTATGTGCCACTCTGGCGACTTATGACAAATTAAAGAGCATGAAATTCTGTACAACATATGTGAATTTCAAAAAAATCGTATAGAATAGCGCCTGAGATAATTGTGTTTATATCTGAGGTAATCTGAAATATGCAAGGCAACCCCCGTCAGTCGTATTAATGACGCCGCGCGCAATTTGTTTAAAGCTCGCCTGCGTCGTTCAAGGGTTTGCGCCACTCTGGTGAGTTATATGAAATTTAAGAGCATGAAATTCTGTACAACATATGTAAATTACAAAAAAATCGTATAGAATAGCGCCAGAGATAATTGTGTTTATATCTGAAGTAATCTGAAATATGCAAGGCAACCCCCGTCAGTCGTATTAATGACGCCGCGCGCAATTTGTTTAAAGCTCGCCTACGTCGTTCAAGTGTATGTGCCACTCTGGCGACTTATGCCAAATTAAAGAGCATGAAATTCTGTACAACATATGTAAATTTCAAAAAAATCGTATTGAATAGCGCCAGAGATAATTGTGTTTATATCTGAGGTAATCTGAAATATGCAAGGCAACCCCCGTCAGCCGTATTAATGACGCCGCGCGCAATTTGTTTAAAGCTCGCCTGCGTCGTTCAAGGGTATGTGCCACTCTGGTGAGTTATACGAAATTAAAGAGCATGAAATTCTGTACAACATATGTGAATTTCAAAAAAATCGTATAGAATAGCGCCTGAGATAATTGTGTTTATATCTGAGGTAATCTGAAATATGCAAGGCAACCCCCGTCAGTCGTATTAATGACGCCGCGCGCAATTTGTTTAAAGCTCGCCTGCGTCGTTCAAGGGTTTGCGCCACTCTGGTGAGTTATATGAAATTTAAGAGCATGAAATTCTGTACAACATATGTAAATTACAAAAAAATCGTATAGAATAGCGCCAGAGATAATTGTGTTTATATCTGAAGTAATCTGAAATATGCAAGGCAACCCCCGTCAGTCGTATTAATGACGCCGCGCGCAATTTGTTTAAAGCTCGCCTACGTCGTTCAAGGGTATGTGCCACTCTGGCGACTTATGCCAAATTAAAGAGCATGAAATTCTGTACAACATATGTAAATTTCAAAAAAATCGTATTGAATAGCGCCAGAGATAATTGTGTTTATATCTGAGGTAATCTGAAATATGCAAGGCAACCCCCGTCAGCCGTATTAATGACGCCGCGCGCAATTTGTTTAAAGCTCGCCTGCGTCGTTCAAGGGTTTGTGCCACTCTGGTGAGTTATACGAAATTAAAGAGCATGAAATTCTGTACAACATATGTGAATTTCAAAAAAATCGTATAGAATAACGCCTGAGATAATTGTGTTTATATCTGAGGTAATCTGAAATATGCAAGGCAACCCCGGTCAGTCGTATTAATGACGCCGCGCGCAATTTGTTTAAAGCTCGCCTGCGTCGTTCAAGGGTTTGTGCCACTCTGGTGACTTATGCCAAATTAAAGAGCATGAAATTCTGTACAACATATGTGAATTTCAAAAAAATCGTATTGAATAGCGCCTGAGATAATTGTGTTTATATCTGAGGTAATCTGAAATATGCAAGGCAACCCCCATCAGTCGTATTAATGACGCCGCGAACAATTTGTTTAAAGCTCGTCTGCGTCGTTCAAGGGTATGTGCCACTCTGGCGACTTATGACAAATTAAAGAGCATGAAATTCTGTACAACATATGTGAATTTCAAAAAAATCGTATAGAATAGCGCCTGAGATAATTGTGTTTATATCTGAGGTAATCTGAAATATGCAAGGCAACCCCCGTCAGTCGTATTAATGACGCCGCGCGCAATTTGTTTAAAGCTCGCCTACGTCGTTCAAGGGTATGTGCCACTCTGGCGACTTATGCCAAATTAAAGAGCATGAAATTCTGTACAACATATGTAAATTTCAAAAAAATCGTATTGAATAGCGCCAGAGATAATTGTGTTTATATCTGAGGTAATCTGAAATATGCAAGGCAACCCCCGTCAGCCGTATTAATGACGCCGCGCGCAATTTGTTTAAAGCTCGCCTGCGTCGTTCAAGGGTTTGTGCCACTCTGGTGAGTTATACGAAATTAAAGAGCATGAAATTCTGTACAACATATGTGAATTTCAAAAAAATCGTATAGAATAACGCCTGAGATAATTGTGTTTATATCTGAGGTAATCTGAAATATGCAAGGCAACCCCGGTCAGTCGTATTAATGACGCCGCGCGCAATTTGTTTAAAGCTCGCCTGCGTCGTTCAAGGGTTTGTGCCACTCTGGTGACTTATGCCAAATTAAAGAGCATGAAATTCTGTACAACATATGTGAATTTCAAAAAAATCGTATTGAATAGCGCCTGAGATAATTGTGTTTATATCTGAGGTAATCTGAAATATGCAAGGCAACCCCCATCAGTCGTATTAATGACGCCGCGAACAATTTGTTTAAAGCTCGTCTGCGTCGTTCAAGGGTATGTGCCACTCTGGCGACTTATGACAAATTAAAGAGCATGAAATTCTGTACAACATATGTGAATTTCAAAAAAATCGTATAGAATAGCGCCTGAGATAATTGTGTTTATATCTGAGGTAATCTGAAATATGCAAGGCAACCCCCGTCAGTCGTATTAATGACGCCGCGCGCAATTTGTTTAAAGCTCGCCTGCGTCGTTCAAGGGTTTGCGCCACTCTGGTGAGTTATATGAAATTTAAGAGCATGAAATTCTGTACAACAAATGTGAATTTCAAAAAAATCGTATAGAATAGCGCCTGAGATAATTGTGTTTATATCTGAGGTAATCTGAAACATGCAAGGCAACCCCGGTCAGTCGTATTAATGACGCCGCGCGCAATTTGTTTAAAGCTCGCCTGCGTCGTTCAAGGGTTTGTGCCACTCTGATGACTTATGCCAAATTAAAGAGCATGAAATTCTGTACAACATATGTGAATTTCAAAAAAATCGTATTGAATAGCGCCTGAGATAATTGTGTTTATATCTGAGGTAATCTGAAATATGCAAGGCAACCCCCATCAGTCGTATTAATGACGCCGCGAACAATTTGTTTAAAGCTCGTCTGCGTCGTTCAAGGGTATGTGCCACTCTGGCGACTTATGACAAATTAAAGAGCATGAAATTCTGTACAACATATGTGAATTTCAAAAAAATCGTATAGAATAGCGCCTGAGATAATTGTGTTTATATCTGAGGTAATCTGAAATATGCAAGGCAACCCCCGTCAGTCGTATTAATGACGCCGCGCGCAATTTGTTTAAAGCTCGCCTACGTCGTTCAAGGGTATGTGCCACTCTGGCGACTTATGCCAAATTAAAGAGCATGAAATTCTGTACAACATATGTAAATTTCAAAAAAATCGTATTGAATAGCGCCAGAGATAATTGTGTTTATATCTGAGGTAATCTGAAATATGCAAGGCAACCCCCGTCAGCCGTATTAATGACGCCGCGCGCAATTTGTTTAAAGCTCGCCTGCGTCGTTCAAGGGTTTGTGCCACTCTGGTGAGTTATACGAAATTAAAGAGCATGAAATTCTGTACAACATATGTGAATTTCAAAAAAATCGTATAGAATAACGCCTGAGATAATTGTGTTTATATCTGAGGTAATCTGAAATATGCAAGGCAACCCCGGTCAGTCGTATTAATGACGCCGCGCGCAATTTGTTTAAAGCTCGCCTGCGTCGTTCAAGGGTTTGTGCCACTCTGGTGACTTATGCCAAATTAAAGAGCATGAAATTCTGTACAACATATGTGAATTTCAAAAAAATCGTATTGAATAGCGCCTGAGATAATTGTGTTTATATCTGAGGTAATCTGAAATATGCAAGGCAACCCCCATCAGTCGTATTAATGACGCCGCGAACAATTTGTTTAAAGCTCGTCTGCGTCGTTCAAGGGTATGTGCCACTCTGGCGACTTATGACAAATTAAAGAGCATGAAATTCTGTACAACATATGTGAATTTCAAAAAAATCGTATAGAATAGCGCCTGAGATAATTGTGTTTATATCTGAGGTAATCTGAAATATGCAAGGCAACCCCCGTCAGTCGTATTAATGACGCCGCGCGCAATTTGTTTAAAGCTCGCCTGCGTCGTTCAAGGGTTTGCGCCACTCTGGTGAGTTATATGAAATTTAAGAGCATGAAATTCTGTACAACATATGTGAATTTCAAAAAAATCGTATAGAATAGCGCCTGAGATAATTGTGTTTATATCTGAGGTAATCTGAAACATGCAAGGCAACCCCCTTCAGTCGTATTAATGACGCCGCGAACAATTTGTTTAAAGCTCGCCTGCGTCGTTCAAGGGTTTGTGCCACTCTGGGGACTTATGCCAAATTAAAGAGCATGAAATTCTGTACAACATATGTGAATTTCAAAAAAATCGTATAGAATAGCGCCTGAGATAATTGTGTTTATATCTGAGGTAATCTGAAATATGCAAGGCAACCCCCGTCAGTCGTATTAATGACGCCTCGCGCAATTTGTTTAAAGCTCGCCTGCGTCGTTCAAGGGTATGTGCCACTCTGGCGACTTATGCCAAATTAAAGAGCATGAAATTATGTACAACATATATAAATTTCAAAAAAATCGTATAGAATAGCGCCAGAGATAATTGTGTTTATATCTGAAGTAATCTGAAATATATGAGTTCCCGAATTACAGCATACATTCTTACCTTTCTTTTGAGCTACTTGCCATCCATTAATTTACATAAAAACATGAACTTCAATTCCCACTTGTAAATTTTCTACGTAAATCGACTAAAGTGTCTAATTTTAAGATTATTTACGAAGCAAGTGTGGATTTTGCCTTTCTCCTTCGATTGCTTTGGCAAAACATGAAATATAAGAGGGGGTCCCAAGCGGGTATTGTTTATCTAGTAAATGCCCTACTAAGGGGACCCTTGAAGGTATGATTTGGTCATTCACGTGCCACTGTAAATACCATATATAGTTTATTTGTAGGGTCTAGTTCTCCGTAATTTTTGTATTATTTGTCAAAATTATCAAAATTTCTGCTATAGCATAATAACAAGGGGCACCATATCTACTCTTTTTTGTGAGAACTTATTCGGGAAATAAAAGGAAAACAGAAATATTTGCCTTCAAAGTTGGGCACTTCAAACCGAGCGAATAAAGTAAAGCCGGAAGACTAAGAACGAGTTACACGCTGCGATTCTAAACGGAGGGAAATTCCTTAGCAACCAACCACCGTGACTCTTCGTAACATCCCAGAATTTGGCGAAAAACGCCGTTCAACTGATTCGACTCCTATTTACGCCATATTTAGCTTGCGAGCAGGCTCTCTCAACACGGCGCTGTGAAATGAGAGCCTGCAACAATCCTAGGGGTAAATCGATAACGCCCACTTAATTAATATGCAAATGTCGCGAATTAAACCAATCACATTCTTCCGGAAGTCTGTGTAAAAATCCTCATTCAAAGCACAATGCGAAGATGTAAATTTCACACTATCAACTATACTCGTTACTGAAAACTCAAAAAATCTGTTTATAAGAAAGCCAGAAACAATGTAACGCATCTAACGATTATTGGGTATGTAGTTTGGAGTTTAAAATATTCAACTTTAGACTAAAAACATGTAGCGAAACAGTTTAGCGATGCGTGCTAACTCTCCATTTGAATCAAATTGAATGTACTAAGATTGGATCATGACAACTTTAGATCTTAGTTTTATAAGTTTGCTATCTCTAATTTGTGGAAGACGAACATAACTTTGATTTTTCAAGAAACATTGATAAATCGTTATTCGAGATTAGGTGTTTGTGATTCACTGCACGGCATTCACTGATCCAGGTGATGGCGACAGAATATCATCAAGATAGCGCTTCTCGTGTAAATGTGCAAGTTGCAAGAG
Source organism: Paragorgia papillata (assembly GCA_035771165.1). Classification (NCBI taxonomy): domain Eukaryota; kingdom Metazoa; phylum Cnidaria; class Anthozoa; order Scleralcyonacea; family Coralliidae; genus Paragorgia; species Paragorgia papillata. The sequence goes on along the minus strand of JAWNZC010000311.1, from coordinate 1,840,791 downwards.
GTCAAAACGAAGACTAAGCTTTCACGAATTGCTGTATACGAACGAACATAAAATGAGTTACGCTCCTTCGTAGCTAGGGAAGGTGCGAAAACCTAACTTAAATGAACATATAGACACTTTCAGACGCTTTCAAAGATAGCTGACATATAGAACCAGGTGCGTATCATTATAGTCTAAACGGCGACATATTAATAATTAAGAAATTCAAGTGTTTTATCAAATTTAGCAAGACTTTCCTTCTGGCTGTTGAGTTATCATTCTGACTGAACTGAATAACTGGTAGCCTCGAGCCAGTCGGCTTCGATAATATAAATAATACCAGACGCACTGGCGCACAAATTGGATAATATCAATTAAGTTCCAGACAATAGCACAGACATTTAATGGCAGAAAGAAACTTCGTTTGAAAAAGAGCTTACCTCATTTAGCAATAATCTTTATTACACGAATTAAGTGAAGAATGTGTAATCTCCTCTTATTAATATGTTTAAAATTTTGACGTTTTGAACGGCACATTATTATTGAGTCAAGGCGACGGACGGAGCTCGATTTGTAAAGAAAGTGATGACACTTGCTTCTGTATTATAAAGCCAGACACTGACAGACAGAGAGATTCATGGAGTTTCAATCCGGATCTACTTTGCTATTTCTTTTCTTTTGTTCCACAGCGATGTGTTTTAAAAATATTAAGAGCTACGGCGTCTTTAATAGCCGTCTTCTTGGAATATGTCTCCACTCCATGCATTGTTGAAGTCCGTAAACAATAACTTTAAAAGTAATTTATTCTGGATTAAATTTGTTCGACCAATAGAAACTCGCGGCCGCCAAATTCGACCAATAGAAATACGCGGCCTCTGACGGCCGCGAGTGATGAAAAAACCCCATGCTTTGTTGCAGGCCCACATTTCACAGCAACAGGAGGGCCTGGCCGCAGGCTACGCCATATTGTATGGGACCCACCTAGCCTGCGTAGCAGGCGTTACTGGATTGGGGGACTGGGGAGAGGGCTGAGAAGTAACTCCTGCAGTGGAGCTCTTTGGTTTTGTCAAACACCCCCAAATGAAATATGATCTCGAGAGGCCAATGTCTGAAGCTATTAAATTAACTGTTTGTATTAATTGTAATATTTCAAAATCCATGGCATTTAATTCAGTAAAATTTCGCGTAAATTATTATTTCAATAATTCTCTTTGTATAAAAAACAATTATAGTACAAGGGAGTTAAAAGACTGAGAGTTGGTCGCAAATCTGTGGAAGGGGATAAATTAATATTCACGGAATATACATGTCTGCAGTGTCCGACGGTGTCTGCTCACAAATATTTCTCAAACTGTGGACTGGAAATGTATGAAATTAGGTGTGAATGTTAGAGTAATCCTGTTTCTATCAATGGCAACGAATATTCATGAAAAAAATAGTAATGACAGCGAGTGTTTACCGAAATAAAACAGTTGTGAAAGGTATATAAATAGTAGTGATTATTTAACGGAAATGTCTGCGGCTTCCCACGGTTTCTGCTCACAAATATTTCTCAAACTGTGGCCTGGAAATTTATAAAATTAGGTGTGAATGGTAGAGTAACCCTGTTTCTATCAATGGCAACGAATATTCATGAAAAAAACAGCAATGACAGCGAGTGTTTACCGAAATAAAACAGTTGTGAATGGTATATAAATAGTAGTGATTATTTAACGGAAATGTCTGCGGCGTCCCACGGTGTCTGCTCACAAATATTTCTCAAACTGTGGCCTGGAAATTTATAAAATTAGGTGTGAATGGTAGAGTAACCCTGTTTCTATCAATTGCAACGAATATTCATGAAGAGAACAGTAATGACAGCGAGTGTTTACCAAAATAAAACAGTTGAGTGAAAGGTATACCATTATTGAAAGGAAATGTCTACGGCGTCCCACGGTGTTCGCTCACAAATATTTTCAGAAATTTTATGACTGACAGAGACATATGAAAGCAAAGCGTCTCACGGTGTTCGCTTTCAAAATCAAATTCAAGAACTTCCTAATATTCCAAACTCTTGCATGGAGGTTTTAAATATAAAACTTAGTTGAATGGTATGGGAGTCGAGGAGGCTGACACTCAGCATTTTCATTTGATCAAATCGCAAGAGCACTCCAAGATGCTGTTTAGATATCTCCTTTGATATAAATCGTTTCAGCTTTGTTTGAAAATTAGAATTGAAATTATTAATTTTACTTACTAAACCTTCTTGATTGACAGATTATGGGCGCTAAGCGAATCACATTCGGCGTAATCAATAATTAAAATCCCGTTCGTCAGCGAACGGGTTTTGCAAAACCAAAGAGCTCGACTGCAGGCGTTCCTTCTCAGCCCTCTCCCCAGTCCCCCAATCCAGTAACGCCTGCTACGCAGGCTAGGGACCCCCCCAGAGGGACCACCCCGGAAATTCACAGCGAGCACCGGATGCTCTATCCAGTCTATTATTTTGAGATCAGTGGGCATTTCCATAGAAACTGTTTTTCCCCCGATGTTGTGTTGCCCAGCCTGCGTCGCAGCCGGACGTGTTTTGAAATACTACTCAAATCAGTAGAGCGAGGCATAGACGATGTTTTCATCGCTTCCGAAGCGACAGTTTCGTTAACCGCAGGTCAATTTCAAAGCAATCACGAGGTGTATTCTTATGTACCACGTGATAGCTTGTTTACGAGTTAACAATTGGATGTTTATTACGTGTACATGAGAACACACCTCATGATTGCTGTAATATTGATCCGCGGTTAATAAAAGTGACACTTCGGAAGCGATAAAAAAATCATCCATGTCTCGCTCTACTGATTTGAGTAGTATATCGGGTTTCAATTTCAAAACACGTCCAGCTGCGACGCAGGCTATGTGTTGCCATGTCTGGTTTCCGTTCCTAGAATAATATAACATATTTCTCTCACTCTGTCTAAACGAGTGTCTTCATCATGCTTTTGTTTTATCTTCTCGTAATGTTGCAATCTTTGGATAATGTTGATTCGCTAACCAATCTCGTACGAGAAGCGAATGACAAGAAATACAGCAATTCCTGGGCAGTTCAAATCCATTCGCACGCCACAGAAGCGGACGTAAACATCTTAGCAGAAAAGTATGGCTTGAAGTTATTGAAGGTGAGTATTGAAGTTATTGAATTTGAAATGGAGCTAGAAAAAAACAACTGATTTTGGTTAATTGAATAATTGTGGGGTTTTTAGAGTATTACACCTTTTCGTCCAAACCTTCCTGAGTGAGGCGAAGATTTCATCTGGCATTTCCGCATTTGCATTCAGAAATGCTGATTATATATGGAGGCGAGCAAGCTAGAGTAGTCCGCTTTGGTGAGATGATTTTCATTTACATGAGAAGGCTAGCTGGCTTTCTTGTTATGCTATAAACTGCGTAATTTATTAGTTCTGGCAAGTCTTGCCAGGAAATCTCATTAACTGTACACGAACAAGCAGAACTAATTTAATGCCAGCCTGCCAAGCCAGTCTCTCAATTGCAGACCGGGTAATGGAGATTCCAGTCGCACAATTCTGGCTAGATCTTGGCGAGGTGGGTTAAACGTTGGCTCAGCTCTCGTAAACTCCAGGTGAAAATCAACAAGACACGTTTTCAGCAAAGTGGGTGCCCGGCTCGCCTCCATATGTATAAACACCCCCTTAGAACTTCATAAACGAAGACCAGTCTTAGAAATATAAGACTTTAAGTAAAATTTGCCAGGTGAAAATCAACAAGACACGTTTTCAGCAAAGTGGGTGCCCGGCTCGCCTCCATATGTATAAACACCCCCTTAGAACTTCATAAACGAAGACCAGTCTTAGAAATATAAGGCTTTAAGTAAAATTTGCCAATATTGTTGCCTTATTTGTCTTACTTATTTCCCTAACCCACAGTAGCTGGCTATTTATGTATATGAAAAATTGTTCATGGTTTCCATAGTGAATGGAGAATGTCCTTATTCTGTGTTTGTTGGTGGAGCATGACAAACACAGAATAAGATCAAAATAATGATAAAACACTGCTTGAAATGTATGTATCAACCCCATCCCTAAGGTGTTTGTGAGAAGATATTGCTAGGTGAGAGAATGCTCAGCTAGCAAAGACTTGAGATCACACAATAAAATATTCCAATATAATGATATTAGGTTGTGTCCTCTGACTGATGAACCATGCTGGGTGAATAGAGAAAACTCTACTTAATTGTGACTGGGATTCAAACCCACAACCTTCAATCAGTTTACAACTGTAGTCTGACACTCTACTGACTGAACTGTGTGGTAAAGTTGGGAGTGCATGGTTGTGGAATGATGGTGTACTTATGTTGATATTTGGAAACTGAATATCATAGAGTTTCAATATTGAGAGACTTAACTCTTCATCTTATGTTGTTGGAATAATTGTTACGGGACAGCAAACTCAGATGGAGAATAATGGTATTAGGTGCTTACTTCAAGTGATGAGCCATAATATCATTTAATTTTCACATGCCTCAGTTTCCTTTGTTCTTTTTGGGGAATATATTCAATAGCCCCTGATAACAATGGCAAAGTAATTTAGATTAATACTTCTTTGATCCTGTCAACCTCGTCATGTGAAAATTAAGTACGTTATTTTGAAGCCCCTTGGGGATATGTGTTTATTCACCTTGGGCTTCAGCCTTGGTGAATAAATCACATATCCCCTCGTGATCTCAAAATAACCTATACTTAATTTTCACATGCCTCGGTTTCCTTTGTTCTTTTTGGGGAATATATTCAATAGCCCTGGCAAAACAATAGATTAATATTCCCCTCTAATATTCCTTGAATATTCCCCTCAGTATATTATTTCTTTTCTATTGTGACTCCTGTCAACCAAATCCATGTGAAAATTAAGTATGTACATTATTTTGAGCCCCCTCAGGGATATGTGTTTATTTACCTCGGGCTTCACCCTCAGTGAATAAATCACATATCCCCTTGTGGCCTCAAAATAACCTATACTTACCATGCACCTAATATCATTATCCTCTAGGTGAGTTTGCAGTGGCATATGGGGACAATCACTCCCCCCCCTCCCCCCTCCCCCCCTCCCCCCCGCAATGGTCTCCAAGACTGTTCTCGCGAAAATATTAAATCCATGGAGAAACATGTTGGGGGGGGGGGGGGTATGGTTGTTTTTAAAGGCCAAGTGCAGTTGCGTCGCCACGGGGTGCATTTCATGAAGGGTTACATAAAATACGCTCGGTCAGCGGTCGCATCCCCTCCGCTGATACGAAGTAATTAGGGCTCAGGCGAAATTTCGTAATCGCCTCATCGAGATAATATGGAATTATGATAAGATCGAGATAATATGGAATGATTTTGAGCGCATTTTATAATTATTATGAAAAATTCTAAGAAAAATAATAAAATATATATTCAAAGTCCTAAAATGTGTTTTCTTTTGTGCATTTTTTATGACGTTTTATCACCTTTAGAATTCTGTAAAATCACCCCTCAAAGTGCAGGAAATGGCATTTCAGGGACTCTAGATTCCAAAATTTTACGGGGGAGCATGCCCCCGGACCCCCCTAGAGGTTTGTCCACCCCAGTTGTATCACCCTGGCGACGCCACTGGCCAAGTGAGTAGCCCAAGCCTGGGAATAAATCTTGGAAATCTACTGGTCATTTAGCCTGCGAACCCAGACGTATTTTTCTGCCCTCGTACCTCCCGCGAAAACTACGGTCTGCGAACCCAAGCCGAGATTTGATTTCCGTGACGTATTACCTTTTGTCTCGTGTTATCCAATCAAATTTGAAAATATATTTAGCTAAAATTGTGCACGCGTGGACTCATGCTGAACGAAGTCAAGGAAGGAGCACAAAATATTTGCAATATTTGACAAGTATATATATTGTATAGTATTATATAACGATGAACGACACTCCACAGAAATTGGCACACCAGGCCGATACTTTTCCCGCGACACGGGAGAAATTACTGACCAGATGTTGACCTCGACGCCTCTCAAGAAAGCTGAAACTCACCTTCACCAGTTCGAGCATGTTGAGAATTGCCACGGAAATGCGGAATTGCTAAAGCGGTATTGAAGAATGACACGTTGAAACTGATGCGTCCTGGACTTCTGGCTTTGGAAGTTAACGCCTAACGGCTTAGTATTTTCACGACGACAGCCTTCCACGCTCCGAGTAAAAACAAAGGCGGAGTTAACAAGTTTTGAATTTGAAAAGTGATGCCTAGAATGGAAATAGAGAGCCCCTCTTCTCTTATGCCTTTTTGATGACTATTGCGTCTTCAAGAAAATAAAATCCTGAGTGGCTTCCCAGTATAGCAGTGACAGGTTCGACAATAATGATAACTGTAGTATAAAGTAGAGATGAGCCGATTAATCGGAAACTAATTTGCAAAGCCGATTAATCGGCCAATTTAAAATAATCGGTAATCTGCCGATTATTGTGTAATAATCGGCAAAATAATCGGTGCATGTCTTAAATTAAGCTTTTCATGAACGACGCAAACACATACCATAAGTCCGTAACTGCTTAAGCCCAAACACAATAGTCCTTATTTCACAATGATTACTGAGCGTTTCACATAACTCTTGACGGAAGAGTTCTGAAGTTCGTTTGTTATTTCAGATGTTTGCCACAAAGGTTATGGGCTTTGCAAATTCGTTACGTATAGCACTAATAGCAGCCGATCAAATAGCGGACAAAAGAAACAGGCTAGCACCGCATAAAGCGGATAATATTTTGTTTTTAGCACAATTTGCCAAAATTGAACTTTGATAATTGATTTAATGGTTTTGCAATGTGTGTGTCAGAATTGAGTATACTGTTTACTGTTTTATAAACTAATATTTTTTTGTATTACAAAGATTTGTCTCGTTTTTTGACTTATTATTGCAATTCTTCTCTGATAATAGCATAGCGCATACCGAAATTGATTCTCAAAACACGCAAAACTAATCATCACGAAACATTTCTGTTATATTTCAAAAATCTTGCTTGCAATTTAGCAATTGATCCCTACAACTTGCGAAACTGCGCAGGGACTTGTAAGCAACAACGTAGCACTAATAATTTAATAATTTATTTAATTATCCATCTTAAGATTAAAAAGTACAATGGATTTACAATAAATGCTTGAAAAAGTATGAGTTAAAAGGATTGAATACAGTATAAAGATTAAAAGTGCGGAATAAAATGTTAAAACATTAAGGTATTAAAAATATTTACAAGCTCTCGCTGAAAAAGATAATTTATGCCTCTCAGTTCCCGAAAAGAAAGATACGTTTCGTGTCCGGTTGATGTCTCTAAGATTGTATTGGTGGTTAATTAATTCTGGTAAGAGATTATGGCAGGGATGATATGGATCATTTCTAAACCTTAATACTTCGCGACAAGTAGCTTCCTCCCCTCTATCGGCCAACGGTGCCAAATAATCTTTCTCTAACCCAAGAATTCGTGAGCTCCTAGATTGCACTCGCTCGATTTCATTTTGAAGGTAATGCCACATCGCTGTATGTGAACCGTGAATCGCTGTATGTGAACCATTTCCCGCCATATCATCTTTCATCACCTAGCCACAACTCTGGTGATCCAAACACGATGGAAAAGTTGGATGGAAAACTATCCGTTTAGCACCGCTGTCAGTCGATCGAACCGAACATCTGACGTGATTCGTTCAGCGATTCGGCACTATAAATCCCAAGAGAATTACATGTAAGGCGGCTGACTTGATCAGGCTTCGCTGGATACGATAGTGAACCTAACACGAGTGGCAAGGCTTGAAATATTAGGGACTTCCCAATTCCAGTAGGCAAATTCACGAAATGATCCTTTCTCTCTTTGCAGACGTATTTTATAGCATGTTCTTGATGTTTATTCAACCTTTTAATGCTAAAAACTTGACAAACTTTGATAAGCGCACTCTCGATACTTTCTGTCATTTCAGATTTGCCTTCGCTCCTTTGTTTCCACCCGTTTGCGTGTTTATCCCGCACAAATCCCGCGCGTTAGTTCACTGTTTTTAAGAGGTAAATTGTGATTGGATAAAAAGGTATTACGTCACGGAAATCAAATCTCGGCTCGGGTTCGCAGACCGCGTAGTTTTCGCGGGAGGCACGTGTAATAAACTTTCCACTTTTAATACATAAAAACAAAATAATAATACAATAAACAAACAAATATAAGAAAAGTCCTCGAGGTTCGAGCACTGGCTTCGACGGGTTCGAGTTAAAAACGTACACTGAGCACGTACTCGCGACGTTACAAAATAATATGTCAATCACAAAACATAACAACCTAACGGGAAGTGATCGTCAAATTCAACACTCGCGTACTTCCGGTTTTAACGTTCTTTACACTCCCGAAGGTATCAGTTATGGTACATAAATGATAAGTTAACAATGTAAAAACAATATGAAACTTAGTGTTCGATCTTTAGAGTTGATTCTTTCTTAACAATTCACCAATTATAGCGGCATTTCTCCTCGGTTTTGCGTCTTTCCTTGCCGTCTGCTCCATGGGTTGAGGTTCCTCCACGGGTACTTTAGGGACTTGATATCCTTGTTCAGGTACAGAATGTAACTCCAACGGGATCAGATCCTGTATGGGCCGTCGTAAGTATGTTGACCTTCCATTCTCGTTGTTTATCACACGTATTCTCGCAGCTCTAACCACGTTGTCACGACTTGGGATCAGCTCCTCCACCTTTGCTAATTTCCAAAACGAACGCGCTGTCTTGTCGGTCTTTAATATGACAATGTCTCCCACCTTGATTACGCTTTCATCTGATCCACTGGATACCTTCGATAATTCTCTCAACCCCAATAGATACTCGGTTCTCCATTGGTTGGTAAATTGATTCAGCAATTGTCTATGATACGTCTCTCTTCGAGTGAGCGATTGATTTTTACTGATCATTTCAAACTGCTTGTCATTCGGCGTGGTGGCGATGGTACGACGATATATAAGTGCTGAAGGCGTCATGCAGCGGATACGAAATGCCTTGTTCATCATCATACACATATGTCAAAGGTCGATTGTTCAAGGTGGCCTCTATCTCGATTAGTACTGTGCGCAATTCTTCGAAAGATAACGACGCTCGTCCAACAGTTTTCTTTAAACAACGCTTCATGCTTCGAACCATTCTTTCCCAGAAGCCTCCATGCCACGGCGCTTTCTCTATTATAAAATCCCATGTGACTCCTTTGTTGACCAAGAATCGTTGGACGTCGGTAGATCTCGTGATCTTCTCAACTTCTTTAGCAGCACCTTTAAAAGTCTTTGCATTGTCGGACAGCAGTTTCGTTGGTAATCCTCGGCGAGCGGCGAAACGTCGGAAGGCTTGCAAGAACGTAGGTACAGACAAATTGGGCACCAGTTCGAGGTGTACAGCTCTAGTTGAAGCGCATGTCAAAAGACACACATACGCTTTGTCCGTCTTCTTTAAATCTGGTCCATCCTGAACTTTGGTGGTGACATAAAGTGGTCCGGCGAAATCGACTCCGGTGTTTGCGAATGGCGGCGCGTCGCTGACTCTACTCGGTGGTAGTTGTGCGGTTCTTGGCGTGCCGAATGGCTTCCCTTCGAATTTCTTGCAAACTGCGCAATCCCTCACTACCCGTTTCACTGCTTCTCGCCCCCTCACAATCCAATACTTCTCTCGGATGCTGTTCAATGTTTCCTTGATTCCATTATGATGGAAAGCTTCGTGATGATTAAGCATGACAAGTTCTGTAAAGTAATGTTTCGTAGGAAGAAGTACTGGCTGCTTTGCTGACGGGGATAGTGACGATCGATCGATTCTACCATGGCAACGAATTGTGTCTTCTTGATCTCGGAATAAACCCAACTGCTTGACTAACGGGGTTTCTTTCTTGTTGACTCCAGAAAGATATTGCTCTTCTTCTTCGAAGTTGTTTGCTTGAATTGAATTTATCCAAAGTTTCTCCGTTGCTCTCAATTCTTCGGCGGTTAGTTCAACTGACGCGGGTCGATATCCTCTCGCGTTATCAATGAATCTCTTCACATAGGCTGTGACTCGTAGTAGCTTCGTTTTGCTGCTGTAACGTTTACAATCCATGATCGCTTCGATGTTCGGATATGTCACTTTGCTCGAGCTGGTTGTTAAGGATCTTGTGATCGTAGGTTGTGCCTTGGGTTTGGTTATCTCCGTGTATGCTTCCTTCTCATCGGTTTCGGTAAGTCCTGGTTCTGTAGGCCACATTTCCTTCGGACGTTTTAGAAAATCTGCGCCATTCCACCACGTTTTGTTTTCTGCGAGTTCCGGTCCACGACTTCCACGGGATGGAATATCGGCCGTGTTTTTCTCTCCTGGGCAGAATCTCCAGGAATCTGTGTTGGTAAGCTTTCGTATCTCACTCACGCGATGTTGGACATAGGGTTTCCATGCTTTGTTGTTCCTTATCCAACACAAGACAGTATAAGAATCGGTCCCCAGAACTACTTCAGGAACCGTCGGCAGCGATGAAATAGTTCCTTGCACTGAGCTTATCAAACGAGCGAGGATATATTGGCTCCTAGTAATTCAAGCCGCGGAATTGATTGCCTCTTCATAGGTGCCACTCTCGTTTTTGATGCCACTAGATTTACGTCGATTTCTCCGTTGTTGTGCACTGTTCGTAAATAAACCACGGCGGCGAACGCTTTCAAAGACGCATCACAAAATCCATGAAGTTCACAACTTACAGGGTTTCCAGTGATGGTGTTGCTGAAGTAACATCGTGGTACTCTGATAGGCTTCAAGGCAGAAAGATCGTAAATGATTCGGTTCCAAACAACTAACGACTCATCGACCAAAGGATCGTCCCAGTTAGTATGATCCATGCACAACACCTGGAACAACATCTTCATCACGATGGTAAACGGAGCTAGAAAGCCCAATGGGTCAAAAATCTTGGCTGATAGTCGTAGGACAAATCGCTTGGTCAAAGAAGGGTTTTCGCGTAGTCCCCCAAGTTATTCAGATCGTATTCGAATTCATCTGTTTCCACATTCCAGGAAACACCAAGGATCTTAATAGAGCATTCTTCATTTTTCGTTGACGCGTTGTTCTCGGGCTGCCTGTCCTTTGAAATGTTTGTGGTATCCTGGTAACTTTCGTTTGGGAAAGATTTCAACACACACTCTCTCGGTTCGCTTGCTATCACGGTATTGTCGTTGACCCCAACATCTCGTTCGCTCCCGAGGGATTCTATCGTCGTTAACTCTTCTTCTTGAGGTCTCACTGTTTGTTGGTCGACAGCAACTCTTTCTCGGAAAGCCTTTGAATTAGAGATCCACTTTCGTAATGTAAAACCACCATCTTTCATAATTTTACTGGACTTCTCGTAAATCTCAAGGGCTTGACAATCATCCGTGGAACCACCCACAAAATCATCGACATAAAACGAATCTTGCAACAGTGACGTGATGTGTGGCTCTTTCTCCTTGTTGAGCTCCAAATGATACTGTATAAGGGATGACAAAATAGCTGGGCTAGGTGTGAGTCCGAACACCAGACGACAAAACTGGTACTGTACAATTCCAGGCTGTTCCTTTGAAATGTCATCCAACCACAAGAAACGAAGCATTCGTCGGTCGTCCGGATTTATTTGGATCTGATGAAAAGCCTTTTCCACGTCAGCCGCGATTCCAATAGGATATCCTCTAAATTTCACCAGTATATCGAAAAGATGTGGTACCAAATTCGGCCCCTTCTCCAAACACTCGTTGATGGATAATGCAGTCGTTCCATGCTTGGCTGATCCATCGAAAACTACGCGTACTTTCGTAGTAAGCTTTTCGCGGCGCACGACCCCATGGTGAGGTAAGTAATGAGTTGACCTATCAAGTCCTGGTGGTTCTGAAACGCTTTCGATAATTTCAGACTCCAGTTGCTGTTGAATAACGTGGTCATATTCTTTAAGAAGTTCTTGATCGTTCTTCAAACGTGAATGAACTTGTCGCAATCGCTTGACACATGATGAATAACCATTTGATATTGGCATACACCCTTCTTTCCATGGCAAAGTCACTTGATATCGTTGGCTGATTTCATCAAATTGCACATCTCTCAGAAATTCATTTTCAGTCGCTTGACTTGACTCGAGAATTCCTATCGATTCTGTTTTCCAGAATTCACGTACAACATCGATTAACTCGTCGTTTTCATTGCTCACAAAGAGATTGTGAGGGTAAACATGTTCTGGGCCTTCAACGATGAGATTGGTAGTAGCCTCTTGTCTTCCAGTAGAATTCCTTGCTTGGGCATTTCCCGACACCAGCCAGCCAAATTCAATTTCCACTGCAACATGCAGGGCCCTTGTCTCCTCGTCGTATTTCTTCCATGATGATGTCAAAATAGTAATCGGATCCAATTAGGATGTCAATGTTTGGCCCGGAATCATCAAGCAGTCTGTCATCTGCGAGAACCAACCCCTCCAAGTGAGGATAGAAACTGATATCTAGCGTTGTTGACAGAGGAGAACAAATCTTTGGGAAGCAAAGTGCCGATATTTCAATGTCCTTGGTCTTTCCTTGTAGCTGTAGTCGTACTCGGTCACACCGTTGCTTTCAAAACTGGTCGTCACCAAATGTATTCAGATTTAAAACCTCCGTCTTTTCAGGAACAAGACCAAGTCTTTCCTTCAGGGATTCAGTAACGTAAGATCGCTGACTACCACTGTCCATCAAAACTCTTACAGGTACCAATGTAGATGTGTTTTGAGAACAGGCGTAGGTCGTTGCTGTTTGTAGAAAAACCTTGCTTTTGGTTCGAGTTGTCGCGGTTGTTGAGGTTTGATTGGCAGTCACTGTGTTCTCACTGCTCGGAATTGTAGCCCCTGGTTTAGTCGTTTGGTCGTTCCTAGTTGATTTAGTATCATTACTTGGCAGCTTCGGGTCAGAAATTCTTGTCGAAAGTTTATCACATATCGACTGGTGATGTGCTCCTTCACAGCGGCGACACTTTCGGGACGGATAACATTCGTTACTGCGATGACCAAATCGTAAACAAACAAAACACCTACCGTCGCGTCGTAATATGTCCTTTCGTTCCTTTTTTCTTGTACAATTGTCTCGCATGAAGCAGAATAGTGATGTTTTCCACAAAACGCGCATTTAATTAGAAAACCATTCTTGCCAGGTGCTCCCTGGGCTGTTAAACAAGATGTCGTGGAAAAATTCTTCGAAGACGGCGGTACTTTCTTGCTCTCGTTGTTCACTTTCACTTGCTCGCTTAATTCGCGTGCCTCCACTTCTTTCCTGATAATCTCTAATACATCTCTCATCACCCACACGTCCTTATCAGTATTTCGAGCTATTTGCAGGCGAACGTCGCTCGGCAGTTTCGACATTATCACCGGTATCAATAAACTTCCATATTGCTCTGACTGTACTCCTAAAGCTTCCAATCCACGCACGTTCACACTCACCTTGTCGTAAACAAATCGCAATTGATTAGCTTTATCCCCGGCGCAAGGAGGTATTTTTAGGAGTACATCCATGTGGGCAGAAATTATTTGTTGGGATTTCCCGAAACGTTCCTGTAGTATGTCGACGGCGGCTTGATAATTATCCTCGGTTATGGCAAGACCCTTTATCGAACGAAGAGCTTGTCCCTCCAACAATGAAACAGATAATTAAACTTGTCAATCGTTGTTAGTTCAGTGTTGTTATGCACCGCACTTTCAAATGTTTGCCAAAATGTTTGATAATTGGTTACATCACCTTTGAATTTCGGTAAAACGAGCTTAGGTAGTTTCGATCTTGCACTTGGCCGCGTATTCTTGCTAGGCGATGACGTCTGCTCGGGTTCTTTCGTTGTTTGGTTGAGTGACACGCCAACGAAATTCGCTTCGTCGCTAGATTCTGTATGAACCACAGAGGTCGTTTGTTTTGCTTTCGTTGCATCCACAGTGACAAGGACCGGGATTTTCGTCGATTTATCGATCTGTTGACTCGTAAACTTCGTTATATCTCGTCTCGCATCACTCGTTCGGGAAAAGATATCTTCGGTTTCTTCAATTTCTTGTTCAATGTCGGTTACGTCGCACAACTCCAACACTTTTCTCGTTCAATAAATTTGCAATCGTACACAATCGGTCCTTGACGGATTCATCCCCTGGACCTACTTTCAACAATTCTATCGCTTCTTTCGTGTACTTCGTTAGTACACCACGATTTCCAGATCGAATCGCTCGTAGCCTCTTTAGACTGTCTTCTCCTTCGTTCGACATATTGACACATGCACTTGAATTAAAATCGTTGTAAAACACCACACGGTCGTTTCACAGTCGTTCGGTTAAAGCCAGTGCCCCACGTCGGGCGCCATGTAATAGACTTTCCACTTTTAATACATATATACAAAATAATAATACAATAAACAAACAAATATAAGAAAAGTCCTCGAGGTTTGAGCACTGGCTTCGACGGGTTCGAGTTCAAAACGTAAACTGAGCACGTACTCGTGACGTTACAAAATAATATGTCAATCACAAAACATAACAACCTAACGGGAAGTGATCGTCAAATTCAACACTCGCGCACTTCCGGTTTTGACGTTCTTTACAGCACGAGGGCAGAAAAATACGTCTGGGTTCGCAGGCTACTGGTCATTGTGACTGGTAAGAAATGAAATTTGCCAGTCACGGAGGATTTGTTACCAGTCATATTTGTTTTTTCACTTGGTTTCGGCTCCGTTTGTTATTATTTTTATTTTTTCGCCACACCAAATTGCATTATTGCATCATCCCGTCAGGCCTTGCGAAACTGTAAAGGCAGTTCTTTTGCCTTTGACCGAGTTGGGTTGCGTTGTTTTCCGACGGTATTGGTGAATTCATCAGTAATGTTGCTGACAAGGTTTGTCCATGAAGACAGAATAGACGAATTTATTACAGACGCGAAAAGATGCCGTGTTGACATCAGTACCTAGGAAGTTTGACTTGAGGACTAGAGACACAAGAAAGGGCCACAGTAGTAACTTACGGCTTTCTCCTGTTTGTTGACATTGATCACGACCGTATCTTTATATGTTCTTATGTACCATTTGTGTTTTTACTGACTGTTGCTTGTCTTTGAGTTTGAGATCGGCAATGGACAGTATAGTCTTATTGATCCATTAGGATTTATATTCAATATTGTAAGTGCTTTGAACCTTTGAGTATGTAATTTTGTCACAAGTATGTAATCCATATCTTGATGTTCATTTTGATATAAAGTTTGATGCATGGAGTAAGATATTCATCATAGAAACAACTTTGAACCAGTCATGTTCCTCATATATATACAGTAATACTTTAATGACATATTGGCCATTATAACATCAGCAGCCAAGTGTGTGTTACTGTATATGCCGATGATACCAAAATGTATAGAGAAATTATAGTGTCTGACATTCAACTATATACAGTACTAGCACTGCAGAGTTGAAGAGCCTTCCCAACATGCTCTAAAGCAAAAACATGGAATCAGGATTCATGTAGGCCCGTGCGGGTATATTTTACTAGTCACCTATTGCATATTTGCTAGTGCATCTGCATGTTCCTGGCCTACACATGTGAAGTTTGAGCACCTCAGACAATAATTAAAATCAGTAAGGTTGAAAGACTACAATGCAGGGCAACTAAATATATTTTAAGTTTTTACACTGGCAGGATGATTTATCAAACAATCTGAATGATCATCTGAAAACATTTAATCTACTGCTATACCATTATCATACTGGCATGACTTGCAAGATCTTATCTATTTTAAACGTTATACAGGTCACTATAATATTCCTATTAATAGTTTTGTGCAACTCAATAATTCAGTCAGAATCACTAGAAACAGTTCAGAACTAGATGTACTAGTTTCTAAGTGCTGTACTAAACTTTTTAAGCTAGTAATTAATACTTGAACTGTATATTTAAACTTTGGAGTAGTCTACCTCTCAATACCAGATTCTACCTCAGATAATCAGTTTAAAACTCAAATCACTACGTTAATCCTGTAATTATTAGTAATGCTTACGACGTCAATAACTTTTTTTTGGAAATCAATGTTTAAAATGTTCTTCATCCCGACCTGTAACATACTCTCTTCTAAACCCTACTGCTACTGACCTTAATCACTTGTATCTATTGTATTTGTTTATATGATTATCCTGAATTGTGAAATGGTCTAGAATTCCAGATAATCCTGAATATTAAAGAAAATGAAACCCAACCCTAAACCTAACGACACCCCCCAGTAACCCTAAATCTAACCACAACACCCAAGGGAGAAAGTTCCACCTCTCAGACCCTGACTACAACACCCATACTGTTTTTTTTTTGTTATATGCTTTTTAGTTTAACATTCTGCATGTGGGACAGAGAAGTCCCTTAGGCTTCAGGACAATCCTGAATTCTAGACACTTTAAATTGACAATTCAGGATAGTCCTGCACCACATTCAGCCTTCGATCTGATCTTCCTCGGCCCAATCCCACCTCTTTGCTCGCGCGTTATAGAGACATCTGCACTTTCCAGTAGCCCGAGTGAACACCTGACCCAGGTGTCTTGTTATCTTGTTATAAGCAACATTTTCTAAAACAAAAAAGCTTGATTTCACTAAAAATTTACTGGTCATGCATCACCGGTAAGCAACGATACTTCCGGACAAACTGGATAATTTTACCGGTCAATGACGAGTGATCAACACTAATTCGAGGCTTGGAATAGCCTAGTACTTGCAGGCAAGCATATATATGCTATAAATTACAATACTAAGGGTCTATATAAAAATGCCTCCAACTTGTTTTTACATTTACGACTTGTTTATAAATAAATCTAAAGATATTCTGATGTGTATAATTCCGTGTTCTGGTTTGATAACAACGAAATTATGTAATTTATGGCTTTCAGATTACTCTTAAATATTTGCCTCAAAATGCAGGAAATAGTGTTTCAGAGACCCTAGAAATCCAAAAGTTTCTGGTGGGCATACCCTCCCCCTAGAAGCGCGAGGTTCTTGCCCACCCAAAAACAAGAACCTGGCTATATGCCACTGCGAGTTTGCTGTCCCAAAATAATTATTCCAATACAGTATTTGGAAAATTTTCCAAGCAGTTAGAATCATTGAGTCTGTGCGAACAAACTGTGAGAGCAGACAAAGTATGTTACTTGAATCTTTCATTTTTCCAGCATGTTGAACTCACCAGAAAATCTTTTAAATATATTAAAGGATTACCTTCTATGCGTCTATGAATGCCCTAGAGAGGACGTTGTAATATGTCACAGGAAGACTTTCGGTTGTGTTTTCTGTTTAATAATGACTTGGTAGGAAAATATTATTAGACATGTATAGTACTTATAATTTATTTCCTCGTAATTTTTGAATATAATTTACTGTATAATTTTTATATTGCAAATATATATATTGCTATATAATTATATAATTTATTATTATTATTTTAATTTATTAATTTAGTATTATAATATATTTTTTATTATTATAATTTATTAATTTAGTATTATATAATTTATTTTACTGCGTGTGTTTCTTTTAAATTGTAATAGTTAAATAGTGTCTCCAATTAGATTCTCCAATTAGTGTCTCCAACAATTCTCAAGTTATATATATATTTGCAAATTCTGCTACGCATCAAAATACTCCAATGCTTTAGTACTAAACTTTGCACTGAGGAAATCTTGTAAGTTTATGTTAACTATTTTCATCTTGGAGGTTCGCTTTCAAAAGAAGCTAGTATGAATTAATTATAATTTAGCGCATGAATTAATTTTGATCGGTATATTCTACTAGGTAGAGTATACTGTATATAATAATTCACGTCGCTATAAATTAGATAACCCCTTCATGTATTATAAGACTTGCACTTACTCCCTTGGTGGAGGAGAAACGCTTATAAACAACAAACTTTTTATTTATTATTTCTTTGTGAACATCGGAGCTTTGAAGTTGTCCTCAAGATCCAACGAACCACGTCATGTGCAAGAGGTCTATGTAAAATTTGTGTTGACACGAATTATAGGTCAAGCCAAAAATAGATCCCTACATATGTTTTACAAATATTCATTACCAATATATTTTCCACTATACAGTACAGTTGGATGGTTAGATGTAAATAAAGAAGTAAATAAAATCGCCTTGCATTAGCTATGAGGATAATAGAATATGAAGTATATCTATGCATGCAGCTAAGGAAGAGCCGGTTTAATTAGAAGTCCAGAACTCAAACGTAAAATTCGACAATAGATACGTAGTTGAAGGAAAGCTCTGCAGCAGCACGTAAATCTCATGGGGGGGGGGGGGGGGGGGGGGGGGGAACAAGCTGCAATCCTGGTCAAAATCAACTTACCTAAAATAACCTTGCCTAAAATAACATCTGAAGTTATATAAAATAACGAGTGAAGTTATATCAACAAGTGAAGTTATAGTACACTGTATTGATCATTACATTGCATTGGGTTTCTAATGGTTTGTCACTGTCATGGTGGTTCTGGTGTTACTTCATTGGTGCCATTGGGCCTTTTACAACTTTTTAATTTTTTGTTAAATTTCAAAACTTTGTTAAATATCATGAGCAAGTACAATTAATTGATTCTTATGAATTGCTGGTAGTATAAGATTGCAATCTGAATTGAAAGTTCTGAGCTACCGCCTCTGAAAACATGAATAGTACAATTATTTCATATTCTACATTAACTGGACTATGGACGTCTAAATTTAATCTCTGTATCTTTACATATCTCGTCATATACATGTTATTGTGTATGCTGCTAAATCCTGAATTATGAAGTAGCTTTAGAGAACTGTTTTATGTGTTGAAATGATTCTTTCAATGTACTGTACTGTATTGTATTAATTAGAATAAAAGCTCCATCTAAGTTACCCATTGTATTTTTCAAGACACTTTGCTAAATTATGAATTGATCTATAGAAATAATTTTGTATGTTGACACAATTAAAATGGATACCATAAACGTTGTAAATTGCTTTTGCGATAACCATGTATTTTTCTAGAGTGTATCCTTTAAAGAATTAATCCTGCTAGTTGATGCGAAATTTTTACTAAGGAGTAGAAAAGAATTTCTTCAGGAGTTTTGACCGCCTGAAAAAGTTGGTTGGTAGCTGGGTTGTAGCTAACTTTAATAAGCTAATAAAGAGACTTGTCTCTTACCAAACGTTATCACATATTTTTCTTTTAAAAAGTATTGTTTACTCACTCTCAAATATTAAAAGTGAAAAAATACATGAACTTGCTCACGCAATATAAAATCTAAGGGATCTTTGTATGTTGACGTTATCAGTCACCGGCAATGTTCGATAGAACACATACCTATCGAATTTTAGGTAGGGTATCTTGTTAAAGGAATACTATAGAAATACATGAATGCAACAACCCCTCGCCCGCTTTCATTAAATGCTTTTTTGAAACACCCCCACCCACCCACCCACCCACCCACCCTGATTAAAATAAGCACTCCTGATATACAGCCAATATAAACAGATATAAAAACAAAATGATAATCCTCAAGATAATTTTATAATTTTAATAAGATGACTAAACTGATTTAACATATCAAAGCAAAACTTAGATTTCATTATTAAATTCTGGTTGTACAAAATATGTTTTTAGGATGTTTCAAAAGGGATTATTTTTAACAAGCTTTAAGCTTCCTTATGCATACATGTTTTGCAAAGGCAGAATTAAAAGTCAACAGCTCAAAAATTACATTTATAATAGAGATAAAAACAATTCGGTAGAATCGGATTCTAGAAAGAAGTATTAAAGAGACAACGTTTCAGTCAAAAATTTGGAAATACAGCCAAAAAAATCATCAAATTCCATGAGTATTTAAAAATAAAAGGTTAAAGGTGCATGCAATGCCAATGAAAAACATCACGTCTACATAAGCTTATAAAAGTAGTGTTTTAAGTTAGCTTTAGTTAAGCTGATTTATGGTTTGGACGAGCAAAAGGAAAGCACGAAAACGTGAAGCTGTATATTGTTTAGGTTAAGCGAAAACTTGAAAACAACAAGAATCCTACCGTTAACTTTAAAATGATTTGACCACAAGGTGACTACAAACACTGCAATTCAGATCGAGTTTTGTTTACCATACGGCGTTTGGTTTCTTCAAGTTCTCTGGTTTCTCTTCAAGATATATTAAACGGGTTGTTTGTATTAAACGGTAGTCTGTAGTCAATTACTTTATAAGCTTTTTAAAATGTTCAAAATGTTCTCACCGTTGACCATGAAAGTTTTAATATTTTTTCATATGTTGAAAAGGTATGATCACTAATTTGCACCAAAAACGTTTTCAACTTCAACTAGAAATCTGCAAACTTTTCCACTCCTTTCATATTTGAATTAGCTTTTGTTTAAGAAATATCTGAGGTTCATACCAGAAGTCTTTCTGAGGTTATAGCAAACACCAAAACAGCAAAAGGTAAAACAAACTTAAGAAATTCATCCATTTCAGACGGTCCAGACCAAAATAATGTTTTTTTATTTTTTAAAATACTTCCCGGCAAGAAAATTAAAAGTTCTGAGATGAATGGCACTTCATAGTATCCTATGTTTAATATGTTGTTCAGAGCTGTGCGTTTAGTATTTAAAAACAATATCCAAAATTCTATAACACTTGTAAGGAGTCCATTTCCCATCATATAATTCTTATTTTACGAACAATGGTGTGCACATTTTGAACATTTTAAAAAGTTACAGGTAACACTAAAGTTTGAACTATACACCGAATGAAAGCTTATACAATTTCTAACAACATACGTACTCGATGTACTTCAACAATGCGTAGTTCCGAAATTTTTAGCCATCTTTTTCTATAAACAAATGTGTCGGCATAATCGAGAAATGTAAAACCCGCTTCATGAGTGCAGGACTTTTTTTGCCATGGACTTTTACCCGTAGTATCCGCGTACTGAAGTTTTAATAACCTTGTGGTCAAAGAATTTTATCTCCAAAGAACCGTTTTCTAAAGTAAAGTACTTATTTACTCAACTAAATATTATTTATATATATATAGATAACAATATAAATTTAACTAAAAGGTCACAAGAAGGCCAAGAGTAATTGAATACAGGAGCCCGAGGGTCGCAAGGACGAGAGGGCTAATTTCCCGGGGGCACTTCCAAAATGGCGCCGGGATCGCGAGGTCGACATTTCGCGAGGACGCTTACATCAAAGGTGCCGACACTGAGTCGGACTTCTGGCCAATCCTTATTCTGTGGCCCGGGCTCGGGGATAATGAAACCATCAATTAAAGTTAACAGGTAGTCCTCTCAGCTATCTGATAACATATTCACAAGCTGCGGACAGCTTTTTAACACAGGAAGCGCCAGCTATACCCTTCATGAAGTCGTATTTTCATAAATCTGTCTGATGGGTAAAAATAGTTTGCAGTTTGCAGTTACAGTATTCCTATCTAGTGCTTAGGAAACGTCATAAAGTCTTTCATATACCTATAAAAAATCGAAACAGACTGAAATCATAAGTTGTATTTGCTTTTCTTCCTACTACTTAGCGATTAAATAGCCATGGGTTAAGCTAAATATATGCATACATTTCTATCACTTTATCTGAAATCCATCAACCCCGATTCTTATGTAAATTTTAAGATTTAATCATACTATTATTCTCTTTAACATACCTGAAAATCCTACCGCGGACATGCAATGCTATGATCTGGAGGTGAAATTGTCCCTCCATGGAAGTTATCAAATGAACTAGCCGTTTTCCATAATCACATGTTTATAGAGGAACTTTTTAAGCAAAAAAATCCTTCATACATTAAACGAAACAGTACTTCATATTATATACCTGTTAAAAATTTCTTCTAAAATTACATAGTTTAAAGAAGAAACAGCATTATACAACACCTTCAGTAAAACAAGCAATCTGATTGGGTAAGAGCTATATGTTACTACAGTATAGATGCACAGATGACGTCGTGAAGTCGCAAAACTGTTGGTTGTATTTACATTTTTTCACTTTTTTGGCTGTTTTTTTTTCAATTCTCATGAGTAAAATGGATGAAAACATACAGGAATTAATACCGGACTGGTGCAATGACGATTTTGATTTAGAATTGGCGCAAAAAGTAGACGAGTATGAACAGAAAAGCCGTTTCGTTAGCGTCAGTGACATGGATGTCGACAAAATTTTGACAGATTCGCATTCAAAATCCACGGTACGACACACCAAGTGGGTTATCAAACTCTTTGAAAGTGAGAGAAATTTTATTTCTAATGTGTAGTTGTTGTTTTTGAATAAAGTTACTAAACTTAAAATTAATATTGCAGACTGGCGACAAGAGCGAAAAATGACAACACCTTTGATGTAAATGTCGGACAACGACTTAGACTCGGCTTTAGTAAAGTTCTATCTTGAAGCGAGAACCAGCAAAGGAGAGCAATACAGCCGTTTAGCCCTCCTGGGATTTCGAAACTCAATTGAACGACACCTTAACAACAACGGCAGAGCTGTAAAGATAAGCAAAACTCCTGCCTTTATCAAAAGCAACAAGATGCTTGACGCAAAGCTAAGAGTAAACCGCCGCGAGGGAAAAGAAAACGTAAAACACAAACCAGCAATAGAATCGACTGACCTGGTAAAAATTGAGTCCTCTAACTTTATGAACATGGATACCCCAAACGGTCTACTAAGGAAAGTGCGGTTTTACACCTCTTTGTATTGGTGTCGTCGCGGTCGTGAAGGTCAAAGAGAACTGACAAGGTGGAGTTTCGACTTCAAGCAAGACGAAGACGGTCGCAAGTATGCTGCAATGACCCACGAAGAGTGCACAAAGAACCACCAAGGCGGAGAAAACACTAAACCATCCAGTGAAAAAGAGACCAGGCTGTACAGCACTGGCAGCAGTTCTGATGCATTTTCCTGTCTGAAACGGTACTCTGAGAAGCTAAACCCCTCGTGTAATGCGTTTTTCCAGCTGCCCAGATCAAATAACAAGTTCGAAGATGCAGTCTGGTACGAAAACAAGCCTTTGGGAGTCAACTCTCTCTCAAAAATGACGAAGTGCATATCAACTGGCTGTGATCGATCTGTCCCAGGATTACACGAATCACTCAGTCAGAGCCACCGCCATCAACTTGTGGTGCGATGCAGACATACCCGATCGACATAATTATCACCTTCGTCTCCGGCCACAGCAACGAGCAAAGCCTGGCACACTACAGCAGAACGCCATCTGCCCCACAACTTCAGAAGTTTTCCGACACAATTTCTGTTGCACTCCATGGAAATATTGTTCAGCCATATCGATCAGGAAGATCTGAGCCGCTATCAAGAGTATTTCCTCAAAATAACCAGCTGTCAAGTGCCTCCAGTTCCAACGTGCTCACAACACAGAACATGGTTGCCGTCACGAATGCTTCGTCGACAAAGAATGCTTTTCCAGCCGGATTTTTTAACGCCTGTACCATCGGAAGTGTGCAAGTGTACATGGGGTAACAAGATCCAGAGCAGAATAGACAATCTATTGTTTAAAAAACGTCTGCCAATATGAAGCTTGGAATCAATTAACTTATCGAACTGTAAATATCGATTTGAAGTTCTTGTTATTCGCATAAATTATGCATGACGCGCGACCAGAACTATTTATAGCCAATCAGAATAGCCGTCTTTCTTTTTGTTAACCAATCAGCTCTCTTTATTTGCATAGATCATTTATGACGTAATTAAACGATTTTTATCTGTTGTCGAAATTTTTTACCCCGTAATTTCCCTCTTCAAAAGCCCTGGCCACTTGACGATTTAAGAATCTTAAACTTCGTATAATTTAAGATTTGATGTATAAAACAAATAGATTACATTTTTCCGTGCGTGTGTACTGTAATAGATCACAAAAGACGTCACAGCGTGTAAAGAACAACATGCAGTCACGCCACTCGACTTCGTCTCGTGTCGTACTTTTTTTGTTCTTTACACGATGTGACGTGATCTGTGATCTATTACAGTCCACACGCACGGAAAAATGTAATCTATTTGTTAAATAACAAACGGTACACAAAACCACGCTTCGACTCGAATTTTTCTCAAAAGCACGCTCGCGCCAGTCTTCTTACGCATCACACATCGATCAGCGCGCGCGCCCGCATTTCACCGCCCCATAGCGCCCTGGTGCCTGGATATGAAATGCAAAGTAGTGCAAACACATCAATCATAACGATCTTTTACAACGCTCAAACATACTATTTTAATTTAAATTTTATTTTAACAGCGAAAACACGTCTATGTCTCGAAGTGGCATTTTCAGACAACCCTGGTCAAAATCACTCGGATACCTTGCCTAAAATAACATCTGAAATCAAATTTCCTTCTGAAAATCATTCCCCCCGCTCCCCCATCTAATGTTGATAAAAATTTGCTCTGACCATACTTTGCATTTCATTTTCTAACCAACACTGAACGTGGGGAGTGGGTGAGGGGGGGGGGGGGGGGGGGGGGGGCGATGTTTTATTTGTACATAATGTTAGGAATTGATGCGCTTATAAACTTCGCTTTAATTATACGCGACTGTCCGAGTTAATTTTGGCCAGGTTTGTGGGTAAATACACAAAAATTACAGAGTGATTGTTCTTGAATACAATTTGGTTTGTGCAACATTTGAGCAAGCGAAGCATATAAGATTGTGGAGAGTCTTTGCCAGGGTATGTATTCTCTTACCTTGCAGTATCTTTGAATGCCCTAGAGAAGAGGTTGTAATATGTCACAGGAAGTCTTTCGGTTGTGTTTTCTGTTTAATAATAACTTGGTAGACAAATGTTATTTGACAAGTATAGTTTTTGCTGTAGAAGCTGTCGTAAATTAAACTCAGAGAAAACTCTGAGCTCCAGACGGAACTCGAACCCACAACCTTCCGAATGCCAGCCGGACACTCTCACCATTGAGCCACTTGAACTCAGATGGTATACCGAGGTTGTTTTCGATATTTATACGCCTGGAAACTAGTCCATCCGTACGTGTGTCACAAGTACTTGTTGGGCTACAAGTCGCATTGTGTCAGTTTATTTTCAGTAAAGGCTTTTTGTACGTTATTAGTGCTTTCAGCTTGAGTTGGTAAATTTTTTCCGTATGTTTTTGCTATACAAGCTGTCGTAAGTTAAACTCAGAGAAAACTCTGAGCTCCAGACAGTACTCGAACCCACAACCTTCCGAATGCCAGCTGGACGCTCTCACCATTGAGCCACTGGAACTCAGATGGTAGACCGAGGTTGTTTTCGATATTTATGCGCCTGGGAACTGGTCAATCCGTACGTGTGTCACAAGTGCTTGTTGGGCTACAAGTCGCATTTGTGTCAGTTTATTTTCAGTAAATGGTTTTTGTACGTCATTAGTGTTTTCAGCTTGAGTTGCTAATTTTCTTCCGCATGTTTTTGCTGTACAAGCTGTCGTAAGTTAAACTCCGAGAAAACTCTGAGCTCCAGACTCGAACCCACAACATTCCGAATGGCAGCCGGACGCTCTCACCATTGAGCTACTGGAACTCAGATGGTAGACCGAGGTTGTTTTCGATATTTATTTATATTTCGATATATACTTGGGCTACAAGTCGCATTGTGTCAGTTTACTTTCAGTAAATGTTTTTTGTACGTTATTAATGTTTTCAGCTTGAGTTGATAAAGATTTTTGGTATGTTAAAAAACATACGAAAAAACTTTAAAAACTGGACAGTAATTAAAATGTTTTAGTGAAAACCTTCGCCTCCTTTACTTCTATCTTATATATATAGTTATATTGTTATATAATTTATTATTATAATTTATTAATTTAGTATTATATAATTTATTTATTATTATTATTATAATTTATTAATTTAGTATTATATAATTTATTTTGCTGCATGTGGTTCTTTTAAATTGTAATAGTTATGTAGTGTCTCCAATTAGCTAATGCAGCTAAATACATGCATTAACACTGAAATAAAGTTATTATTAATTTATTATTATTGTTATTATTACTATTATTATTGTTTAATTATTATTATGCCAGGGACTTAATGCCTTAAGGCTGTTACTTAAGGATGACTTATTTAAAAGTACATAACTCTCTGGTGTTTGATATTTATCCCTAGTTCTTTCTTATAGATTTTTAAAGATTACTTCCTTCTTATTGGTGAAAGCCCTAACGAACCTGTTACTAAACGACGAATTTCTATGACAAATAGCCTCTTGTCTGAAGAAAAGGTACATGTTTTTAATAAACATATTTTCCGGGCGATTACGCACATGTGGGTTATCTGTTGATTTTTGTGTCTACTGCACGCATAGTAAACATTATGTAATACTGACAGCTGTAAACTCCGGAAAATGTGTAAGTAGTCTGTGTAACACTGGAAGTTGTGTAACTTCTGAAGCTGTTAACTCTGTTAGCTGTTAACTACGGTTAACCGTTCCAGAGTGGAATGTTCAAGTATTTTGCACCAGACGACTAAACAACTGTCAACACTCATTGTGTCATTGTGTTATTCAGCAATCAGCAGTCAACACTGAACAGGACAGGAATCCAAATGTGGCAATGGCAACAGTGTCCCACTTCTGGATATCTTCTATTGGCACATTGCATTTAGAAACTGTACTAGTGACTACTAAGAAGTAACTGACCAGTCTGAACTGACAATGAGGCTGAATCTCAGACTCTGTGACCACTGACCACAGTGACCAGTGACATCAAAATTTCCTCACAGAGTCATAGTCGAGTCATAGTCGATGACTATGGCAATATGACTCACTGATTCTATATATGACTACGAGGAAATTTTGATGTCATTATACCATATTTCCTCTATTAAGCCCCCCGGTCACGCGACCTATACTGATCGTTACCATAACATAATTTCCAACACGCACCCATATACACTCCCAAAGGGATGTTATAATCTACCTGGTTTAAAACGTTATTTTTGCTAAAAAAACTAAAAGTAATTAATCATCAACGTAAAGTTATACGTTAAATGTAACTGTTTGTCTAGCCAGGATGTTCAACTATTCAGTCATCATCCATGTCCGCGATTTCTTCCATGCGCGATTTCTTCCATGCTGCAGCGGCTGCATCTCTTCTTAGTCGCGGCGTAAAAACTGGAGATTCTGGGTTCAGCTGCTGTGTTTCCTTGGGAATGGTTCAGTTCTATGGGATAAAGTGCTGCACTGGCCTTTCGAGCGTCCATTAGCATGCAGTCTTCAGACGCACTGCTCGTATGATGCCATCTTTGCCAGGATAGGTTTGTTCGACGAAAGCTAAAGGCCATTTCCCTTGGTTCTTGTTATCGGACTGTACGACCACGACATCCCCTTACAGTATACTTGCTTTCTTTGTGGATCAAATTGTGTCGTTCCCGTAGGGCAACAAGATATTCTCTCTTCCAACGACCCTAGAGACTGTCCTTACACGCCTTTAGGAACTTAGCCCGTTTACGTAGGTCTCTTTCTTCAATTCTCCAAGCTTCATTCTCTGGCAGATGGTTTGATCGCTGATACAGGAACGTCGCTTGGGTGAGAGTTGACAGGTCCACGTCATTTTCTAAGTAGCTCAACGGTCGACGGTTTATCTGGATTTCAACGTCAAGCAATATTTCGCTGAGTTCGTTCCACGTTAGAGATCCTCCCCCAATCACCTTGTACATTGCTGACTTTACCACAGCTATCAAACCGTTCAAACTGACCACCCCACCAAGGGGCACAGCTTAGATTGAATTTCCACGTTATTTCATGTTTTTCCACAAGACCACGGAGCCGTTCATCTTTGCGCAGATTCTCTAACCACTTGCTTGCTTTGACAAAGGTCCCCCCCCCCCCCATTGTCGGAATAAATAACTCGCGGTCGATCACGACGGGCAATGAATTTCTTCAGGCACACGATGAAGGATTGCGTTACTACGCAATAACTCTAGATGAACAGCTCTGCACAAACTGCAAGCGAAAATCGCCAAGTAAGCTTTCCGTTGTGCTTTGGATGACCTTTTACATCTGTCCAGCGAAATCGACCCCTATATCACTTCAAAGGCAGTTCCTGGTTTGGTTCCGTCTTCTGGTAGAAATCCTGGAATTGGTGGAGTCATTGCTTTGGTGAGGAATCTTTTACATCCATTGCATTCCCTGCGTATTGCCTTCGCCAGACTTCGAAGACGTGGAATCCAATACCGTTCTCGTATTGCTGCCATGGTGAGCCCAACTCCTCCGTGGAGTGTATCGCAGTGCACGCGTTGAACTAGCTTCTTCGTGAATACATCTTTGTCTGGCCGGTAGATCGGGTGACTCCCCTGGAATCTCCCTCTGCATACTGCTATTCCTCGGTTCTGAGCTATCCCGAAGTTGGACACGCTTAATCCACCATTCCCTCCTATATTGCTTCAACTTCTTCCATGTTCCCATCCCTTCCCGTCTGCTGTTGTACATGAACTGGTTTATCCATGCACATGTTCGAAGTGTGCGTCGAGGTCGTTGCGCTCAGGAAGTTCGTCGCATGAATCTCTACCAATTTCTCGAAACGTTCCTTACCCAAATGGCTCTTGGCTGCCACCAGCTGCTGTGTTGTTCCCGACGGTTGCCTGACGACGACGGCATAGACTGCTGCCCCGACACCCTGGGTGGATGCGTCCCCGAATGCATGCAGTTCAATCTCTAGTTCTTCTTGGTATGCAACAATAGATCTTGGTACTTGTTCTTCAGATGGCAAGGAACGCTCCCACTGTTTCCACCGTTGCAAGTGTTTCTCATAAAGGTTGGCATCCCATGGCGTCTTTCAATCGCAGACGTCTCGAAATATGAGCTTGCCTTCCAAGGCCAATGACAATACTAACCCAAGAGGATCGTATATTTTCGACAGTGTACTCAGTATGCCGCGCTTTGTCGTTGGTGTGCTGTCTACGGGAAAGGTCACTGCCAATGCATCTCTGTGTTCGTTCCACTTGAGACACGAAGTAATTTCGATTCTTTCGGTTTGACCATGATTTGTTGCTTGGCATAGGACTGATCCTCTTGAACTTCTGGCATTTCTTCAGCTTCCAACTACGGAATGTTCGAATTCCACTTAATATGCAGTTCGAATGTTGCGTCTCCCAATATCTCTTGAGCTGCTGCCTTGCACGTATGTCCCTGCTGCACAGTATAACCAGCAAAAAGTAAATCGTCAACATATTTCGACGCAGTTTCTCGACTTCTTCGGGACACCTTTCTGACCATATGTCTTAATGGCGCTCGTTGACTCCTTGGAGGACGTACGGTGATGAAGTCAGACCAAACAATGTTCTTGTGAAACGCATAACTTTCTACAGGTGATTGTTCGCTCTTGCGCCAATGAAACCGTATAAGGCATCTCTTTCACTTTCTCGTATGCGGACTTGAAGAAATGCTTGTCGTATGTCCCCTGAAACCATCAAGGGATAAGCTCTCTGCTGTATCAACACGTCCCAAAGTTTATTTTGCAATGCAGGCCCAGCGTGCAGACATTCATTCGTTCAAGCACGGCGCATTAGGGTTTGCCCTTGCTTAGGCATCGTAAACAACTCTTAACTTGGCGGACTCTGATGACTCATTAATCACAGCCTTATGCGGAAGGTAGAACTCTTTGTCCATTGATACTGCTGGTGCTTTCTCTACAATTCCCTCTTGGATTTGATTGCGGATCACCGCGTCGTACTCTTCTGTGTATCCATCTCATTGTAGTTTTCTCGTTAACGCACTCAGGCGGTTTGGCATTTGGATAGATGTTTGTAAACAGACGGTTTCTGCGTTTTGAGATGTTCTCTAATTCTGTCGTGCAATTTACGCGTTGTACTTCCGATATATTTTTCGTGGCAGATGCGCGGCATGTGACTCGATAAACGACGCTTATAGGAGCATAATCCATCCCGCATAATCCATGCCGCATCCTGTAGGTGTCGGTCGAGGTCTCAAGGCTTGTCTTAGTGTTAAAGATCTGTTGGTGATTCTGACGGGCAGGTGTTCAGATTGAAATATGCGTTTTATTTTGTTGTCTACTGAGTCTGAGATGTAGGGAATACGGAAATAAAAATGCTTGATGTCGATGTGAGGATTATTTCTATTAGAGTTGTTCCGTAGTGGTACGGATATCTTTCTTAGTATCTGCGATAACAGAGTTGTTTGAGTCAGTAGCATAGGGCATTTGTCTGCACGGCGACTCCCAATAGCGCAATTAAAACATAATCTTTTCTTCGCCAAGATTTCCATGCGGTCGGATACGGCGGTAAATTCGGTACACTCTGTAGCTCTATGGTAGACACTGTCACAGTAAATGCACCCACGTTTTTTTTATCCTCCCGGCGAGTGTGGTACACTTTCGACTGGCGTTCTCGGCGCTGTTAATTTTCACAGTCTAATCGCGAACTAAATGCTTGAACTGCACTTCTTCGTATCCAAAGGTGTAGTGCTTCTGCAAGTTGCGACAATCCCATTTCTCCCAGTCGTTATCTGATCTCACTAAGTCACCACGTATCGCTGGCAACTTGTCCAGAGTCATCGCAGTAAGACCTTTGACTTCGCCTAATTTCTTGAATGTCTGAAGCGATTGAACGCAATATGTCAGTTTCTCGCTGAACTCTCTCATCTTCTTTGGGTTTGCTGATGAGATGTGCGGTAGGTCGAGAATTTCCTTTCCATACGATTTCACTATCTCCGATTCTTTTCCGTATTTCTCAGTTAATATAGCATTCGCTCGGTTATATCCTTCTGGCGTAAACGGAAGTGCTTCAACTTATCGTCTTACTTTGTCCTCAAGGAGCTCTTTAATAAGGTAGGAGAATTTCGCGATACTTGCTAAACTTGATTTCTCCACCAACTCTTCGAATTGTCCCCAGAACCGCGTCCAGTCCATGTAAAAACCATTGAACTTTGGAATCGTTAGCTCGGAGTTTAGCTCGAACTTCTTTCCCCGATTCTGACGTCTGTTTCGCGGTTAGTTTCACTTTCGCTTGGCAATCTGTCTGGAGTTTTATGTTCGTCTCGTGAAGTTCAAGCTCAAATTTCATCTGTTAATCTACTTTCTATCTGGTAGTTCCAGTTGTCGATTTCATCTTCTTTCTCGTCGTTTATAATCTTAAATGTTTCCACAGCTCTTCGCGAATGTTCCACCTCTGTCGATAATGCTTTCAGCGCTTCCATTTGCCGTTGTATGACGATATCCTTGTTTTCTGGTCCGGGCTTGTGATCGTCCGTCACGGGTGACGGAACACTTCGATTTGTTGTGACTCATCGAGGCTTTGACCAAAATCTACCCCTTGGGCTTAAAATGATCCTAAGTAGCTGTTTCAATTTCGTCCCCAAAACAGCGTTTGCTTGTCTTCCATCACTTTCAAGCCACGGTTTCGTATTAATTCAGGACACATTTAGAAATAACCTTATCCCGTCTGAGGTGCCACGTTTCGCAAATTACTCGCTAGGCTCAGATTCCAGCCATTTGCGTCTCGGTGCGCCCGCGATCCCTCGCCCTACCAACAGCTGGGCGCATCGGCCTTATTCCTTGTCCGTGACGCAACTGGTTAATATTTAAATGATTTATAATTATGCAAATAACAGTAAAGAGCATCTCTCTTCGTTATTGACCAAAAACTTCCAGTGGGATCTACATTGCACAGAATTTTGTCAATAAAACTGGTGATCGAGAATATTTTACGTCTGCGAGTTGTAGTAAGACAAGTATCGGGTGAAGATTACGTCGATAGAGCGACGATCTTGATTCTGATTTCACTCTCGTTGGTCTTTGATGACTGGAAAAGATTAAAAAACGAAAGACTTTTTCAGGCCTTATAACATTTCTCTTCAAGGCGTAAAGCACCTGATAACCTACGATGAGAGTAGTATAGGGAAGAGGGGTTATATGACGGGTGGTGCAAAGAGCACAACCCATGACGTCACCATTTTAATCTTAAATTAATTTATGCGTTTATTAACAGCGTAATCTGCAGCGTAATTGACTGTCACTACCGTGAGGGACGCCGCCTCATTAATTATTCAACTTATTATTTATGCATACGTCATGATTTGTCAGGCTGCTTTGGGATCTCCTTAGCTTTTATCCCCCCCCCCCCCCGTGTGATACGTCATTCCCGATTGGTCTCTAATTTTTATTCAGGATATAACACTTCAGTACAAATGCACTGTTATCAATGTGTGTCCTGAGCGAATAAATACATAAGTAATAAATATGAATACTATTTGCTGCCGAGCGTCGGCGAGGCAGCACACTATTCTTGGCGTTCGTCTTGGGTTAGCTGTGTCTTTACTCGTGCCCAGTCCATTTCCCGAGCTATTTATAGTGTACTTGGTTGAGATGTATGGATGTCTGAATGTACACACGGATTCACATATTACGCAATCGCATCGCGAATGATTCCTAGCCTGCGTACAGGCGCTCATACAGCGTATTCAAACCAGTGATTCAAACAGGAAGATTATACAAAAGTAAATAATCTGAATTTAATAGCAGTTCAAATCTCGCCACCACCGCCAGGGGATTTTCTGAACAAGCTGACCATTGATTAAATTCAAGCTGAATTGCAGCGTT
The DNA here is from genome assembly GCA_035771165.1 of Paragorgia papillata. Classification (NCBI taxonomy): domain Eukaryota; kingdom Metazoa; phylum Cnidaria; class Anthozoa; order Scleralcyonacea; family Coralliidae; genus Paragorgia; species Paragorgia papillata. The sequence continues at coordinate 1,808,260 of JAWNZC010000311.1, read as the reverse complement.
AAAAGATTTTCGTGTGAAGGTAAAAGACAACTACGTTTAATACAAAATCTAAATCCAGTTTAAAAGTTTAATATGGTTGACCAATTTAAAAAGATTTTACAGCTGTTCACCACTTCGTTTAGGCCTTAGGGATTGTACAATATCGTAAAGGTATTATTATCAGTGGCGGACACTAGGGGGGGGGGGGGGGGGGGGCGATGGGGGGCGATCGTCCCCCCAATAATTTTAGCTGAAGCTTTCATTTTGAAAAGTGGAAGCACAAGAAAGTTTTCATTTCAAGAAGTGGAAGCACTACTTATTAGTTATTACAATAACAACAGCAGCAAAATGTCGTGTTTTAATAAAAACAAGCGAAAGTATTCTAATCCCACAAAATAAGTGTTATGAAGTAAGTTTGGATAAAGAAATTTCTAAATTTCATCTAGAATATTTTCTCTGAAATGTTGTTTTTTTATGCTTAGCATGTGATTTATAACAAAATGCACCATTAAAATAGTGTTTTGAAAGCCTAAATTTTTTTACAAAATGTGTTCTCAGAATGCTGCAAATGCCATTTCAGAGATCCAATTTTTTTCCGGGGGGCATGCCCCCGCACCCCCCTAGACGGCTCATGCCTTCGGCACTTGCCCCCCGAATATTTCGTCAAGTGTCCGCCACTGATTATTATTTCTCTGGATTTACGGAACGACTTATTTTTTGGGGGGCCTGGAAATTTTGTGCCCTGGGCACTTGCCCATTGGTTATTAAATGTGGCCCTGCTGAGTAGTCAACATAGACTCAACTTGACCTCGTCAGTTAAACTGTAGCAAGATGAAATCTTTATAGTGTTAATTTAGCTTAAATCCCATCACAAATTCATCACAAGTTCATAATAACAAAATAAAATTTAAAAAAAAAAAGATACTAAAATAAAATAAATACATGTAAATAAAATTTAAAAAAACCCGACAAATTATACATACACTAAATTGTCCAATTTACATGTGGCCTATTGGGGTCGAAAATCTTAGTCTTATAATACTGTTTACAATTTCTGGTAAACGACGAAGGAGTAGAATTCGAAGTTCTTACGTATGAAGACAATGTCAAATCTATAAAGTCCAACTCGATTCAAATCTATGAGAGCATCATGGATTATCTAACACAAGAATGGCGTGGATTCATACGATGGTTAAACGAGGCCAGTTCTATTGACTTGCACCATTTTTATTTAATTGACTTTATGTACTTCATATAAGGTAATTAATCACATAAAGATCTGACGAATAATACCCTGGATGCCATAGATTCATTTGTGTTCTATTCATGCATGGGTTAAATAATTTATATTGGGGTTGGCAAACTTGGGTGGAGTGGCAAACTCGGGTGGAGTGGACAAACTTGGGTGGTGTGGGTAAACTCGGGTGGAGTGGACAAACTTGGGTGGAGTGGACAAACTCGGGTGGAGTGGGTAAACATGAGTGGAGTGAGCAAACTCGGGTGGAGTGGGCAAAATTGGGTGGAGTGGGAATACTCCGGTGGAGTGGACAAACTCCAGTGGAGTGTATAAACTCGGGTGGAGTGTGCAAACTCAGGTGAAGTGGGCAAATTCAGGTGAAGTGGGCAAACTCGGGTGGAGTGTGCAAACTCAGGTGAAGTGGGCAAACTCGGGTGGAGTGGGCAAACTCAGGTGAAGTGGGCAAACTCAGGTGGGCTGGACCGTAAACTCGGGTGGTGTTACTGGAGTGGGCAAGAGGGTGTTACTTGAGCCACAGACTGCACAGAGTTGCCTGTGGAGTACGCTCAAGGTTTTAATTTATAATTTAATTTAATTTAATCCATTTTCACTGCGTACAAATGTTAACAAATAAAAATAAATAAATAATAAATAAATAATAAATAAATAAATAAATAAATAAATAAATAAATAAGTAATAAATAAAGAATTAGATAAATGCCGTGGGGAAGGACCAGAAAGGAAGAAAGGAACCATACTAGCTAAGTCTTGTGGTAGTTTGTTCTATAAGTAGGGTATTCTAATAAAGTATGTTGTTTTAAAGTAAACCGCGTGGCACGCCGTTTTCACGAGGCAGCACTTCACTTGCGATAGTAACTTCTATTAATATTTATATAATCTATTAATTGAAATACAGTTTCACAGAGTGTACAAATTCGTTCAAGTTGTCAATTTTTCGAATACCCAAAGGAAGGTCATTGAAAAGTTTAGCTCCCATGTAATAGAAAGAATTTCTGGCATATTCTGTGCGGATTTTGGGTAGTTGAATCAAACACGAAGCATTCCTTGTACCATAATTATGCGCATTTATCTGAAAATAATTTTCAAAATTCTTGCATACATTTCCGACCAAGGACTTTTTAACTAATAGGCAAGCTCATTACATTTTCAATTTGAGGTATCTTTAAATCACGATGATTGGAAGAACTGATGATGGACATTGCTCTATCATGAAAACGGATTAACTTTTGACCTTGTGTTACTGTGAGGTTAAGATTTGTTAACCCACCATATGTAAGGATTGGCACAATCATAGCTTGGTAAATGGTTTTTGCTGAAAGTACATTGAGGTATTGCCTGATTTTGGTCAGTAATCGGAGACGTCCCATAGCTTTCTTGTACGTTCGACCAAAATTCCGATTCAGATTTAGAGATGTGTCAATTTCAATTCCAAGGTACCTGTAAGTTGATTTAGTTTCGATCTTCTCATAACCATACATTATATTCAACGAATTTTGCTGCTTAGATAGGTTTTACTAGTTCCAAAAAGCATTGCTTCAGTTTTCCCTTGGTTGAGATTCAAGATGAGTTCATTCTCGAAGCACCATTCTCTAATGGACTCCATGTCATACCTTAATTTTTCTTCAATAGTAGAAAGACGTTTGTCGCTGAAATAGATAACTGTGTCATCCGCATATTTGATAATCTTAGAATACTGAATACAGTCTGATAAATCATTAAAAAATATATTAAAGAGGAGCGGACATAGGATAGATCCCTGAGGAACGCCGCTCATAATTGGCTGACTATTAGAAAATTCAGTTTTGTAATATACAATTTGGGAACGATTGAACAAATAATCTTTAAACCATTCCAACTCTAAATCTGCAATTCCATATTTTGATAATTTCGTTATTAACTTGCTGTGTCCTAAGGCATCAAACGCTTTACTTAGGTCGATAAATACTGCACCCACCAAATATTTCTTATCCACTTCGCTCTGAATATTGTCCATAAATAATACAGCAGCAAGTTCAGTAGATCGATTTTTTCTAAAGCCAAATTGGTTGTCGTGAAGTAGATTATTGGTTTCAAGATAATTTGACAGTTGTCTCTGAACAATTTTTTCGATTATCTTTGAGATGGCAGGTATGATGGATATAGGTCGATAGTTTTGTACATCTCCCCGAGGACCTTTTTTATGTATAGGAATCACTTTTGTTGATTTCCATTCGGTTGGATATACGCCAGTTTCAAAAGACATGTTTATCAGATAAGTCAATGGTTGTGAGATTATATTTGAATAGTCTTTTAGAACGAAGGGGGGAATATTATCCAAACCAGAGGATTTTTTCTTCTTTAATAAGGCCAATTCATTTTCCACAACCCCTGCTGTAAGATTGTTAAATTTGAAAGTCAAATTTGATTGTGCCGGAATAGATTGACATGTTCTCCATACAAGGTTTCGGAGAGGGAAAGATTTTTCTTTCAATTTTGAGACGACATTAAAGAAGTACGAGCTGAACAAATTGCTTATTTCTTGAGCATTAGTAATATGTTTGGAGCCATCATTGAACACCATTGCTGGTGTGTTTCTCGATTTGGAGGGATAGATGGATTTGATTGATTCCCAAAATTTATCCGGGTTATTTGCATTTTGTTGTAATAAAGTTTTGTGGTACTTTGATTTTGCAGATTTAACCATGTTGTTCAATTTGTTCTTCTTCTTTTTGTATAAAAGAAGATCTATGGGCAATTTGGTTTTTCTGTACTTTCGCAGTAACCGATCTCTCACATTCATTTCTCTTTTAATATCACTTCGCATCCATGGACAAGGCTTACCGCGTATACGTTTCTCTTCCAGAGGAGCCAAACTGTCTATTGCTTTGGTGAGAATGACTTTCATATGTGCCCAAGCACTGTTATACACTTTACCCTACTGACAGTCGACAGTTGTGGGACACGTAGACGTACAGAGCATGCATACAGTAAACTTTATAAAAAAATAGACGTTCTTTACAAAGAACTAAAGAGAAATTGATAGACACACTTTATATTTTTTTATCTTAAACCTGGTTTGGAGGAATATACAGAGTTTTGAACAGCCTAAGTGTCTCAATTGGCAGAGATAACGTATCGACTTGGATTAATAGCATATGATGAATATTATATTTTTAGGACCTAAATGCTCAAACAGAGTAAGTCATCCTAGGATCATTGCTAACTAAACCCTCGTTTATAAGCCAGGAAATCGTAGGAAGATGGGATGAAGAATCACTTCGAGAAATCGTGAAAAGAACGATTTGAAGTGTCGAAATATAAACTAAAGGCAAAGCGATTTATTACTTTGAAAGCGTTGCTACGATTTCTGTTACTAAGTATGATATTTGCATATTTATCCTCAGTGTACGTGCAGAAAAACTCATTAGGGGTCATTAAGGGGATTAAGCGCTTAGGCCAGTCTAGCCGCGAAGGTCATTAGCAGTGTTACCATAGCGAAACCGCGTCGCCTCATAAGACAGAATTCAAAGCATTCAGTTTAAAATATTTATTTCGGCTTTTGGTTTAAACTTACACATATCAAAAACAAATTACGGTTACATATAAATAGTTCACACCGAGCATCTAGTAAGGTCTGCTTCTTAGATTATATTTAGGTGTTTTTATTTTAAAAGTAGCACGATAGCCTTTCTTGTCTTCTGATGATAATTGTCCTAGGTCCGAGCCCTCGGCTCCTGGCTCCGAGTCCACGGCTCCCAGCTCCGAGCCCCCGGCTCCTAGCTCCGAGCCCCCGGCTCCTAGCTCCGAGCCCTTGGCTCCTAGCTCCTAGCACTTGGCTCCTAGCTCCGAGACACTGACTGTCAAATTCCCCAAACACCCCTGGGGTTAGGGGTGTTTGCGGGATTTGACAGTCAGTGTCTAAATGAGGAAAACGCTACTAAAACACATATTTTATGAGGAGGAGGAGGAGAAAGAGGAGGAGGAGGAGAAAGAGGAGGAGAAGGAGGAGGAGAAAGAGGAGGAGGAGGAGAAAGAGGAGGAGAAAGAGGAGAAAGAGGTACCCCAAATACCCCAGGGATAACCCCCAAACTCCCCTGGGGTAACCCCAAGCACCCAAGGGGTAACCCCCAAACACCCCTGGGTAACCCCAAATACCACAGGGGTAACCCGGGTAACCCCAGGGGTTCTCCGGTTTTCCTCCCTCCATAAAATCAACACCTAACACCTTAGGTGTGATCCGTGGTCTGAACTGTGTCGTTGGCGGCTGCTTGGAGCGCCTTTGATATGCCTCGACACGGCCACGTTGATCTGCGTCCTTCGCAATTCAGCCACTGGCTGCAAGTAAGGATGATTAGCCCCCAGTCCTTTATCCTTTATCCTTTAACCCCCAAACACCCCTGGGGTAACCCCAAACACCCCTGGGATACCCAATCACTCCCGGCATAACCCCAAACACCCCTGGGTACCGCCAATCACCCCGGGTAACCCCCAAACACCCCTGTGGTATCCTAAATACCCCAGGTAACCCCCAAACACCGCTAGGGTAACCCCAAACACCCCTGGTGTAACCCACAAACAAATATCATACTTAGTAACAGAAAGCGTAGCAACGCTTTCAAAGTAATAAATCGCTTTGCCTTTAGTTTATATTTCGACACTTCAAATCGTTCTTTTCACGATTTCTCGAAGTGATTCTTCATTCTATTAGTGTTAGGAGATCCCAAAGCAGCCTGACAAATAATGACGTATGCATAAATAATATGTTGAATAATTAACGAGGCGGCGTCCCTTTCCGTAGTGGACTCGTGATTCTCTCAGTCTGACTGCACATCACCAGAAATTTAGGTCATTTGTGCCGCCGCTCTCCGTCAGCGGCTATTCGCCTAATAATATAATTATGTATTCGAATGTGTTTGATTCTATTGTACTCTAGTGTTTCTCATTATTCAGGTCATTGAGTTCTTTAGACTTTTCCTAAATCGTGCATGTATGTATATGTAAACAACCTGTAAACGACCATAAGGACTGTGAAATCAAGCAAGTTCAAACGCTTTTGGAAGTATTATGCTAGGGACAAATCAGGATCTTTATGTGCTTTCGAAGTAGACTGACGCATGCCGAATGCAATTTGGCCAATTTCTAGCACCTGTTTGCAAACAGGAAAGAACAACTTATATTCAAATTTATGAACCGGAAATCGATTTTCCAAGTAAACTGACGCACTTTCTTCGCTATGAACCAAAATCACGAGCAAAAGGGACAAGGAATGTTTTCGACAAACATCACTAAATTTTCGAAGTTAAACAGAATATAAGCTGTGTTTCATGGGTCAACTTTGGCAAAATTACTAGCGCATCTCGATCCTTGCATATATTACTTCAAACATTGGGATTTTTATTCGCAGTGACATGTTACCAAGTTTGAGGTGTTCAAGACCACCGAGGTTGCTACTGAGTTCGTTATCACAGAGGTTGTCTAAAAAACACTTCGGTCGCGATGATAAATCATTTATAACATTTGTGACCATGGATTAAAGCTTATTTTCCCAACCACGCATAAATCAAGTTAATTGCCCCGGGCTAATATATATTAACAACCGCGGTACATCAAAGAAAACCGAGGTGATCGTGAACTAATAGGGATTAAGAGGGTTTGTGAATGCGAATAGAAATCATTCTAAGGGAAAGGTAAGGCTCCACTTGTTAGATTTGGTTTTTGGAAAAAGTATTGAATATATGCCACACAACAATCTTCGACGTTGGCAAACTAAAAAATAGGTACGCAATGCGTACATGTGACTACCGCTGTTAAGCACAGAAAGAGATATAGACTTAAGAAGCAATGCATGAAAATGCGTGAAAAGAACACAGACACACAAAGAAATTGATTGTTATTTTAAATCATTTTATACATGTATTGCTAATTTGAACATGGCACAGCAGCTCAATTCTGTTTGTGTTTTTGTTAGGGTTGGGTTTTTTTGGGGGGGTGGGGGGTGTGGAGGGGGGGTTGTAAATAATTTTGCCCGAAAATTTAGGGTTAAATATTGATTTTTAAGTCGTATTTTTTCACTCTTAGTTTAACGTATCCATTTTTCTTGAACATTTCACAGCAATAAACATCAAAATTGCCCGAAATTCCCAGCATAAAGTGCCCGATTTTTCCTTTTTCAAATTTCCCCCCCCGCCTAATACGCCTATGAAAACATAGCATTATAAACATGCCCCCAAGTTTCACGTGAAGGGAACTTGTAAAATTCCGATTTTTGCACATGTTAATAAAACATCTGGGGCTGGTTATATGAAGCCTGTATAGGTAAGGTAGGTAGGTAGGTAGGTTAAACTTTATTTAAACACGCTAGCCTCGTCAACATTAGCTGATTTCCACGAGGGGCGTCACACTATTTAATACATACAAGTAGGAATGAAATAAAACAAGAAAGTTCATTATGTACAAGTACTACGGTATATAATATATAAGTAATATATTAGTGATTAAAATAATATATACATACATTCTATATACATACATTTTACATGCATCAGGAAGTAGGAGGTTTGATCCAGCATCATAGTCAAGTTGGCGCATCTTCCTCTTGAAACAATCGACCGTATCGGCCAATTTAACTTCCCGCGGAAGATTATTCCACAACATGGCACCGCTATATTCGAAGCTCTTTTTTAAAAATTCAGTTCTGGGCTTCGGAAGTGTTAAATCTGTATCAATATTTCTTGAATTATATATATTTTGTGAAACGCTCCTTTCACAAAAGGATTGTTTTAGGCCCGGGGCAGTGTGGTCATTGAGTATTTTGTACATAAAAACAGATTTTGTATAAGATCGCTTTACATCCAACGTTTCCCATTATAGGGTGTCGAGAACATCGGCTGACCTAGCGTCATAAGTGGCCCCCGTAAGTACTCTTGCCGCGCGAGAATGAAATTTTTGTAATTTATCTTGGAGCAATTTACCGCAGTTATCCCATAAGGAGGAACAGTGATCAAAGTAACTAGTGCTTACTAGTGCTTTGTATATGGTTTCTAATGTATTACCAGGAAAATAAGGTTTAACGCGTCTAATAGCCCCAATACCAACACCTGCCTTCTTGCATATAGTCTCAATATGTTTTTCCCAGCTCAGTTTTTCGTCGATTTCTACCCCCAAACATTTATGAGAGGTAGTTCGAGAGACTGGTTCGTTATTCAACAAGACACGACTATCGCCAACCTTATTATTAAGATTATATGACGACCCAATAAACATCAATTTCGATTTGGTTGGGTGATGTTGTAGCTTATTCTTGGCAGCCAAGTTCGGATATTGTTTAGGACGGCATTTAAGTTTTCAACAAGTGTGTCAAAATTAGATGATGATGAAGATATTTGCGTGTCATCTGGATAAAGGCATGGTGTTGTAGATTTCAGACATTTTGACATGTCGTTAATGTATAATAAGAACAATAATGGACAAATATCGAGCCCTGTGGAACTCCACATATTATTTTTCTAGGTAGTGATGTGTGACCATTGACAAAGCACACTTGTTCTCTGTTTGTCAGGTAGGATTCGAACCATTTTGGTTCGAGATTAACGCCTCCAAATTGATTATTCATCTTGTTTAACAGAATCGTGTGATTTATTGAGTCAAACGCTTTTTTGATGTCAAGAAATACAACGCCGTTTAACATACCATTAACCATACTCTCCAACCATTGATCGCACATTTGAATGAGTGCGGACACGGTCGAGTGTTTTGGACGAAATCCCGATTGGAATTTCGATAGCATCGAGTTTTCGGTCAGATACTTATATATCTGGCCGAAATTTTTTTTCTCAAAAACCTTACTTATTATCGACAGTATCGAAATAGGTCGGTAATTTTCACAATTCCTTCTGTCATCGGATTTAAAAATTGGTGATATCCGGGCTTGTTTCCATTTGTCTATATATATGCCCGTGTTAAGAAATAAATTGAAAATAGCAGTAAACGATGACGCGATTATATCTGCCGACATCTTAAGAATTTTGGCAGGTATGTTATCCATACCTGTAGCTTTCGACACCTTTAGTTTCTTCAAACTTGATTAGGCTAATTTCAAAGAACCTGAAACGTATGCCTGGACAATGGTCAACGCATACATCAGTATTTGGCTCGTCACACGGTTGGTTAGTTAAATAATTTACTTCAGCTGCTAATTTCGGCCCGATATTTGTAAAATATTCATTAAAAGCTTCAGCTATATGTTTATCATCCGAAACAATTGTGTTATTGATTAAACGTTCATTTACATTGGTCGATTTACTATTTCTACTCAACCACAGGGAGCTCTAACATGTATTTTTTGTTTTAAACAGTATATACATCCATACACACATACCTATTATATATAAGATAAGATAAGATAAGAAACTTTATTTAAAGAGGGTAACAAAACCTTGTTTCAATTAAGTACATCAACTGTTATATATTACTATAGCTACTGAATTATTAAATAGAACAAATTATTTAAAAATTATAACAAATTATATAAATTACCGTATAGTTTAGTAGTGTCCTTGCTCTTGCCTCTTGTTGCTCCAAAAATAAACCGAATCAAGAAGGATTCAAGCAAGATTCAAAAAAATCTCGTACACAGAGCCTGCGATCCTTTTGGTAATTTTCTCGTACTCAATCCCCGCTCGGCCAACTCGCCAGGCAGAGAGAAGAAAGAAAGAGAGAAGGGAGGAAAGCAACACGTCATGGATTGATGATCACCCCATATCGGTTGTTACAGTTTATAAACGTGGAACAATTTATGCTCTGTGTAATGTTATAACATAGATAAACAAGTGTGCGAAGTTTAACGAAGAAAATCGGATGAGAAAGATCAGAATCATAAAGACAGAAGTATAGTTCGATATGGTTCGATCACCGCATATTGCATATTGCATGGAACATTGGAACGGAAGTGAATATTAATGATTTTTTTTCTTGCTTGTATACATTTTTAATTAAAGGGGATCGCTTGTCCATACTATTTATTCATTGTTTACAATTTACGAGCTGTTCTAACTTACGTTAATCCGTTTAAAATTTGAATTTGAAATTCGAGGTTTTACTTCCGTTCCATGCTATATGCGGTGATCATCAAGCCACGACGTGAATTGCTTTCCTCCCTTCTCTTATTATTTCTTCTCTCCGCATGGCGAGTTTGCCGAGCGGGGGTTGAGTACGACAAAATCATTGAGTCCTTCATTCGGCCTGTTTTTGGAGCAACAAGAGGCCAGAGCAAGGACACTACTAAACTATACGGTAATTTTACTAATTTATATATAATATGTATGTGTATGGATGCATATACTGTTTAAAACAAAAAATACATGTTAGATCTATTTCGGTCTTTCCGAACCAAGTTATATCCTAGTATATTAATTTCGTTGTCGGGGATTAAATCGTCAATTTTAGATTCATTGATTGCAATAATATCAACATTTCATCTAAATGTTTCAACAAACTATTGACATTTAAACTAGCTATTTTGAAGCCTTTTAATTTAGCGATGGCATGTAGCGAATGATCATAAATACCTGATGCTGCATCACACCTTGTATCTAACGAGTTTTCCCTCTCCGGGTGTTCCTGTCTGGTTGAACAATTATCTTCAGAAGTTCTCCAAGTTTGTGAATTGTTGACATCTGAAAAACCTCGTTTCCCTGCTTTCGCTGTGACGATTGTTGTAGATTCCCAGCGCAGCACCACCAGTTGAAACATCATACTTAATTCATTGTAACAATCATGTAACATAATGATTCTTTAGTTGATTAAAATAGTGTAATTTAAGATCATGACATTGTATTATTATTGACGTATGAATAGGTTGTTCTTCAGACAATGGACATTGTCATCATGTAATAAGAACCGAAGCATATGTAGCATATAGTCAGTCGCATGTTGAAAGTAATGATGGTATGAGCTCAAGTATAAAATCAATCAAAATCAAATAAATATAGAAAATCAATACAGTCCCTTGAGTGTCGAACCGGTGCAGCAAGAACGAAAGGAAGGTTCTGCAACAACGTTGCTGTTCTGTCTCCCTTGAGAAACTTGATGAAGTGTACAGCTAAGATGGCCGAGCCCTTGGCACTGAAGTGAAATTTACTGCCGTTTAGACATGTATTGTCTATAGTAGAGTTGTCGATACAGGAGACGCCATGCATGCTTAGTACAGATCTGTCTAAGTTCGCTGTTAACCTCTTGGATTTTGTGCGTTGATTCAAAATCATGTCTCAATGACAAAATCATGATCCACTGAACAGCACTATCAGATACATAACTATTCAGTGGATAAAATTTAAATTAGGTTGTTCAAAGCATGATTAGTGCTGTTCTTTAGCTAGATAAGCTATCCGGGCTTTATACAACTGGCACCAGATCATCAACAATATTGTGTTCCAAAACAACAATTTACCTATCATGAATATGCTGTGGCATTCAAGTGTAATGCACATCACTAATATTTTGTGATTCTGCTAGTATTTTAAATAAGACAGTACAACAATACTCAGTATTGTAGTTTACAGGATTTAAGTTTCCCAACAGTTCACAATAGCTTCTCAACAATTTATCAAAATGTACAATTGAGTAACACTAAGACACCAGATCATAGAATATTTTAGTAGTCCACTAGAAGTGCAATATCCATCCACATCTTTGAACTTTATGTCCACACACATGTTGCCTTCACATCTCAGGCATTGCTATTCATCACCATTTCTATTTTACACTATCCTGGTAAACTCCACTGGTATTTTTCACCTTCCTGGCATGTCATTCAGCATTATCGCATGAACATCACTCATCCTGGTAAGTTCCAGCAGCAGCTTTAACTGTCAAAACTCACAAGTGTCAGTGGAACTTACCAAGGTGGTGTAGGACGGCATAATTCTTATTGAAAAAAAAAGGGACATGTTTTCACAAGAGTCAGACTTCTGGTGCATCTACTATTCTGTGATCAGACCACTGGAACAGCTGTGGTGTGCACAAACTTTGGTTTCTTAATTTCATTGTACAAGATATTGAACAACACCTAAAACAAGTAAGCAAACCACCAATTCAAGGTTTGGTAATGTCTATGTAACAGGCAACATATTTTGTCAGCATAAATTTCATAAATACATCTATATAGTGTAAATACAGAGCACTGTGATATATACTGTACTTCTCAACCTTATTAATAATTCATAAACCAAACACATAGTAAAATCATAAGCCAGACAAAGGTTTGATATGTGATCAAACACTTATCTTAAAATACTGATTCATTTGAGTACTGATTCAGTTCCTAATTTGTTTGATCTTTAAACACTCGAAAGTTGTGTTTGATCTAATATCAAAACACCTAGCTCAAAGTTGGTTAAAACACACTTCTCACTCCTAGTGTATGATATATTATTATACACCGTATTCATAAAACTTCTTTTCAATAAAAAACACAAGAACAAGGTTCGAAAGGCTAATTTAAATACACATAAAATAATATAAATTGCAGTCATCTTTATGAATACGATGTATTCTACTAAACATGAGACATGAGTCGCTGACCAGTGAGCACAACACACAATTCCACTAAAATTAAACTTAATAAACTCATAAGTGATTTTATCATTATAAAACACTTCTATCCAAGACATTGGTGTATACTGACAGTTTATTCGATAAAAGAAGAAGAGCTTTGAAACAGGACACAATTGAAGGCCCAACTTTATAAGCGAACTTTATAAGCTGAATATGTTTAGTACTGCTAAATACGCGGTTGGCTTTGAGACAATTTGTTTCCGATCAAGTATATTTAAAGATTTATGTATATAAAAGATAAACAACGTCACAATTTTGAAACTACTTCTTACCTTGTATAAACTGGTCAATGACAGAAACCGTTCCAAGAAGAAAAGATTTGCAAAGTAATAATTAATACTTTTCAAAAATCAAAACAGCCATCGAGATGTTGTCGTGTTGAGACAGCAACCAAAATGCAGGCGAGATTCCCCGCGAAAACAACTCGAGTACTTCTCGAATACCTGGCGATCAATGGCGATCTTTTCGACGATATGGCGATCGTGAACGATCGTGTCGAATATCTGGCGATAGCTGTCGAGTATGACGTAAAACTTTGGCGTTAACAACAACGCCCAACAGCCAACGGTGCACGTGAATAGCAAACCTCATTTCTCCCGGTCTACCACCTAAGTCCCTCAATATCCTTCGTGCTTTACGATCATAATGGTTCATTTGATTAGTTTTATTATTTTTCTGATCATATTAACCTAACTTCATAAAATTGCCCCGACCTGGAAAATAAGATTTTATGCGCCATAAAAAACAACTTTAGTTGCAGATTTTAGTCATTTTATGCGCCTATCCGTGCGCCTGAAGATCACTTCGTGCGCCGGGCATGTCCGTCGCACGTTGCCTTCATTCCATACTGGACCGTTTAGTTTCACTAAGTTGTCTGATTTCTTTTCAAGATATATTAAACAAGCTGTTTCTTTCGTTTTTCTCTTCGTTGTTCTCTTCTAAGTTGAAGTAGAATATGCCATTGCATAACGCTTTGCCGGCTCCATTTCGTTTCGCTAATTAAATGAAACCATTTTGATTTGCAAAAATTAAAATACGGCGAGCTCGGCATCTGCTGAGGTCGCTTCCTCTCTTTATCGCAAAATATTGGGTTTTTTTCAGTGCTTTCAAGTCGTGGTTTATTTTTGCCGCTTTTCGCTTTTTTCCCATGGTAATGAAACATGCATTTTTCATACGTGTAACGCACGTTTTCTTATATAGCAAAGACATTTTCGGATTTACACGGCGATTTATTTTGTCGTCATCCGTGAGAAATTTAATTTAAATATTTAGTCCGCCAGTCAATTTCAGTTGCTTCATCGTTAGTCACCTAACAATCCTAACCGCGTGACTCCCTACCAAACATTTATTAAACAATTATTGGATGAGACTTTTTGGATATCAAGAATTATCAATGTCGGAAGTCTGTGTTATCTGCCGAAGACTGAGGCGGATAATGTGGTCTAAGGCCTTGATAATTCTTGATATAAAAAAAGTTTGAATGAAATAATTGTTTTATTATACATTTTCAGTTATAGCCTACTTTTTCAATTGAAAATGTAAAGAAAATCACTCCCTCAGAACTAAAAAACATTCAAAAAAAGCAATTCAAATACAGATGCCTATTTCCCATGCGCTTTAATTCCGTTTGCCTATATAGTTGGACAGATTCACGTCAGCAACATGCATGAAACAGAAACAGCATTACAGATAATAGCATTATGTGCTCAGAATCGAACAATTACGGCGGGAAATACAACTAAATTCAATACAATTATTTATTAAACGCTGACGGCGTTTTTCTGGAAGTGTATCTCAGAATCAAACTGCGAAAATTAGAATATTTTGAACAAAATAAAAGGCTTTGTACTTGAGTCGCCCCGAATGAAGCACTCTGGTTTTACTTAAACAATTCACAACTATTATTGGTTTGTGTTAATCGCAAAATCAAATACAACATTGTATTCGACAAATTAATAACTTTCTAACGATATCTATTTTATTTTTGTGGTATACATTCTGACTAATTGAGAGCGCTTTACCGAAATGAGTGGAGTCAGTTGTCTATATTTATAGCATTGCTCTTGTGATAAGAGCTTGATTTCGTGCGACAATGTAAAAAGCGAAATTGAATTACTTGTTTTTCGATCTTCATAATTGTAAAATATCATGCTTTTTACTATTGAAATGCTCGCCTGCACTTGTCATTAGCTTGGTTTACGCGTGTTCTTTATTATCAAATTTTTCGTTTTAAAATAGAAACATTTTAAGGTTTAATTTTATCTTTCAGCTTAAATGGGTGGAGCAAGAAACACTTGAAGAATATGGGCTCAGAGACTTTTCATTTAATGATCCTCAATGGAATAACGGAAAGCAATGGTATTTGGTATGTTCCTCTAGAGACCTGTATAATAGTAATATCTTTTAGCTTTAACATGCATGCATTACTTATACAGGGCATGTCTACTGTACTTTTTGCGTAATACGATTGGATTCTCAATATCAGAGTATGTTTAGCCTGCGTGGCCAGCGTTCTGTTTGAGGCCGACTATATTAGCATTGCTATTTGTGGGTATTGTTTTATTTATAATAGTTGATTTTATTTGATAATAAAAAAATGTTATGTTAAATGAAGGCCTGTCACCTAATTGAAACCTCGTAACCGGGTTCTTATCTCCGCTCGCCACTTCGAAAAGAGGGCTGGTCACGGGTTTATTGGGGCAGGTCACGTGTTTTGAGAGCAAAAATATAACTTACTGGGGGGTGGGTTATTTAGAAACGTAAGCTAAACTGAATCACGCAAAGGCAATGTTTCTATAATATGATTTATTTTATTGTGACAAGACAAGGTGTACGTTAATAATTCTCAAGAAAGCCAAACTGCATGCCAAAATCGATGTTTATTCACGGCAGTTAACGTTTCCTCAATGTTGTGCGATACTGTATAACTGTGCCGTAGAAACAGAAGTCGCCGTCCGGAACTTGAAGACCTCTAAATGTCGGTTGGCTTTTTGAAATATTAATTTACGTATAAACAGAGTTGCAAAACGTTTTTAACCTTCCTCCGGGTAGGATTTCAGGTTTTCTCAACCTTCCTCAAAATAGCGGGAATTTTGATTTTCGTTGCATTCATAAATAGCATCATTAAGGTCATTTTACCTTGGCTTTCCAGTTTTTCCTTGGTACGCTTTGCCATACTGCTATGTTTTTTTTGAATAAGATGTAGGTAATTGGACAAACACTGCGGTTATATAAAGTAGATGAATAAAAATTTGCAAAGAATGCGGATATTTTGTCAACTGCGCAATTATTTTTGAATCTACGATCAAATTTAGTTATATTACAGCGGTTAAAACCATGGTAACAACAACCTCTCCACTTCCGCCTCCAGCCCTCCACACAAATAGAGATCAGTACAAAAGACTGAGATTTCTGTTTCTGGCTGGGCCGGCTGGCCACTCATCGAGGCTTGAAGGATGATATTACAGATAGTATGCTGCACGAAAACCATGTATTTCAAGGCGTTTTCCGTCTGGGAATTGCTGAATTCAATTGGAAACCAATTTAACAACGTGATAATGCTCTTAAATGTTTCCGAAAACAATGTAACCTTCTCGCACTTGCAGTGACAAAGTTGACAACTAGTAACTCACAAGTATGGTTATCGTGGTAAATCTTCGGAATTTAAAAGAGTCAGAGTGTGCATAGCCAGGTATAGAGGACCATAGAGAGCAAGAGGTATGAAAACAATAATTTTGGCCTTGGTGCTCATTTGATAGCCTACTTGACTAACCTGTCAGTACTCGATATGCCACAAAACTGGTACTAATAGCCCTCTGCACTTATATAATTTAATGTCTGCGAGAAGTAATCAAAAATGCGTATTGCGTATTATTTCTCATTCAAATCTATTTACAGACCCTATCTTGAATTTTTTTGCTTGACTGCCATGCTGGCATGCTGTGATTCAGTGATTGCTGTCCTCATTCCTCAATTTCTGTCCATGCTCACTAGCCTCACTGACCAAGCAATATAATTTTCCTCATCTCTAAATGAGTAATTCCTTCTTCAACTTAATTACTAATCAATCCTGAGGCTGGGCAATAGTGAAAATTTAACTGCCACAATAGTGCTGAATATTATCATAATTGTATTGTTGACTTGTCACAATGTCACAATTAACCGTTTATCAATTTCATTCAATTTCCTTTTTTTAATTTTCAACACAGTATATGAACAATAACTATAAATTTGGATTTAAATATTTTAATTATAACTAGAATGGAATAATGGATACTCGGTAAATTGATGTTGTGAGCACCTCACAACCCGCACTACTTTTCACAGAATGTCAATCAGTCATTTACTATAATCTTATTTTCTTCAATTTTCTATTCACTTGGTATTCTAACAAAGTTAGAAAATTGCAATATAATGAACATATAGTCATAATCAGCTATAACTTTAAACTTTTGCAGTAGTTACCAGTGCTAAATGAATATTGAAAATGTTGTTACTATCACCCAGCCCTGATCAATTCTAATCTTCCTAATAACCCAATGACTCCTAATGACCCAATCCTCGATCCTCAGCACTTTGACCGATCTTCCTAACCCACAAATGAACCAATCAATACCTTCCTCCTCTGTACCCTACCCCTGCCAGATCTTCCATTCCTCTAACCTCCAAATGAACCAATCAATACCTTCCTTCTCACTACCCTGCCATATAGCACTATAATTTTTTCAGACTCAGAGCCTCTACAATGTTTTACGCGGTGTTTTCACTTTGAACCATCCTCATTAGTACCTCACTAGTAAACCTTCCTCACGGGTGGTACCCGTGTACCCGCAGCTTTTTTGCAACTCTGCGTATAAATCTCTTCAGTTCATTAGCGCATTGGGTTTTATTCGTCGAAGTTTGCCCGAATACACCGCCAATTTTTCGTTTAGCCGTTTTGGGTCCCGCCGCTTCGCTTTGTTGTTTTTATTGTTTTTATTGTGCCAACTGTCAATGTTTTCAAGCGTTTCGTTGCCCGCGACTGACTGTTTACGTTTATACAAAATGTTTGCCTAAGAAACTGCAAAGACAGTATCAGTAAATTATGAAGATTTTATAATACAGGAGCAAAGTAATATTTAAAGGTAATACAAATGTGCAGTGCTGTAAAAATTACATAATTTTTGTAGCTAGTTTCAGTTACAGTTTCATCATTAGAAAAGTAACTAGTTTCTGATAAAAGTTACAATGAGTTTAATCAGTCACCATGGTTGAAACAATATATTGATTTTAACACTAAGAAGAGAACTTTTGCTAAGAATAGCTTCGAGTAGGACTTTTTTAAACTAATGAACAATTCAGTGTTTGGTAAAACAATGGAAAACGTCCGTAAGCGTGTAGATGTGCGTTTGGTGACTGACGAAAATAAACTGATAAAGCTAGCATCAAAACCTACATTCGTCTCATCAAATATATTTAACGAGAACCTGGTTGCAGTTCACAAAATCAAAGAAACGCTTACCCTCAATAGACCATCATATATTGGTATGTGCATACTAGATCTTTGAAAGACACTAATGCATGACTTTCACTATAACTATATCAAAAGAAACTACGGTGACGCTAAGCTACTGTTTACAGACACTGACAGCTTAACATATGAAATTCAATCTGAAGACGTTTTCCAATAATTTTACAAGGGCAAGGGTATGCTTGATAACAGCGACTATCCAAAAGACAGCCCATACCATTTTTCAGAAAACAAGAAGGTTATCTGTAAATTTAAAGACGAAGCAGCAGGCATACCTATTACTGAATTCGTCGGTCGACGCTCTAAGATGTACTCATTCATAAAAAACAACAACCAGGGTGGAAAGACGGCTATGGGTATTATGAAAGCTACAAGGACTCTATGAAGACTATAAGAAGTGGCTACGGAATCAATAAAGTTTCTCTATCCTGCTTTGATGACAGAGGAGGTACGAAGCTCTTCCCACAATGCATTGCGCTTGAAGCATATTATCAATTTCGCACCGGAAATGCTTCACTTCATTATGAACTTTCGAGGAGTGAACGTGATTTGAAAAATAGTGTTTCGACGTTTGTGGTGCTTAGAACACTTTGGTTTGGGACTCACATGAAGTTATTTATATTTATTTTGTAACCTAGCAGTATTTCGACGTTTATTATTTCGCCTGATTTGCCGCTATTCACGAATTTACATCTGATTTTCTGATCAAGGTGACTGCTCGTCGCTCGAGGATCAGATATTATCAACATTCAACATTGCTGTCTCATCTTGTCTCTGAATAGTAATGCGTTTCTAATATTTTGACACTTCAATACTTTTTTATTGCTTTGTTTATGTACTCGAGTAATAACCGTCTTGATCTTAGATTTTGACTTGATCTAAATCATATATAGGGTATATTTGATATTTTATGCACTCGAGTAATAACCGTCTTGATCTTAGATTTTGGCTTGATCTAAATCATAGGGTATATTCGATATTTTTGTTCAATAGTTTTGTTCATTTTGAAATGAGTTCATTATGTTGTCATTGACGACTACTAGCTTTACCTCAAGTTAATAAGTCTATCTAATTAAGAACTGTTTCAAGAAACAACTGTTGGTATGTTCGTGCATACAGTTTCTTACCTTTAAAAACAAGTGGGTCACGAAAACATGTCTGATTGTTTATACAGAAAATCAAGATACTGTACATGTATGGATTTTATTAATTCTGTCCCAGGGAAGAAATGATAATATAATCCAGTGGACCAACACATTTTAATTTAATTCAGTTCAAGACCCACTTTCTTCCCACATAATTAACTTTACTTTCCTCCTAAAATTTAGTTCCCCAAAAGCCATGTTATATTATTCAGTATTTCACAAGCATATATCAGTCAGTGACACACTAGAAGTAGTCAGTGTCATACAGTAAGCATAAAACTAGAGGAAAGGGGCTTAACGCTTTCTCTCCTAGAGGTTCCGACTTGATGAGTAAAATCATCTGGCATTAGAGTAAAGTAATGAAGGGGGCATTTTGGGTGGCACAGGAGGGAAAGGAGTTGAATAATTTTCATCAAAAATCCCCTTCTGATAATTTCTTGCAAAAAGCTACCACGCCCAATAGTGATACAATTCTCCTCTCAATAATTATATCACCAATGCATTTTGTTACATAGACTTCTAGCTTTAATATCTTTGTAATATTAATCAAAGAGTACTATACACAGCTTTAAAATGTATTTTAAAGTAATGTAAAATATCCCAAAATAAAACTCAAGTGACCGAGGCAATTCTGTTGTGCAATTTTAATATCCACTTTCCCCTGCTCTTTAATTTGTGAAACCTGCATGTGTTGGGACCTGGTATGAAATGTTTTTCATGAAGAAGGTTTCCAGAAAACTTTCTGTAGGAACAAAAATTGAGCATGAACATGTAAACATGAAATAAGGACCATACTGAGTATATCTCTGTATTTCACAACAACGAATGGTGTGTCATGGGGGTAATGTGGAGCGAAAATTCATGCACAAGACAACTTGCTGTCACAGGATGAACTTAAGAACAATTACAACTCCTATAGCGATCTATGGACAGCATGCACACATAATAGTACAAAAGTTGGCACCACATATAATTGATTGAATTAAAACAACAGGATTTTCTTATTCTTATATATAAAATAAATACACCATCAGCACATGTAAAAGTCCTAGTTTAATACAATAGAGCTAAATTATGAAATGGGCTTTTCAAATGAGCTACGGAATCAAAGAAAACAAAGCGCGAAATCAAAACAACACTCATCTCGACAACTGGCGGTTCTTGGCGCGCCCCGCGGAGACGAAGCTCGAGACCAAATTTTGACAATGACGGGCAAAAATCGAGGAGAAGCAAAATTTCAAAGAGCTCTCCTCATTCCAATTCTGGAGCAACAATAAAAATTTTCGTACCAAAAGAAAGCGAATTATTTCATGTTTAAACGAGGCAAATGTTTTTCGAGGTTTGTCAAATATTAAGATAAATACGTTTGAATTGTTTGAGGTAACTAAACGCGTCATAATCAGCGACTGGAAATAGTGCTTGTGAAGAAACCAATATTACGTTACAAATATACTCCTAGAGAGTGTCAGTGACAATAATGACAAAGTACAAGACTTCAAATATTATCTACACAAATTTCACGTTCAAAAGGCCACTTTTTCTAGCCAATGTAACGTAGCTTATGCTCTTACGATTTTCAGAAAATTGAAAATTTAGGCGATCTTCAACATTAAACAGTTCTTTAGTTCCTGGAGCAACAAGGAATGTTTTTATACCCACAGAAAGATAATTTCCTGCTTGTTATAGTGCTTCTATATAACGTCAAATACGTACATATAATCACTCGCCACTTTTCGGCCAAGTTCAGTGACCCGTAAAAGCATGAAACGTAACATTGGTTATTGAGCCGAAACCAGAAAACAAACCAGAGAAACATATTTTGGAATATCTTATTAATATCATATAAAGATCTTACCTTTTGAAACGCAGTTTTTCAATCGAAACAGCGTCAACGAAAATGTCTATAATTTGATCATCAACTGGCACGCTCCGAGCTACGGGATGAAAACTAAACGCAATGCATTGTGGGAAGAGCTTCGTACCTCCTCTGCTTTGATGATAAACGATGCCTACTTGAGGACGGAATAAGAAGTTACGCATACGGACACTACAAAACGCAGACTGTGTTGTAATCTAATTAGTTATTCACGAACGCGTAACTAACTCTCGCTAAAACAAACATCCTGAGTAAGCAACACTCCATTTGGCGTTAGCAACTGACGCTTTACAAATCTAAAAAATATTTTCAAAAGTTTTAAAAAAAAAAATTCCAGCGCTAAGAAACTGGTGGTTGCTTACGCCAAATGGAATGTCAACATTTCACCTAACAACAAGTAACTATAATTTATTCAGGAACCCGCTTAAACAAACAAACAGACACAGAATATTGTAACTATAATTTGTTATACTATTCTATGTGACCATAGTATTGTGGCAAAGATTATTAGCGGCGGTGACACAGCTAACAGTGTATTGTGGCGAGGTGAACCAAACAGTGAATACCGCGTGTGGACAGCACCAAGCTTAAATGCTGATGCACAGTTCACTCTGGACTATATACAAGCCATTCGGCACAACATTGCCCGATGATTTAATGTTACCATATATTTTTACCTGATACCGCCGACTTCTATACTAGTCGCAACATATGACGACCTTCGTATGAATAACCGCAAAGCCGACAAATTGAACTCCGAGCAGTAATCTTATTTGGAGTTGATATTTCCATATTATACGCTATATACTCGTTGCTAAAAAGATTACTATGCGTCGCCGCTAACTGATGACAACTTGCCAAACCCCCAAAATTATGCATAATTATTTGTCCGGAAGAATTTTTTTAGAAAACCGATCAACCAATGAAAACACAGAATTCACCAGCACATGCCAGGGCCATTTGCCGCCCGCACAATTTCAAAAAAGGCCCTGGGAACAAGGTTGGACTATAATTGAACTAAAGTTTTTTAAATGTTTAAGTTTTTCGGTAAAGATCTTTCGGTATAATATATCATTCGTAGACCCTTCGCTCGGGAAATTCGACGAAGTATTACCCCTCGTCATAATATATCCCTCTTGAGATATATCATACTTCAGGGTAATATTTCATCGAACTCCCTTCGCTTCGGGTCTATTTAACAATTAGACAACGAGAACGAGTTGTTTAATTGTTTCATTATAAACCAAATAATTGGGCAAACTATTATTGACTTATTCGCTATTGTTATGGTCTGTGACCAATAGACGGTGAGTAGCTCAATCAATTAGAATGCAGAATTTGTAATAGTCCACTAGTTGGTTAATACTAAAAATGATTAGTATTTGCCTCTGGAGAGAAAAATGGCTTACCAGATATTGAATTTCTTGTAAGGCCCCGGCATGTATACCGGAAAATACAAAAAGTAGACATTGTAAAACGACCAACACTTTTAAATATGATACTTTGAGGCCTTTTACTTAAACGTTATTTAGTTTTTGACTGGAGTTTCCCTTTAATGATTGTCGCTGTGTTTTAATCTTGAGTATGATCATTATTTTTTCAGAAAAAAGACGCATTTAGTCGTGTGGAATCTGTTTGGAATAAGGGAATTACCGGAAAGGGTATTACAATCGCTGTTATTGACGATGGAGTTAGAGGCACACATAAAGAATTTAGCGGCCGTTACGTAAGTTAGAAAATAAAAGTATTAGTACGGTGTATATATATATATATATATATATATATATATATATATATATATATCAACAAGAACAACAACAACAATCGTTTTACGGCCGTAAAATTGCAAAATGAATGCTAGTGAGTAAGTTTTCTGCATTTTGGTTGACAAAATAGTAAAAGATCTGGATTGTCAGTAAGTCTGGTTTTTCTTGATGGAGGTGTATGGAGTAGGTAAAACTTCAGGATAGACGCATGCAAGATCGTTGATAGCTTTAAAGAAGAAGATTAAATCGAGGTATTTATGCGAGAAAGTGATCTTTTAGGTAGGTGAACAGCGGAAGGGAAGGTTCAAAATTACTTTGGTAGCCCGTCTTTGAACTGACTCTATTCTTATCAATAACTGTACGGATTGAGGAGACCATACTTGGGTGGCATATCCAAAGTGTGGGTGGACTATTGACAGATATAAAGCTCTTCGGACTTGTTGGTTTGGCACTTCTATCAATGTTCTTTGAACGAAACCTAGCAACTTGTTATATAGTGTCCGATCTTATGTCGTAACTTGAACTGGCAGTGATTCTAGCCGCTCTGTTTTGTATGTAGTTCAGCTGTGGACGTTTTAACCATGTTACCCAACACCTCACTACAGTAATCAAAATGGGGTAGAATTAACGATTTGTAATTTACTATTACGGTATCTCCAGACAAGTACGGTTTTAATCTGCGTAATACCCCCAAGAACCTTAGCAATGTTCTTAGAAATATAAGTAATGTGAGATTTCCAAGTAAGGTTTTCATCAAATTTACCACCACGTCACTTGAAAGAGTTTGTTTTCTCTATTTGCATACCATCCAAATTTATATATGGGCTAGCTTGCAGAGATGCAACTTTTTGACGAGTCCCTATTAACATATATTTAGTTTTGGTTACACTTAGACTAAGTTTGTTGGCTTTCAGTCACTCATGAATGGCTTCCCGATCTCGGTATATTGACATTTGAATTTAATTTTGGTCATCAGAAGTATATATAAGATTGGTATCATCAGCATACATTCGTGCTCTAGCTGATAAATTACAATTAGGCAAGTCATTAATGTAGAATAATTTGAGAATATGAAAATTAGATAAAATGCCATTATTTTTTTGTTTTTTGAGTGCGATTTGAAAGATAATTTACAACCCATGATAATGCTTTTGATTGTATCCCATAGAGGTTTAGTTTATATAATATAGATAAGTTTTGTGGAAACACCACTTAAAATATTTCTGTTGACTCAGGCCTTCATCAGAGCAATAACAATAAGTTGTTGGTTCACGTCATTTATAAACTAAGCAACTGATCAATTAAATCACGTAAGAATACAATGGCGTATCACGTTCATTTTATTAATTAGAAAAAAAAATCATGAATGTTTAGTTTTAGTTATGAGGATATCATGATCGATAGCATCGAACGCTTTTTTAAGATCGAGAAAAAAACTGCATTAGTTATGCCTTTGTGTCTCTTTTCAAAAACCATTCGTTTGTGGCATCTATAAGTGCTGTTACCGTTAAGTGCAAAGGTGTAAAGCCCGACTGAAACCTAGATAAAATTATGTTACGAGTTAGATAACTGTATAACTGGTTGAGCACAAGGGCGGCGGAAGCGGGGGGCAAACCTAAAGTGTGGGGCATCGCCCCCACGATTTAGCCCAGCCTTATACTCATAATTTATTAATTATTGTCATTCCATCATCCATGTTCCTGCAAAATGACTATTCAAAACGAAGGAAATTTCCCCAAATGCAGGAAATGCTGTTTCCGAGACTTCAAACATTTCCCGGGGGGCATGTTTTCGGACCCCCTAGATGTCTCGAGCCTTACGGCCCTCGATTCTCGCCCCCTATACTTAAACTGTTCCGCCGCCCTTGGTTGAGCACCTTGATCACAACTGATAATACTGAAATGGGGCGATAGTTATTTGGGTCTGATTTAGAATCATCTTTAAAAATAGGAGACACTGGCATTTTTCCAATCACAAGGTAAAATGCCAGTGTCGAGACACAGATTGAAAATATGCGTTAAGGATGCAGAGATATGAGCAGAACTAAGTTTCAACAGGTTTGCAGGAATAGTATCAAGGCCACTGGCTTTGTTAGTTTGCAAACTATTTATAATTTCACTAATTTAGCCTGAGATAATTGTTTCAACTCAAAAGTAGAATTAGCTTGGTTTACGTAGTTTTGGAAATTCGAATTTGGAGATGGGACTAAGGAAGCCAGCTTTGGCCCAATGTTGGCAAAATGTTGATTAAAAGCATTGCTAATATCAACCGGATTTTGTACAACTTCTCCATTGAATTCAAGTTTGGTAGGTTCCCACGTTAGACTTACTATTGGACAGGATAGAATTTATTCTCTTCCAAGTTCTAGTTCTACGCATATCACTCGTATTTGTGGTAAATTTACAATAATAATATAATAACGAGTCTTGTTCTTTTTTATGGAAATATTTACATGATTTCTAGCATGTCTTTAAGCTGCTCAATCCTATTCAGCTTTTTAGTGCAAAGTTTTAGAAACTTTGCAGTATTGTGGTGAGGAGCGAAAATTCACACGATCAGTGAGTCAGCGATAGTGTAAACATTCCGGGGGGTGTGAAGATGTAGTTATTGAATAATATGTGTGGATTTTGACTGTTAGAATGTGTCTCAAGTAAGTGTAGTTCACCCTCGGAAAGTGCGTGTCGTGACGTCACGTGTAAGTGATATTGAAGTTTTAAAAATCAAAGATGGCGGATGTTACGAGAAGCCGAAAACTCACAGAAAAGTAGCAATTTTTGCTCAAACAAGTGAATAAGGACTAAATTTCTTTACTGAGTATCTTCTGCAGAAAGGAGTCATTGTCTAATTGACGTTCTCAGGTAAGTGGTGATGCATATAACTAGTCATTCTCAGTATTTATAAAATCGAAAGTTCAAAGTGAAAGTGATATATTAAAACGTACGTGGGATCAATTATGTTCGCTAGCTTTCAAATGCCTACATTACAGTACATCGATAAACACAAATTTGCCTCGCATCCAGAGTCATCCAAAAATATAGCAATGTTGAGAGTCTAAATAATACAACATTTAAATTGTAAACAAAAGTCATTGCTAAATTATATCTAGTCATTCTCAGTACTTATAAAATCGAAAGTTCAAAGTGAAAGTGATAACGTACGTGGGATTAATTATGTTCACTAACTTTCGAATGCCTACATTATAGTACATCGATAAACACAAATTTGCCTAGCATCCAGATTCATCGAAAAATATAGCAATGTTGAGAGTCTAAATAATATAATATGTACATTGATATAAACTTTCGAAAAGCAATATTTTTTTATAAAGTCATCTACAGTAAATTGTAAACAAAAGTCATTGCTAAATTATATTTTTTATTGTAGCAACTTTCTAAACACATGTCATCCATTGCAGATGATAAATAATGCATGATTGGAAAAAGTTAATTATTATGAAGGACCCATGGTCAGAAGGACAGTGTAATTCATAAAGTGGTAAACCAACCTTATTAAAGATGTGTGTCAAGTGTAACCCAAGACCTTAAAAACTGCAAGTTGAGTTCTGTCGATCAAGAGTTAATAACAAGAACATCTAGCCTTGAAATACAAAGGAAGTACAACTGTATTGGTCTGGAGCAACCATTCCATTGTTGCGCTGGTCAAATAGTAATAAAGGAAGTGTAGTATATTTTGCTATAATCTTAATCTACCTCCAATTTGTACATTATATGGATTTTTACATTGGCAAAATTTATCACAGTTGCACTGAAACTTGCTTAACCCATTCTCGGTCTTGTTAACCCATTGCTATACTGTATAGTACTATATTTTGCTATAATCTTAATCTACCCCCAATTTGTACATATTATGGATTTTTACATTGGCAAAATTTAGCATAGTCGTACTGAACCTTGCTTAACCCATTGGCCATTGCCGGTGTTAACCCATTGCTATACTGGATAGTAAAGTCTGTCCTTTAGTGACCACAAACCTATTTTTGTATCTTTGATATGACTCATAGAGCTAATTACAGCACTATATATATATATGACTACCAAGGAAAAAGTAATAACCAATATTTAAGAAAACAAACAGTATCTAGCTGTGTATTTTTCATTCCAAAAACCATTACACTGCATAACAGGAGTTAAAGATCAGCTGATAACTAAATTCCTAAAGTTAGCGCACCGTCTTTATCAGGGGTAAATAAACTCCTATTGGATAGGGGACCAGAAGCGTACTAACTGGCTTCCCCTTTCTGGCAGAAGCAGGACTACCTGGCTTCTCCGTTCTTGCTGGATATACAAGGTGTGATATAGGTAAGTCTACATTAAATTATCCACCACTTCTTAATAATCTCTATCTCCCAATTTTCTAAGACACAGAATTATATCAAAAATAATTAATAAATATTATTATTAATTTTCATTGCAGATTCAAATAGATAACTATCAAACATGGTTGGTGATGAACCTACTGCAACTCTAAAGGAGATTATACGCCATAAACGAATTCCATTCTCTGGCATGTCAACTAAAGTCATTTTGTCAAAACCAAGTTACCAAGTTGCTGTATTTATTCTTCAAATAGTGGACACAATACTATGGATGAACTTCTCTCATGTTACGAAGACTCTGTATACGAAGTCCCATTGCAGATCACAAACCATCGAAAAAGACAATGACATTGATATGTGAACTACTGACATACGTGTTCACTGTACACCAAGCAAATCTTGTGGGTGTTCCACATAAACTTGATCAAGATTAAATTCTGTGAATCACTCACTTATACACTGCGCATGCACTACCGTACTTAAGAACCCAAGAAAGTCAACACCTACGAGTCAAAATGGCTAAATATATGAACTTTCAGTGGTGCATCTGTTTACAAAGCAAAAATGTAAAAACTGTTGAACGACTCAATAGAATGATGAGGTCATGAAAATTCAGTTGAAACCTGAAATTACCAGTAAAATGTTATCCATATTAGGAATTGACATAGTTTTGTACAATTAAAATAGAATAAATGAATCATTTGAAATATGAAAAGTTTAAGCGTTGTTTTTCTAACTATAGGCGTGCATTTATAACATTAACACCAATTGTCAATTATTTATGAGGAAGTGTATAGATTCTGAACCCATGATATTGATCTTGTGTCATGCATTAAACTACCACTTCTTTACAAAATTTATGAAACTTTGCACTATCCTTGGGTTCTAGCTTGATTCTAGCTATTCGTTTCAATGAATCTGTCTCTTTCGTGCATTAGATGTTTGATATCAGCTGGGCCTCGGTGCGCCCGCGATCCCTCACCCTACCAAGGGCTGGGCGCATTGGCTTTATTCCTTGTCCGTGACGTGATGGATTAATATTTAAATAATTTACCAGAAATACATTAATGCAAACCCCTCGTGTCCATTGTTTATTATTATTAATGCACCCTGCCTTCAATCCCAGGGAAGGGCTACTCCTTCACATTCAGGATATGCGTGTTCCACTGAACACTTAAAACCATGTTGTTATTCCAGACAAAGGAATTGCATATTTTTTACCCTGTTTCACACAAAATGGCTAAAAATGGTACCCTGTTCCAAACTGACAGAAAGGAAAACATATGGTACTTTGTGCTAGCCTAAATAACTGCCAGCATATAAGAACAGGCCTTGCACCAGATCAAAAGCGTGGTAATTATTACACCAGTACCCTGTTCCAAACTAAAAATGGCAAAAATGAAAACCATACCCTTTCCAGTGGCACATCCCTGTATAGTCAATATATGGGAGTCTCGCACCTCCCAAGCCTTCAATTTGTCTGAATTTTTACTCCCATTGTAGCATACCAGTATAAATTATATTGTCTTTTTGCACGAAATACAATATTTTTGACAACCCATTTGTATTGCTGTTTAATCGGCTTATTATACCACAGCAAGTATGTGACTATAGAAACCAACATTTTTTCAGCTTTGGCAAATGCCCAACACAACAGCAATGCCCTACACACATAAAAACGCACAGTTCGTTTCTTGGACTGTAAACTCTGATGTAATTTTAGACGCTGTGTTTTGTTTTCCTCAACTCGCTTTAATTGCTGCCGAGCGTCAGCGAGGCAGCACACTATTCTTGGCGTTCGTCTTGTGTTAGCTGTGTCTTTACTCGTGCCCAGCCCATTTCCCGAGCTATGTATAGTACTTGGTTGAAAATTGTGTTTATTTGTACGTACGTACATACAGATAGACGGATGGAAAACGGAAAGATTTTCGTATATTACGCAATCGCATCGCGAATGATTCCTAGCATGCGTACAGGCGCTCATTCAGCGTATTCAAACAGGAAGATTGTACAAAAGTAAATAATCTGAATTTAATAGCAGTTCAAATCTCGCCACCACCGCCAGGGGATTTTCTGAACAAGCTGACCATTGATTAAATTCAAGCTGAATTGCAGCGTTAAAATATTTTCTTGTGAAGGTAAAAGACAACTGCGTGTATAAATATTATGATTGTGGGTTGCTGACTTTGAGAAACTTTTATATATAAACAAACTCACCATTGTTTATATCATGTCGACGAAAATCCTCGATCTCTAACTTATTAGTGTACGGCTAATATGTATAAAAGTGGAAATAAAGATTTCTCACAAAGTTCTCATCAATCACAATCAAGAGTTAAAAAAATAATATAATATAAATAGCAATACTATTGGAGAGTAAAGGCTCAGTTTTATAGACATTGCTCTTGTGTCGAGTCAAATCTAATTATTTAGCTTAAATCCCATCACAAATTCGTCACAAGTTCAACGTATGAAGACAATGTCAAATCTATAAAGTCCAACTCGGTTCAAATCTATGAGAGCATCATGGATTATCTAACACAAGAATGGCATGGATTCAAGATTCATTTGTATTCTATTCATGCATGGGTTAAATATTAATATATATTGGGGTGGGTAGACTTGGGTGGAGTGGCAAACTCGGGTGGAGTGGACAAATTTGGGTGGTGTGGACAAGCTCAGGTGGAGTGGTCAAACTCGGGTGGAGTGGACAAACTTGGGTGGTGTGGGTAAACTCGGGTGGAGTGGACAAACTTGTGTGGAGTGGGCAAACTCGGGTGGAGTGGGCAAACTCGGTTGGAGTGGGCAAACTCGGTTGGAGTGGGCAAACTCGGATGGAGTGGGCAAACTTGAGTGGAGTGGGAATACTCCGGTGGAGTGGGAATACTCCGGTGGAGTGGACAAACTCTAGTGGAGTGTATAAACTCGGGTGGAGTGTGCAAACTCAGGTGAAGTGGGCAAACTTGGGCAGAGTGGGCAAGCATGGGTTTGACTGAGGGCCATAGAGCTAAGACGTGCTATTGAGAGCTCTCTAAATTATGTAGTTAACTTGGCGGTACTTTAAGCCAAAGTCACATATTTGTTTAGTAATTATTTATTCGAAGCAAACTAACTGTATATTGTGCGAGTTCGTAAGCTGTAAATGGCAGGAGTTAAAACTAGATCCACCACTCAAGGAGACATCCATGACGTTGTCAAAGATGAAATTTCAAAGTACCTTATGTCTTCGGACTTTAAGGACATTTTAAGAGAGTCTTTTAAAGACGTTTTGACGAGTATGTTAACTCAAGTGGTGCAGCCATTGGAAGAAAGAATTGTAAAACTTGAGGGACAAGTATTGGAACTTCAGGAGAAATGCAACGACAACGAACAATACTCCCGTCGGTTGAACGTTCGCATCTATGGAGTAAGTCCACATTGCTTGAAAGTGAAGAATCACCAGGTATGAAGGAAGATTGTGTTAAAACTGTAATTGATTTTTGTAAAGACGAGCTTGACGTAGTTATCGAACGTCAGGAAATTGACCGAACTCATCGCGTGGGTAAAGCTAACGATAATGGCGAAAGGGCGTTGATCGTTAAATTCAGAAGCTACGAGTGTAAGCGTAAAGTTATGAAGGAGAAGCGTAAACTAAAAGGGAAGAAGAAATTTGTTAACGAGGATTTGACTTGGATCAATCAGCGGCTCTTGAAATATGTTAGAAGTGTTGTGAAGGACAAAGCATATGTCTATTCCGCTGATGGTTATATATTTGTCAAGCACGGAGTTGATGCGTTACCAGTTAGAATTCGCAGGGAAACTGATTTAGAGAAATATAGTTTCAATTAACCTAATAAGTTGGCTTTGGCTAGCCACCGTCTTCTAACTACTTTCTCTATCAATGTACATGT
This sequence comes from Paragorgia papillata, assembly GCA_035771165.1. Lineage (NCBI taxonomy): Eukaryota > Metazoa > Cnidaria > Anthozoa > Scleralcyonacea > Coralliidae > Paragorgia > Paragorgia papillata. Next base: position 1,776,909 of record JAWNZC010000311.1, on the reverse strand, counting down.
CTATTTTGCGTGTATTTTTTATTATTTAGTCTTAGTTGTTAAGTTTTTGACTAAGCGGTTGTTCAGATTTTTTTTGATTTCATTAATGGCTTTATATGATTTGGCAGAATATTTATGGTTTCTTAACAAAATTATTGTGGCAACTTGCATGACTAGAGGTGGGTATCATATTTTATTTTGTGTTGTCTTCCATGGGGGTTGATATTGAATCGTATAGAGCAGCGATCGGGTTATTTAACAATCGTTCCCTGCTTATTACTTCTTGGTTTGTTGTTGATTTTATAAATGTGAATATTCTTTTCATTTGTTGCACATTATTTATTCTGTTATTGATCTCAGGCAGTGTTCACCCGAACCCTGGTCCCAGACAACTAGGCCTTTCTGTGGCACATTTGAATGCTCGTAGTCTTTGCATCTCTGATAAATTTAGTGAAATATCTGCTTTGGTCTTATCTCATGCTTTTGATATTTTTGCTGTTTCGGAAACTTGGCTTAATACCACAATTTTAAATGACCAGTTGACGATTCCTGTCTACAATAATCCCTTGAGGAAAGATCGCGAAAGTAGAAGGGGCGGGGGTGTGGCCCTTTATATTGCTAATCATATACCATACGTGAGAAAGCATGAATTTGAATGCACTGACATGGAGTTGTTATGGGCAGAAATTTCTTTAAACAAGTTCAAAATATTATGTGGTGTTTGCTATCGACCTCCTTCTTCCAGTGTTTCTCAAATTGATGTTTTCTTTCAATCTCTTCAAGATTGTCTAGACACTATTAGGCCTAAAAATTACACGTCTATTATTCTTTTGGGTGATTTCAACGCTCATTATAATTTTGTTGATACGTCAATGTTGGATACCGACGTTGGTGTTAAACTTTTTAATTTTTTGGAATGCAACAATCTTGTTCAGCTTGTGAATGAACCGACTAGAATAACTCAGTCTGGCGAGTCAATTTTGGACCTAATTATTTCCGATTCTCCAGGCTTGTTTGTCACAACAGGTACTTTAAGTCCACCTTCTAATTGCGACCATAACGTCATATTTGGTAAATTATTTGTTCCTACGTATAAACCTAAATGTTTTAAGAGAAAAGTGTGGAATTTTAACGATATTGACGTGGATCAGTTAAACAATGCTTTTTTAAATGCTAGGTGGGACGATGTTTTTTATCAGGAAACAATGTCTAACATAGATGTTATTTATGAAAAGTGGATTGCTTTGTTTTTTTCAATTATTGATCGTTTTATTCCAAGCAAAATTGTGATGATTCGTCCTAATGACAAAACTTGGATGAATGGGGATATTCGTCGAGCAATACGTAAACGTGATAGACTTTTAAAGGTTTATTCTCGGTATAAATGCCCTTCTAAATGGGAAAATTATCGGGTTCAAAGAAATTTAGTCGTTCATTTAATTCGTAAAGCAAAATTAGATTATAACCATAAAATTAATGAGCAGTTGTCGAACCCAATTACGTCGGCTAAAAAGTGGTGGAACATTGTTAAATCGTTCTACGGCTTTAAAGCTAGTACTGTTATACCACCCTTGCATGAAAATAATAATTATATTTTTGATTCAAAGGACAAAGCAGAATTGTTTAATAACTTTTTTGTCAGTCAAACCTACCTGCCACAGAAGGTGCAGTATTACCTAATCCTTCTGCTTCACAAATTTCTTTATCAAGCATTGTTGTTTCTGAAGAGGAGGTTTTAAACTTAATTACTCGGGTGGATATAGGGAAGGCTTGTGGGATGGATGGTATTAGTAATAAAATGATTAAGCTTTGTAGTCATGGGATTTATAAGCCTCTCACACGCCTTATAAATACATCACTTTCTTTTGGACAATTTCCACATCTTTGGAAATTGGCCAATGTCTTACCTTTGTTTAAGAAAGATAATAAACAAGTTAAATCTAATTATCGTCCAGTCTCACTTCTTTCTTGCTTAAGTAAAATTTGCGAGAAGGTTGTTTTTACGAAACTGTATTCCTTTCTTGTAATCAATAATTTATTTTACCGTTTTCAATCCGGTTTTCGACCAGGCGATTCCACAGTAATGCAATTAGTATATATAGTTCACAAAATTCAAGAGTGTTTGGATAGAGGTAATGAAGTAAGAGCAGTCTTTTTAAATATATCAAAAGCATTTGATAAGGTTTGGCATGCCGGACTATTAGTTAAATTGAAGAATTTGGGGATTGAGGGTACTTTGTTTAAATGGTTTGAAAGTTACCTGAGTGACCGATTTCAGCGAGTAGTTATTGAGGGTCAAAATTCATCTTGGAAAGAAGTTAAAGCGGGTGTACCTCAAGGATCCGTCCTTGGACCACTTTTATTTCTGATCTATATTAACGATATTCAGTCTGATATAAATGGTAACTGTTTTCTTTTCGCTGATGATACTCTGCTACTCGAGGAAGTCTTCACGCCTGAAACAGCTGCTCAAACTTTGAACAATGACTTAAATGCTATTTCTTTGTGGTCAGTTAAATGTTTAGTGACAATGAATGCATCAAAGACAAAAAGCATTATATTTTCTCGAAAAAGAATCAAACCTGATCATCCTGTTTTGAAGCTAAGTGACAATGCCATTGATGAAGTAAGTACTCACGAGCATTTAGGTGTTTTATTCTCCAGTAATATGTCTTGGAAAGCCAATATTGTTAAGTTATATGAAAAGGCTTCAAAAAAATTTAAATTTATTAAAGGGTTTTAAATTTAAGCTGTCAAGATCAACTTTAGAGATTTTGTATAAATCTCTTGTTCGTTCTAGTATGGAATATGCTGATGTTGTCTGGGACGGGTGTACGATGGGCGAATCTGACCTATTGGAAAGTGTCCAGTATGATGCCGCAAAATTAATTTCTGGTGCTATGAAAGGTACTCACAGAGAACGTTTATTGCTTGATTGTAGCTTGCAGAAGCTATCTAACCGAAGAAAAATTCATAAATTACTATTAATGTATAAAATGGTTAAGGGTTTAGCGCCAACATATCTTTCGGCTCTCTGTCCTATTTATGTTAGCCAGCGAGTTCCCTATAGTCTTCGAACGAGTAACGACTTGTCTCTACCTTTCATTCGTACTGAAAAATCAAAGAGGTCTTTTCTATATTCAACTACTAGTTTGTGGAATAGCCTCTCTGAATCGTCACGTGAATCAGTATCAATTGCTTCCTTCAAAAATGACTTGTTGCGTGGCATGTTTTATATACCTCCTGTTAATAAACTAGTTTACCTTGGGGACCGATATCTTTCTGTTTTACATACGAGATTAAGATTAAAAAATTGTGGTTTAAATTACTATCTTTTTTTAATGAATTGCATACTATCTCCGTCTTGCACCTGTGGTGCATCTAAAGAAGATGTAACCCATTATTTAATGTTTTGTCCTCGATTTGCTGCTCTACGCGCTTCAATGCTTGCCTCTGTCATGCATCTTGCCGGTAATAGGTGGTCCAATTTTAATACATCAGAACAAGTAGATATATTATTATACGGTTCAACGGACCTGGACTTTTATTCTAATGCTGTTATTCTCTCAAAAGTAAGATCTCTTATAAGCCATACTAAACGTTTCTCATAAGTTAATTTGATTTCTGTTAATAGAAGTATCAACTGCTCTAGTCAATTACTATCATTTATTTATTTATTTATTTATTTATTTATTTATTTATTTATTTATTTATTTATTTATTTATTTATTTATTTATTTATTTATTTATTTATTTATTTATTTTTTTTGGTACTGTATGCTTGTCCTTTCTTGTTCGTGGTCCTCATAATAATGTATGTAATGTAAATTAACATGAGCCCCCATGATGAGCTTTTAGCTCTTGGGGTTATTGTTGTCCAAAATATTGTTTAAATAAAAAAAACAAAAAAAAAAAAAAAACAAAAAAAAAAAAAAACAAAACATGGGTGGATTGGGCAAACTCGGGTGGAGTGGACAAACTCGGATGGAGTGGGCAAACTCAGGTGAAGTGGGCAAACTCAGGTGGAGTGAGCAAACTCGGGTGGTGTTATTGGAGTGGGCAAGAGAGTGTTACTTGGACCACAGACTGCACAGAGTTGCCTGTGGAGTACGCTAAAGGTTTTAATTTATAATTTAATTTAATCCATTTTCACTTCGTACAAATGTTAACAAATAAAAATTAATAAATAATAAATAAATAAGTAATAAATAAATAATTAGATAAATGCAGTGGGGAAGGACCAGAAAGCAACAAAGGAACCATACTAGCTAGTCCACCCTGAATAATAACAAAATAAATTTAAAAAAAAAAAGATAAGAAAATAAAATAAATAAATAAAATTAAAAAAAAAACCCAACATATTATACACACACTGAATTGTCCAATTTACATGTGGCCTATCGGGGTCGAAAATCTTGGTCTTATAATACTGTTTACAATTTCTGGTAAACGACGAAGGAGTAGAATTCGAAGTTCTTAAGTCCTGTGGTAGTTTGTTCCATAAGTACGGTATTCTATTAAAAAATGTTGTTTTAAAGAGTTCAGTTCTACATTTTGCTAATTTTAGTTTACCTTGGGAAAATGACCTCAGCCTAGTGTCAGCACAAAACTCTACATATGATTCAATATTGTAGTCATAATATCCACATTTCATTTTATAAAACGAGGATAAGTCCTTCACTTCTCTCCGATAGACTAAGGGAAGAAGGTCAAGCTGCTGTAGACGCTCAGTATAGCTCATATCAGGTAGGAGTAGCCGCCGTTTTCATCTTAATAACGAGGCAGCACTTCACTTGCGATAGTAACTTCTAGTATACTGTAGTTCTCCTTGTAACTCGTCTGACTCTTGCTCTAGCCTAGCGCTGTTCCCTTCCTTCGTTCGTTCGTTCGTTCGTTCGTTCGTTCGTTCGTTCGTTCGTTCGTTCGTTCGTTCGTTCGTTCGTTCGTTCGCTTGTTTCTTTGTCTTGTCTTTCCCTTGAATACGTCTCAACATTTCTAGGCTATAAACATTTTTTCTTCTGCGAAGCTTTTGTACTCAAAAGCTCAAACGAAAATGATGATGTTTTTTGACGTAAAATAGCAAAACCACACTTAAACACTTGTACCCTTTTAACCACTATCACGCCGCGGATCCTCGACATGGTCTCCGTTGATCATTGCATATATATATATATATATATATATATATATATATGAGTAAAATTTGTTCTCAAGCTTTATACTCAGAAAAATGTCTGAGTATCCCTGACGGGATTCGAACCCGCGACCTTCTGATTTCTAGACAGACGCTCTACCGACTGAGCTACTGGGACTCACATTACACCAAGCTACAATTTCAACTAACATTACACAAGACAACCGACGTGTTTGTGACTTCGAGTATGAAGTTCGCATGTCATGAAAAACGAACCAGATCGCGATTTATCCTTCTCACTACCGTCTGAGTCCCAGTAGCTCAGTCGGTAGAGCGTCTGTCTAGAAATCAGAAGGTCGCGGGTTCGAATCCCGTCAGGGATACTCAGACATTTTTCTGAGTATAAAGCTTGAGAACAAATTTTACTCACATTACACCAAGCTACAATTTCAACTAACATATATATATATATATATATAAAACTAAACTAAATTTGGTCTATTGGTGATAGACCACAGTAGTGATAGACCCCCATCTGGCGGATTCATAATTAATTAATTAATTAGGTAAATTAAATTTTTAATGAGCTCTGTCAATATCTTCCTCAGGCTCCTTAACTTCATTATTTAAGCATACGTCATTCATTCTCTGGCTCCTTCAGGACACCCTAACTCTTATCTCATTATTTATGCTTACGTCGTCGTTTTATCCAACCCCCCTGGTTTTCACTACGTCATACCAGTTTAATATTTATGCATACTTCATTATTTTTCAGGCTCTTTTGGTACCCCTTAACTCTAGCTTTTATCCAACCCCCGTGTAATACGTCATAACCGATAGCTCTCCGACTGATTCCCCTTAGTTACGTCATCAAAAGGCATCCCACTTTCTTCCTTACAAGTATTAGTAATTACCGTTTGATTTATACACCTAGCCTAAATGATAGTCAAACGGCTGTGGGATATGTGGACGTACAGAGCATGCGTAGTGCAAACTTTAACCAAAATAGTCCTTCTTTACAGGGAACGAGCGAGAAATTGATAGAGACACTTTATATTTTTTATCTGAAACCTTATCTTGATGAGTATAGAGAGTTTTGAAGATTCTAAATGACTGAATCTGCTGAGATAACTTAACTTGAATATTATCTGAGTAAGCTATGAATATTATACTAAGTGTGATATTTGCATATTTATCCTCAGTGAACGTGCAGGAGACAAAAAAGAAACTCATTAGGGGTCATTAAGAGGATTAAGCGCTTGGGCAAGTCTAGTCGAGAAGGTTATTAGCATTGGTGTACAGCGTCGCGTCGCCTCATACGACAGAATTCAAAGCATTCAGTTTAAAATATTTATTTAGGCTTTGGTTTAAACTTACACATATCAAAACAAATTACGGTTACATATAAATAGTTCACACCGAGCATCTAGTAAGGTCTGCTTCTTAGATTATATTTAGGTGTTTTTATTTTAAAAGTAGCATGATAATCTTTCTTGTCTTCTGATGATAATTGGGACACATCTTTTGTCATGCGTAAATATTTTGATGTAGTCATCAATAGATGATGTTGATAGTCTTCTCTTTCATCCGGAGTCGTCTTTGCCAAGTAATTCTCTGTCGGGTCGCCCAAACTTTCCCAGTTATGAAAGAAATTATATTTAAGCATCGGTTGTTAAACGGTAGGAGGTGGTGTTAGGAAATAGGTTTTAGGTGTAGCAGGGAAACCCCACGGAGGATCATCCGTTTCTTGCTTTATCTCCGGTGTCAAGTTTGGTGTATTTTTCAGAGGCTGAGTTTCAATATTAGTTAGAGGTTGAAGCTGATTCTGCAGTTGATTTTGAAACGTTAGAAAACGTCCGAGCTGATTGGAGTAGAGTATGCTCTTTTCTTCTGTTGTTAACTGTGGAGCTTGTTACAATATCTTACATTTTTTGTTCTGTATTGTACATGGCATTAATGATCGGAGGTTGCTGATAAGATTGTTTTTGTATGAAACTACCAAGTTGCTGCTGCAGGGTGGAGCTACTTTCTCCAGGTAGAACATTGGTCTTGAGACGATGATCGTCATCTGTTGTAGGCTTTAGATCTAGCATAAATATACCATGAGGGCGGCTTGTTGCTTTCTCGTAACTCTTCATAAATTCCTGAATATGACCCGGGTTCACCTATCGAGCCAAGACAGAATTTGCTATTTATCCCTCGGAGACTTGAAGAGTAAGATATAGTGTGCGTTGAGGCTAATGTTTCTGGTTTCTTTGCCTTGATGAAAAATATTTTGAACAGTATAGATGATAGACAAATTCCGGTGATGACTACCTTTAGTAAATAGACCAGCAATACGTTTATCTCTCCCTGATTGAGCCATAAGATCATCGAGGACGATCAGGTTACGTTGAGAGACTTCAAGAAAATCATCCGAGTCAATGTCGGAAGGTATACCGTCGTATAATTAGATGCCTGGTATTGTTTTGATCATCTCAAGAGACATGGGCTGCCATTGTCCATAGCACCAAATGATACGTTCGGGAGGAGGATTAATCGTAGTTTTGGCGTTTTCCAAAAGTGTCTTCACCCATACTGTTTTGCCGCTCTGAGTACACCCTGCAACAATGCACGTAAAAGGATGCTGCATGACTGTAGATCCATTGATAACCGGGGAAACATGCCCGGTATTACTTTCCTGATGGAAATTTTTAATATGACGTTGAAAATTGCCTCTTGTCGAAAACGTTTTTCCGCAAGTGCTACATGTTGACTATTTGACGATTAGGAGTAAAATGATTGTTTCAAAGTACATTCGGACAATTTATTTCAATTTTTACCCCTCTTATCTTCCCTTTATCTTCCTCTTATCTTCCACTTATCTTCTTCTTATCTTCCTTATCTCCCTTTTATCTTTCTTATCTTCCCTTTATCTCCCCTTTATCTTCATCTTATCTTCCTTTTATCTTCCTCTTATCTTTCTCTTCTCTTCCTTATCTACCTCTTGTCTTTCCCTTATCTTCCTTATCTTCCCTTTATCTTCCCTTTACCTTGCTCTTATCGTCCTTATCTTCCTTATCTTTGGTTTATCTTCCCTTTATCTTCCTCTTATCTTCCTCTTATCTTTCTCTTCTCTTCATTATCTTCCTCTTATCTTTCCATTATTTTCCTTATCTAACCTTTATCTTCCCTTTATCTTTCTCTTATCTTCTTTATCTTTCTCTTATCTTCCTTCTCTTCCTCTTATCTTCCTCTTATCTTCCTTATCTCCCTTATTTCCTCTTACCTTCTTTATCTGCCTCTTATCGACCTCTTTATATCTTCCTTAACTTCCCTTTATCTTCCCTTTACCTTCCTTTTATCTTTCGCTTATCGGCCTTATTTTCCCAATTTTCAGTCCCAGACTCCTCAAGGATATCTGTCACAAATCCAAAATATATAGACATGTTCTGGTAGAGATTTCCTCATTTAGACACTGACTGTCAGATAGAGATGTTTACCAACGAACAGAGGGCATTTCTTCAGTTTTTGTGTCTTTCAAAACCCATACAACAGCGAGCTGTTTTGGAGTCTGCGAGCCCTGAGCAGGTTCGATGTATATGCGAGTGTGCGCACAATTTTTGGCAAATGCACTACCAACTACCTCGTCAGGTGATTGAAACACTTGGCCCTTACCAGGGCGATCTACACATTTTGGTTGATCCCCGACGAAGCTTTAGACGAAAAAAGAAAACACTGCTTCAAAACGGTGGAGGATTTCTAAGCCTGTTGCTTGATCCTGTTTTAGAAGGACTCACAGAAATGGTATAAAAGAACCAAAAGTTTCTACGATAGTCAGTTTAAGCGTGAACATGGAAGAAACAAGTCTCGCTAATTATCGCGTCCAGAAAATAATATCACATTTACACTACGAAATCGATGAAGAGAAAGTGTCTTCTCTGCTGAACAGTTTGCTGATATCTCATAGTAAACCTCAGCCAGGTCAACAAGGAGTGTAATGGCGAAATACGGAGTTGCTTCACTAAAATCGCTATATCTCACGAACTAGTCGCTCGATCTTCACGCTACAACCAGTAGTGATTCAGAGAAGGTAAGTGACAATATTTCTGCTATTTAGAAGGTATGAAAAACATCTGAAAGTGAACATTTACGGAATTAAAACCGCCACAGTATTGAGCCACGAAAGCATTCTTGTCGACTTTCAACTTGCCTTTACAGCTAGAAAAAGAGTAGAAACTCTTTGAAAACATTTCAAACATTGAGTACAAAGATGAAGTCACATTTTTTGTTATTGTTATTTATTGAATTGGACGAGTAGCTCTGAACAACGAAGCAATTCTGTTAGGTGAATTTGGGGCAATTGGACACTGAAATTTGCTGACCGGTATTCCATATTAAAAGACAACCCGCTTTTCAAAACTAAAGTTATATAGTTCTGCAATGATAACTTTGATATGTTTATATTGAGAAGCGTGGCTGTGATTTTTATGTTTGTTTTGTTTTTTATTACAGTTGAATCGTGCATACAGTACTTCTTCTTGAACTTGTTTATATTCATATCATGTCATTGTCAGACCCTTGATCTTCTTGAACTTGAAAGTAGTGTACTGAAATATATGCAATTCAGTCCAAGATTGGGGTTGCTAACCTAAGCTGTAATGTTTCATGGTAGAGGAATGATCATATATATTTTGGATCAAAACAAGAACTGGTGTATAATAATAATTTTAGTGGAGTATTTTGTTTATTGGATGGTCACTTGTAAATTATTTCTAAAAAAATCTATAGTTTGATACTGTACTTTGATTTTCACTACAGTGTAAATTATTTTAATATTTTTTGCTATATGAAAATAAATATTTGGGATTGACTGTTTGTGATTGCACAAAAAAGTTTATCATTCGAGGTTGAATTTCTTGTTGAACTGCACCAGTGCAACAGCAAGTTTGCACTAACTTTGAATTTTGCATATTATTATGACCAAGCAAAGTCATTCAGAGAAATTCTGTTTTTCCTGTAAAAAGTCAGGTTTAATTTTGAGTCTCCAGCGCTGGTTGTTTGGATGGATCTAGTAAATACATAAATGGCTAGTACAAAAAAACCCAACAAATTAAATCATACTTGTTTATTGTTAATTCATCAACTGAGAGTTTTGCTAAAACAATTCCCTTGTCCAAATTGTATATATATATATATATATATATATATATATATATATATATATATATATATATATATATATATTATATTATAATAGAAATTTTGTTTATTCATTCCTTGTAAATCCATTGTAATTCAGTTTTTTAACTGCAGAATTGGTTATTAAAACATACATTACACTGATGTCAAACAACATGACAGCAAACTCAAAGGTGGTGACACCAAGCAGTAATTTAAACATGAGTTATGAAAAAAATATATGTTGTTGCATCCCTATGATATAAAACAACAGCTGGCCTTATTTTCAAGTATTACAAGTACTTGTAAAACGTCAATTAATAGAATTGCTTCGTTCTTCAAAATTACTCATCCCATTCAAGAAATAACAGGAAATATGTGCAGTTTAATCTTTATATTTAACGTTTAAACTGTTTTCAAAGATAGTCTGCTGTTATTTTTGCTTGCAAATGCAAGTTTAAAGTAGACAGTAATGCTCTAAATAGCTTCACACAGTGGCGGTTCGAGTTCGTTTTAATCTGTAAATTTTCACTTTCAAATGTTTCCCATACCTTCTAAATGGCAAACTGTATAATGTCATCTACATTTCCTCTATTATTACTGGTTGTAGCGTAAAAATCGAGCGACTAGTTTGTGAGATATAGCGATTTTAGTGATCCAACTCCGTATTTCGCCATTGCACTCCTTGTTGACCTGGCTGAGGTTTACTGGCTGCGAGATTTTCCGGAAGTGGTTTGCAGTAACCAGCGGGGGGACAAAAACTTCAAAGGTTCCGACCCGAGTGGCCCTTCTGCTCAGTTCTTTATTCTGTGGTTTTGCCGAACTCTTCTATTTATATCATGCGTTGGGCCAAGTGGTTCCACGGTCAATTCAGATTTCAAATGAGATCATCAACAATTTTATTTTTTTCGCAACGGCGACTCGCCGCTAATTTACTTTAGGAAGCAGCTAAATTGTGTCACAAAACTAGCCGTTTGTTACGCTAAACTCGTGATTGTAGTATCCAGGTAAAGAGCGTTTTCCACTAACAATTTTTGTCGTTAATAATTTATTCACATTTTATTAACGGATGCGACTAATAATCACTTGTGTGAACTGCTAAATAGCGAATACCGAAGATTTTACACTTACTCCAATGCGATTCCAAACGTAAAGTCATCTAACCTAACCTAGAGTGTGTCATAGCGAAAACTCAACGGCACCTGCATCAATATATATCATGGCTTGCATGCATCTCGCGGATAAAAAAACAAAAACCAGCATTCCAGACTGCATAAACAAAATTGGTGTAACAACTAACCAGGCATTTATAATTCAATAACAGTTTTTGCGCCCTTTGTGGAGTGATATTTTTTTCCATAAAAAGCCAGAGAGTGATCGATTGTCCCAAGTTACGCTAATCGTACTTACTGTGGTATATAACTAGAAATACATGAATGCAACAACCCCTCGCCCGCTTTTATTAAATGCTTTTTTGAAACACCCACCCTGATTAAATTAAGCACTCCTGATATACAGCCAATATAAAAACAAACAGATATAAAAACAAATGATAATCCTCAAGATAATTATATAATTTATGGATAAGATGACTAAACTGATTTAACATATCAAAGCAAAACTTAGATTTCATTATTAAATTCTGGTTGTACAAAATATCTTTTTAGGAGGCATGGCTAGAAATCCAGGACACTCAGCGGCAGTGGCCTGTGGGCTCATATTTAGATGGAAATATTAATTTGAAAATTCTGATGGCTAAATATCGATCATTTCGGCTATAAACAGAAGTCTATAGCAATAAATTAAAGTAGAGTTATTCGCTAAAATGTCTTATTGACCCATTTCTTACCCAAATATCAAATTACAAAAGGTTTAATCGTCTAGACAGGCCTGTACACTCATACTCACAAAAATTGCCGCATAAATTTCGGTTATAATTTCTAAATCCACAGTCACATTTAATAATAATAACAGCGGTTAAGACCCTAGCAACCTAGCAACAGCTCCATAAGAAATGGCGGACAAGAACCCGAAATTATCGAGGAATGCCTTGCTTCTTCACGCCGAGTTCAGTATTTATCTCGGCGCTTGATGGATTAAATTACAACGACTCGGCTGCAATAAATCGTACATTTTAAGGTCTTTGGGAACCTATTAAACAACGAAAAAGTGGAACGAACAACTCCGCAAAACAAAGTAACGTTCATCCTGAGCAAATTCAGACGTTCGCATCGTGGACAAACAATACAGAAGCAGCCAAAATTGGAGCTCCAAAATAAGTGATACAGCAGATTAATAGACTTTAAACAGCGAATAAGAGGTATGTTTGTGAGGGGCTCGGGAACCTATTTAGGACGCTCCAAACTTAATAGAAATTGTAGTGCTGAACGATTGTTCAATTTGGTGAAGTTTTGGACGTTCGCATGTCGGAATTTACAATAGTAAATAACCGAAAATTATTGTTCTTTATATTTCCTTAAGAAATCTATTAAAGGACGCCATATTGAATTAATTAAAAAGGGATTCAGTGCGCATGCTTTGCCGCCATGTTGTCCTCGATTTCTGGCCATGTTTCAAAAGGGATTATTTTTAGCAAGCCTAAATGGCTTCCCTATGCATACATGTTTTGCAAAGGCAGATTTAAAAGTCAACAGCTCAAATTAAATTTCAGAGTCCGAGATAAAAACAATTCAGTATAGAATCGGATTCTAGAAAGAAGTATTAAACAGACAACGTTTCAAAAGACAATTTGGAAATACAGCTAAAAAATTCACCAAAGCCCATAATAAAAAGTGCATGCAATGCCAATGAAAAACATCACGTCTACATAAGCTTACAAATGTAGTGTTTTAAGTTAGCTTTAGTTAGGTGATTTATGGTTTGGACGAGCAAAATGAAAGCGCGAAAACGTGAAGCTGTATATCGTTTAGGTTAAGTGAAAACTTGAAAACAACAAGAATCCTACCGTTGATCTTCAAACACTGCAATTCAGATCGAGTTTTTGTTTACCATACGGCGTTTGGTTTCTTCAGGTTCTCTGGTTTCTCTTCAAGATATATTAAACGGGTTGTTTGTATCCTTCTTTTCTTCGTGCTCCATTTCGTTTCGTTTAGATATAAAACGAAAGCAAAATACCATTTGTTTGAGAGTTTATACTTTATAGTTTCTTCGTCGCTAGTCGCCAGTGCCCAACAATTCTTACCGCGTGACGTCGTTCCAAACATATATATATATATATATATATATATAAACTATTTCACAGATTTCGTCTCCCTCGCTTTTTCTACACGCGTGTAAAATGGACTCCACGCATGTCGAGATTAGCACCCTCACGGGGCTCCGGGCCCTCGGCCCTACGACCGGGCTCGGGGATTATTTACGTTACGTCATTTACGAGTGACATATGATTGGTCGATTTATACAAAGATGAAGCCGATGCGCCCAGGCGTTGGTAGGGCGAGGGCTCGCGGGTGCACCGAGACCCAACGGCTGGAATCTGAGCATATTAACCAAGGAGCGCTCAAATTCTTGGTTTGTTTTGAATTAATTGGGGAATGCCAAGATTGCTTATGCCAGTTAACTTTGGGATTTGGAAGAAGTTCTAAGGCCGCAATGCATAATATGCTCCACTACGTAATATGGCGGCGACTGGCACGAAATGTTTGACTGCTGGCCATAGGGAATGCCCTACCCAATTTATATAGAGAACAGTGGTCTATTCCTGGAAGACTTCCATGTAGATGTTCACGCAAAACCTAAGATAGCTATGTCTAAAAATAACTTAAGAGGAATTAGGATAGAACTACACCTATAACTATACATCCCCTCTCTAACCTTTATGCTCCCTTGATTTTAGTAAACGCACTGGGTGATAGATGAAAGTTTTTTTTCCAGCGCAAACGCATTGATTGGACTTGGCTGACGCATGTGTATGCAGGGGAAAAGTGGGCTTGGAACTGGAGTAGTCAAAATTGATGTCAGTTGTGTAAAACTTTATACATTTAATTTAGGATATAACTTCAAGTTTAGACTTGGTTGATGGTGAAAATCGTACATCTATTTTAAGCCACGGAACGATGTGCGCTGGTGTGATTTCTGCAGCAGGAGATAATGGTTTGTGTGGAGTTGGTGTAGCATTTCAGTCGAAGATAGCAGGTTAGTTCCGTCGAATTTTCTGGAAAGTGTAAAAAAAAAGTATAGTGCTACATGCGTGCAAGCTCGGCGGAGAGTGCAGGAGAGCCTGCACGAATGCTATGCAATTTTGGTTTTACGTTTTTACGTTCACCAAGCGGCGGGTTTTACGTGATTGTTGGTCAGTTCAATATGTAAAGTAAAGAAACGCCAACGCCTCTTCAGTTTTCATTGTTTTCGATTGCAAACAATAATAATAATAATAATACTAAAATTTCTATAGCGCATATACATTGCTGTTCTATGCGCTTTACATTGTGAAATTAAGTATACAGTATTTTACACATATTTTATGTATATGGTGTTAAAATTCATCCGTTACAAATCCTATATCTATGTATTATTTAAAACTAATAAAAATATTAATAATAAAATTCGTCTTATAATTATAAGTCATATGTCGTAAGCTAATTTAAAAAGGTGAGTCTTTAATTTGGATTTAAAAGTATTAATGTCAGTTATAGATCTGATATCCACTGGCAGTGTGTTCCATAGTTTTGGCCCAGCTACCGAAAATGCCCGATATCCATAGGTTTTAAGTTTGTATGGTTGTTCTGTAAGACGCCATTTATCTGCTGACGATCGAAGTTTTCTTGTTGGTTCATAAAGGCATACAAGTTCTTGTAAATATTTAGGAGCAATGTTATTTACTATTTTGAAACACATTAAATTCATCTTAAAAACGATTCTTTCTTGAACTGGCAACCAGTGTAGATTTCTTAAAGTTGGACTGACGTGATCATACTTTCGCAAGCAAGCTATAACCCGTGCTGCTGCATTTTGTACATTTTGCAATTTGTTAACTTCGTACTTAGGTAAACCGTACAAAAGTGAATTGCAAAAATCCAATCTTGAACTGACAAACGAATGAATCAGTACTTCGGTTGTGCCAGCACCAATATACTTTCTGATCTTGGCTATGTTCCTTAAGTGATAAAAAGCTCCCTTGACTACTTCATTTATTTGAGGTGACATTGTCAATGTACTGTCAAATGTTACTCCAATATTTCGTGCTTTATTACTAGATCTAATGGTGTTAGATTTAACTGTTATGGAAGGTTGCAATATATAGTTGTCATTATATATAGTTGTCATTGCCACAGTCTAGAATATAGATCAAATTAGGATTTTGTTAAGATTTTGTCTTTCAGTCTCTCCAACTTTCCAGATCCTGTTCGCAGTTTTTTCGAGCTATTTATCCTACTACGCGGTTTTTGTGAAACAATTAAATGTTCGATTTCACGGCCTGAGCTGGGTATGATCGTCGTCGGTCTGAACTGGATTTTCTTGTTACACTCAGTGTTCATGCTTATTTTTATTGACGTTGTTACTTTTATTGTTAATTTTCTGTCTATTTGTTTCAGGAATTCGCCTTTTAAAAAATCTTCTGGCAACAGACGCGCTTGAAGCAAAAGCATTTTACCCAGGGGATTCATTAGTTAATAAGATTGACATATTCTCAAACAGTTGGGGGCCATTGGACGATGGTGTAACTATACGTGGACCCAAAGCGTTGGCACAGAAAGCTTTGATAGAAGGCACTACGAAGGTAAACATTTTCATATAATTGGAGTTTTGTTAGCCTGCCTAACTGGCTGTATTTTGGGGTTGGGGGTGGGGGTGGGCGAAATTGCCGAGGTTGCAAGGATTGTATACATTGGAGATATTGCAAAAAGTTTGGCGTACTACATGCAGAAAAATGGTATGAACATAAAGCAGAAGGTGTTGTTGAAAGGAAAGATGCAAAAAGGCTATGGGACTTTGGTATACAAACTGATAAAGACCTACACCGCAATATAATAGTGATGCTCGAAAAGAAATCGCGGGAATGCATCATAATAGACATTGCAATTCCGTGAGATGTACGGCTAAAACAGAAACAGCAAGAAATGATAGATAACTTTCAAAATCTGAAGAGAGAACTTTGCAAGATTTGGGGTTGCAAGTGTACAATTGTTCCAATTATAGTAAGGCCTCTTGGTTTGTTGAGGAGAACGCTAGAAGAATGGATTAGTAAGGGGATGTTTACATGAGGCCGGCCCGAAAGCCGGACTGATTCCGGCGGTTGTAGTGTTTTTTTACTATAGATCATTTTCATGAGTCCTGTCTGAGATCCTGTTCAGGCTGGCCTAGTCTCAGGTCGCTTGCTAGACCGAACTGAAGCACTTTCACCTCTCAACTCAATACGTTGTTTTAAATGAGATTGTTGTACATTCCACATAAAATAATCATTCTCCAGCGGTCACGAGCTGGAAGGCAATTGAAACAAATCTTGGAGTAACTGCGAAACCAAGCCTATATAGTTTCAAGGTCGACCTCATGTAAACAAAAACCGAAATGAAAAATTCAGGCCGGTCCAAGTTCAGGCCTGCCTCATGTAAACACCCCCTTAGACTGGAGTTGAAGTTGGAATTGGACTGTTACAGAAAGCTACCTTACTTGGAATAGCAAGGATTTTAAGAAAAATGTTTGAGACCTAAGGCTAAGTAGCTTGCTCTCATAAGAACAACCCAGTGATAAACACTGCGATTTAATTGACCACAACAGGTCGGACCTGCTATTGGTGGATAAGGATGAAAGAAAATGCTTTATAGTAGACGTAGCATGCCCATTTGGTGCAAGGTAACGGTGAAAGAACATGAAAAGTTAGAGAAATACCAAGATCTTAAATATGAAATTCTGAAATTGTGGGAAATGAAACAAGTAACAATTATTCCAATCATACTTGGTGCACTCGGTACAATTAATGAGGACTTAGCAAAATGAATTAGGAAGATCGATTTGGAATGTCCGATCGAACTCCTACAGAAGGCATATTTGCTAGAAACACCAAGAATAATTAGAACGGTCCTAGTTACCTGATGCTGCAGGATGCAGCTTGATGTCTAGATGAACATCCAGCCATCATATGTAGAGCTGTGTTTATATACAATAACAACAACCACAACCACAACCACAACAATGATAATAACAATAATAACTACAACAACAATAATAATAATAACAACAAAAACAACCAACAATAATAATAATAATAACTACAATAATAATAATAATGGAAACTTTATTATTATATATATATATAATTATAAATCTCACTAATTAAGGTAATTTATAATTGACTACTTGGACCTATTTATTGTTTACAACTATATAGAAAAATTTGAATTTAAAATGTATCTTCAAATGTTCATTAAGTCTGGATTTGTCCAATCCTTGTTTCTACAACAAAATATATAGTATGTTGTTCTAATGGCGATAGACATTATTTTCTTAATACAAAAATTTTGGTGTTTTTTATCAAGACCTAGGTCGTTTAACATCTCCAAAAAGGTACGACATTCTTTTGAGAAAACACCTAAGGAACTGATTGATAAATTTACAAATTTGACAGTTTTAAAATGTTTCTTTTGCTGTGTAATTACATCCCTGTATCTTGCTCTTTTGCGATCAACGTTAGTTTGGAGATTAGATTCATATCCGACGGAGAGTTCAAGGATATAGAGACAATCAGTGGAAATGGAAAGAAGCACATCTGGGCGATACGTTTCACCAGTTATTATTGATGGGCTCTTATATCCAGGAAAATCAACGAAGAGATTAGAGTTGTTGACAGGTTGTGGTGTTTTTGCAATGAAGTTGAGAACAGAGTCATGTCTCCATGTAAATCGTGGAAGGTACGATTGGCATCCAGCAACTACATGTACGAGTGTTTCAGGGTTTAAGCAGAAGGAGCAATCAGAGTTCGACATTATTACCCATTTAGTAAGGTTTTTGCGGGTGGGAAGAGAGTTATTGATGTAACGGATGGTAAAGTTATAAACGTTCTTTGGTAAGTTTGATTGAGATTTAGACCATATGCTGTTTAGTTTCGACAGTGAGAACTTGATGACGTTAGAGAAGAAGGTGCCTTGGAGAACCAGATGTTTCTCAAGTTTGTTCTCTTGTCCGGAGTTGAAACTTTTAAGAACTTCCTTTGTCGAGGTGTAAACGTCATATTGAATGTTTGTATGGTCACATGTTGATTTCCAGAGATCTTTTATGGAATCATTTGGAGAGTTTCTTAAGGCGTTACGAAGAACTGTTTGGCACTGAGTGAACTTGATAGATGGAGGGTAGATATTTAGACCAAACTTGTTACTGGTAAGGTATACATTACTTAAAGTTCCTGATACAGGTATTTCAAGCCAATTACGTATGTATTTGTTAACTTTTGAATCCATGTTTTCCGAGACCCAGGTTTTTGATACGGTAGCAACAGTAAAATGCCAGGAGAATTTGGATAAGAGGTAACGAATATAAAGTAGAAGTTTGTTTTTCGGGTGAAGAGGTTTAAGATCAATTTTAGACATAACATCTTCAAGGAGATTGAATAGCTCTAGTTTGTGTTCTTTGTTTGACATACTGAAGTCAAAGTATTTTCCTAAGTATCGGAACGAGTCTCCAATTTTAGTGGCAGGTATCAATTTATTGTTAGTCAGACGTTTTGGTAAATATTGAATTGATTTTGTTAGACTTTTCTTAATACCAAATGTACTACACTTATCAACTCTAACAATCATGTTGGACCATTGACACCAGATCGAGAAACGATTTAAAAGATGTTGATTTTCTGAATCTTGACCACTTATTACCGCAGCATCATCAGCAAACTGGAACCAATGGATTGGGTTTAAAAATTTTGTGATGAAACCAAATTGCCGGTATTTATCAGCTTTTATGTGTTGAATAAATGTATTTAAGCACATATTAAAAAGTAGAGGACTAAGACAGTCTCCTTGAAGCACTCCGCGGCCAACACTTATGAATGGAGTAGAGAATTCTGATGTTATAATTGCAGTATTGAAGTCAGTATACAAGCTCTTTATAGTTTCACTGATGTGATTGGGAATGTGATGATAATCGAGGACAGATTGAATCAGGTTATGATGGACTTCACCGAAGGCATTTTTGAGGTCAAGTAGGGTGATGACAAGAGAACGTTGTTTTATTCTCGCTTGGTTAATAATACTTGTCATTTGAGCAGTATGTTCCAAATTGCCAGCCAGATTAGGTGTGAAGCCTTTTGAATCTTATGTTCAATAAAGTTATTAGCCGTTAGGAAGGAGAACATAGCATTGCGGAGACATGAAGTAAACACTTTTAATGGTATGGTTTCTAGAGTAATAGGACGGAAATTGGATGGGTCATTTGTGTTGCCTTTTTTATGGATAAGTATAGAACATGCTATTTTCCATTCAGCAGGTACAGATTTAGAAGACCAGACGCTACGTATTATTTCGGTTAGATAAGTGCGTAAAAATGGACATCGTTTAAAGCAAATAATTGAAAGTTGATCAAGGGGACAAGGAGAACCAGACGCTTTCATCCTGCGAATAATATTTGTAATTTGACGATAGGTTGGGGGTTCAAGGTCAAAATTGACGACAGGATCAGATAGCTTTGGAATCCAGCTGGTAATATAAAACAGTTTACTTGGATTAATTGAATTTAGAGTTTTGTTGAAATAGGTTAGGCATTCTGTCATAGTAAAGGATGGGAGTAAGGAATTGTTGTTATTCAGGACATTTTTAACGTAGCCCCCAACATTTCTACCAATGTAGTTGTCGTGAATAATAATAATAATAATAATAATAATAATAATAATAATAACAACAACAATATTAATAATAATAACAATAACAATAATAATAACAACAAGAACAATAACAACAATAATAATAATAATAATAATAATAATAATAATAATAATAATAATAATAATAATAATAATAATAATAAAAACCATAATAATAAAAATAATAATAATGACAATAAGGATGCCGTATGGTACAAAATACAATGGAAAAAAGGAACTGTGTTGGAGGGGAGTGGAACGAAGCTCTGTTGGGACTTGGAATATTGTATGCGAAAAACAACTATTGCAAGAAGACCAGATCTAACGTTGGAAGACAATAACAAGAAACAAATATGGTTCGTAGACATGGCATGTCCAGCAGAGAGAAACATTGAACATAAACACCAAGAGAAGCTACAGAAATACCAACAGTTAGCCTTCGAAACTCGTGAAAAACGACGAGAATACAAAGTCCAAATCGTTCCAGTTGTAATTGGGAGTTTAGGTGGAGGTATGGTAAAGGCGAGGAGACAAATTGGAAAGGTAATACGAAACGAAAAATAAGTTGAACGGATTGGTAACCAAATGCAGAAGACGGTGCTGATCGAAAGTGAATCGACACTACACAAAATAATATCTGGGATCGTACAAGCAGAGTGACATATAAGTGTGGACATTGTTAGTGAGACTGGCAAAATTATTGGCAGTACTTGTACCTTTCTCACAATTATTGTGAGTCAAAGGCCATGGGCCGTAAAGGTTATCTATTTTCATAACAATAATAATAATTACAATAATAACAATAATAACAATAATAATAATAATAATAATAATGACAATAATAATAACAATAATAGTAATAATAATAATAACAATAATTAATAATAATAATAATAATAATAATAATAATAATAATAATGGAAACTTTATTGATTAAATTTAGTTCTTACATATACAATTGTAAATCTCACTTATTAAGGTAATTTACAACCGGCTACTTGAATCGATGGTACACTATAATATATAACTATAAAAACACATAACAAACTTATACAATACAACATTAAAAAGTTAATAAATCTGGGTTTGTCCATTCCTTATTTCGGCAACAGAATATATAATACGTGGTTCTGATGGCAATTGTCGTCATTCGTTTCACACAATAGTTTTGGTGAACTTTGTCAAAATGAAGATCATTTAGCATTTTTAGAAATGTTGAACATTCTTTCGCAAAGACACCAAGAGAGCTAATTGATAAATTTATAAATTTTACGGATATAAATAATTTCCTTTGTTCTCTAATTAATTCTAAATATTTAGTTTTTTTACGTTCCACATTCTTTTGAAGATTAGATTCAAAACCAGCAGTTAGTTCAACAATGTATAAGCATCCACTAGTTGTTGTCAAGAGCAAGTCTGGACGGTACGAGTCGCCGGTTAATATGGATGGACTTTTGTTTCCCGGAAGATCGACATGGAGATTTGAACCGCTGACCGTCTTTAGGTTTGACGCAAGAAAGTTCAAAATTGAATCATGTCTCCACGTAAACCTTTCGAGATACGATTGGCAACCTGCTACGAGGTGGAGTAGAGTTTCTGGTCTTAGACAAAGGGAACAATCCGATGTTGGTGATATACCCCATCTTGCAAGGTTTTGGCGTGTGGGTAGAGAGTTATTCATGTAACGTATCGTAAAATTGAAGATATTCTTAGGTAGTTTAGACTGAGCCGCGCACCATAACTTCGTTAATTGAGAGAAGGAGAACTTTGTAATGTTAGTGAAAAACGAGCCTTGACAGATTAGATGGTTATGAAGTCTATCCTCGTGCTCAGAGCGAAAATCGTTAAGAACTTGCTTGGTAGAGGTATAGACGTCATACTGGATGTTTGAGCTGTTGCTAGTTGACTTCCATAGTTCATTGATCTGTTTGTTGGGAGATGTTTTAAGAGCTGTTCGAAGTACTGTTTGGCATTGGGTGAATTTGACTGATGGCGGACAAATACTAAGGCCGAATTTGTTTCGGGTTAAGAAAACGGTACTTAATGTTCCCGATATTGGTATTTCAAGCAACTTCCGAATGTAACTGTTCACTACGGAGTCGATATTTTCTGATATCCAAGTTTTTGACAGAGAAGTAACGGTGAAATGCCAAGAGATTTTGGATAAAACAAAACGAGTGTACAGTAGGATTTTATTTTTTGGATGGAGTGGCTTCGAGTCAATATCAGTCATTAGTTCGTCAATGAGCGTGGTAAGTTCAGATTTATGTTGCTGATCTGTCATCTTAAAATCAAAATATCTCCCAAGATATCGAAAACATTCTCCAATTTTGGTAGCTGGAATTAGCTGGTTGCCAATAAGGAGTTTATGTAGGTTATTGGATAGATTTTGTTACAGCTTTTTTAATGCCAAAGGAACTACATTTATCAACCCGGATAATCATGCTGGACCATTGGCACCAAATAGCGAAACGGTTCAAAAGATGTTGGTTTTCTTTTTCTTGACTAGTTATTACGGCAGCGTCATCGGCAAACTGAAACCAGTGGATGGGATTTATAAATTGGAAGGAGAAACCAAATTGACGATACTTCTCATCTTTGATATGTTGAATAAAGGTGTTAAAACACATATTAAATAGAAGAGGACTGAGACAATCGCCTTGCAATACACCACGGCCAACAGTTATGAACGGAGTACGGAATTCAGGTGTGATTATTGAGGTCTTAAAATCTTTATACAAACTTTCTATAACTAATTTTATGTGGTCACGGATATGGTGGTACTCGAGAACGGATTGGATTAGGTTGTGGTGAACTTCGCCAAACGCATTCTTGAGGTCAAGTAGGGTGATGACAACAGAGCGTTGCTTAATCCGTGCTTTGTTGATAATGTTGGCCATTTGAGCTGTGTGTTCTAAGGTGCCAGACATATTAGGTGTGAAGCCTTTTTGGATGTTATGTTCTATAAAGTTATTGGCGGTAAGGAATGAGTACATTGCGTTGCGTAGACATGAAGTAAACACTTTTAAGGGAATGCTTTCGAGTGTAATGGGTCGGAAATTGGATGGTTCAGCTTCGCCCTTCTTATGGATTAATATTGTGCAAGCTTTCTTCCACTCGGAGGGGATGCTCCTGGACAACCAGACAGCGCGTATAAGGTCAGTTAAATAAGTTATAAGAAAAGGACAACGTTTGAAACAGATAATGGAGAGCTGATCAAGGGGACACGGGGAACCAGATGCTTTCATTTTACGTATTATATTCGTGACTTGTTGATATGATGGTGGGTCAAGGTCAAATTGAATTTCTGGCTCAGATAACCTAGGAATCCAGCTGGGAATGTTAAACAGTTTGTTAGGATGAATTGCAGCAAGGGTTTTAGTGAAGTAAGAGAGGCATTCGGTCATGTTGAAAGATGGAAGTACAGCGTCCTTCTTGTCTAATATGTTTTTAACGTAACCCCAGAAATTCTTGCCAATGTGTTTGTCATGATTGAACGATTGGCTGTTGTCTAGACTTGGCTCACTCGCCTGGCTGTTGTTATTTGCACGGAGCTTATCACGCAATGCATGTGACACATATTTGATTTCGTTGGGTTCAGCATTAGTAGATGATTTGAGAGTTTTTAGAGCTTTCTTTAGATCTTTGACTGTATATTCCTTATACTTATTTACCAGAGAATTGTCGGGTACTGATTCAGCATAACCAAAGTTCTGACCAAAATATTTGTATATAATGTCATTTAGTAGCTTAATATTTGAATCTAAATCTTGTGATGTGATTGGCTCATTTGCTTGAAGAGCAAATTTAAAATATTCGTTAGCCGTTGACCATTCAGAATTACTTTTAGGAAGTCATATACCAGATTTTAAAGTAGGAGCATCTTCCTCGTTAACTATAGGTGCCGTGTTAGATGTTGGTTGATCATTGTCAGTGATATCCGCGGTGTAATCGTCAATTTGTTCCTCCAGGTCTTCGCACAGTTCGCGGTTTAAGCCATCTACAACTCTACAACTGCGTTGATGCATCTTAAGACCACGCGCACCTTTACATATTTTACCACAGCAACACTTTACCATATTACGGCTTGAGATAACAACATTAGGAGAGTTCGTGACAGGCGTTCGCCTCGCTGTATTATTGACGGAATCATCTTGTTCGTCTGGATGAACTCGTTGTTTACATCGCCACGAATGTCGGCCAAGCGTGACAAAATCTTTATCACAGTTTGAACACACGACTCCAATCAGCAACATACCAATAAAACTTGCACGAATCATGATTAAAGTACTTATGTACTTGGTAGATATAAAATTTTGGAAATTCAACGTGATTCAAGTAAGAAATTTTCGATAAAACTGTAGACATGTACAGAGCGCGTCTGAACGGCTCTGCTCGATATAATAATAATGATAATAAAAATAATAATAACGTATCACCTATAACTGGCTAAGTGCCTTGCCCCCAGTAGCAGGGAACAGGGACATTATATGACCTGGTATGTAAATCTAGCCCTGGACGCCGATTACGAAATCATCAATTTACACTAAAAACCCTATTCAGGAGAATTAAAGAAACGAATATGAAAACCTCGGTGACTCGTGTGTCATGAGTAATCTATTACAGGTAGCAACGGGTAGAGAAAAAGCGAATGCATTGGACAAAGTATTAGAATGTGAAGGTAATGGAATGTTATTTCGCCAGTGATCCGAGTAAGAGGAGATACAGAAGGAGAATGATGCAGGAGTAGGAAGATAGAGGTATGCCATCAATGACAGAACAAAAGATAAGTGATCAGGTGAGGGCAATAAAGACGAATGAATGGCTGACTAAAATGGAACTTGAGGAAATAGAGAGATCGCTGAAGGAGAAAGAGGTAGAGGTCGAAGAGGTGGATGCAAGCAGTATTGATCATGAACAGAACGTGAACGAGTTTCTAAATGCCGAGGAAACCATATAAGAATGCAGCAACAAACCTATAATCAAGTCGAAGAGAGAGAAGACCTGATGAAGCCCGAGGAGCTGGAAGAAGATGAACGGGAAGAAGATGTGACCATAAGAACTGAAGATGAACAGACTGCTGGAACTAATGAAAGAAGAGTGCGATAGATATGTATGTAACTTCAAGAGATCAGAAAGTGAAATTAAGGTTGAGATTGAAACCAGAAAGGTGAACAAAGTATTGAAGTATATATACACGAAAGACATGACAGAAACGAATAAATTGCTCAGAGCAGCATTGGTTTATGTTGCAGGGAAAATGAGGTCAAGTTTAGCAATAAATCTAAAACCCAATCCTGGTCGACATCAGTCTTCATTGTCGGCAACCGTCGAACATCCGTTAAAACACTGCCCACAATTGCCAGATGCGACTGCTCCAATTTACGAATGCGTTCGCTCATAGTGACCAGGTCATTCGGATCCCGAAGGGCAACAAACACATCCTAATCATTACCGGTCAATATTCTCAAAATAAATTCTGAACGAATACTCAGTGGTAAACCGCGGTAGCCCCACAGGTAACCGTCTGAGCCACACAGGCAAACATCACTCACCACACAGGCGAATAGCACTCACCACACAGGCGAATATCGCTCGCCACACAGGCGAATATCGCTCGCCACACAGGTAAACATCGCTAGGCACAGAGCCACAGGCGAATATCGCTCGCCACACAAGCGAATATAGCACTCGCAACACAGGTAAACATCGCTCGCCACACAGGCGAATATCGCTGGCCACACAGGCGAATATCGCTAGCCACACAGGCAAAAGGACCCGTTACAGAGCCACACACGCAACTTTAAACATCGTTAGCCACACTGCAGGCAAACCTCCATTAGTTCTTACACAACGCCCCAATTTAATGCGTGAGAGCACACGGCAAGGATGAATATACGATATATAGGTAATTTTACACGCAGTGCAGCCAACAGCAAATACAAATGTCGACACACGTTCTCAACCACAAAGGCACATATAGCATACGAAGCGACAATGTCCACAAAAAACACCTTCTGACAATGAGAGAACGAATCGAAATCGAATCGAACACGAATCGAAATCGAATCGAACACGAATCGAAATCGAATCGAATACAGCCAGGGTTAATTCACAATTACTGCCCATCCCATCAACATATATGCCCACGGCCACAGTAAATATCTTGCAAACCTGAAGCACATAACACATAACTACACTACACAAGTACGTGAAATACTAAAATTACGCAAGAACTCACGAGAACATCGGTGTCTATACCTCTTGAGGTTGAAGACCAGCTTCGGCCAAGTTCGGTAACTGATTTGGAGGCGCCGCGTCCGCCAAAGCTGGAGGTTGATCATCTGGCGCTACAGGTGGTACTGGCGGACCGACAACTTATTGAAGAAGAGGAAAGGCCGGAATAGTAGGAACTTGGTTTTTCGGCCATTTCTGCCGAAACTAAAATCCAAGCCGAGGTCGATCTGTATGAAGTCGCTCCCAAAACGTGTTCATCCGCGGACTTCTCGCAAGTGCCAGTGGAGAGAATGGTCATCCACTTACATATATTAATGAATTCCCTAGGGCATAATTTCCATATTCAAATTGACTTTGAATAGTTTGTAATATTATGATTGCCGTGGAAAACTTTGAGAATCTTACCGACAGGAAATTTACACGTTTGAGCAGAGAAGTTGCATCTAATTTTCCCGTGCATGTTGGTGAGGGGAAATATAGGCAAGCGGGAAATCTAGAAGAAGACAAAGGATTTCTTGTCTTCTAATTTCCCCTCATGAACATGCACGGGAAAATTAGAAGACAAAGGAAAAATTTCCCTCTTGCATGAGCAATGAGGGAAATACGAGGTTTACATTCCCTCGGAGAACAAAAGAATCCAAGGCGATCATGGTATTATGATAATAATAATTATGATAATGATTTAAGAAGGTTCGTTCTTTAAGTGTCTATTTTTTTTACTAGGGTCGAAATGGACGAGGCTTTATTTACGTGTTTTCTTCTGGTAATGGTGGTCCTCCTATTGGAGACAGTTGCTCGTTTGATGGTTATGCCAACAGTATTTATACTATTGCTGTTAGCAGTGTTGACAAAGATGGAAAAGTATCGTCGAGTTCAGAGCCCTGTAGCGCCATTATGACCTCCGTTTATTCTGGAGATATGGTAAAAAAAGTAGTTTCTGTCCATTGTTAGTTTCTGTCCATCTGTCCAAGTGTCTATGAATTGAATTTTTTTTGGCATTTCTGTTATTTTGATGGACAGAGGAGAAAATGAAAATTTCAAGAGAATCTAGTGTATATAGGCGTTATTAACTCTCAAAGTTTGTTACGGCCAGTTCATTTTGGGAGAAATTTGGGTGTTGGTAACAATGCCTTAAGGTATATTGAGGCTGAAATCCGTTGTTCTTACGCATATAGTCGCCATTTGTATACGTGATATAAAGGCTTTGTTACCAAAAGCCTAAACTTTCTCTAAAAACGAACTAACCATGCATGACAAATTTTATAGTTAATAGTGTGAAGATTTTTACTGAGTGCTGCCACCATTCTCCTCTGTTCAATAAAACAACAAAAATGCCTACAAATTTTTCACTTTATAGAAACTTTAAGGTGCCTTTTTATGACATGAAAATTGAGTTTGTCTTATTTGCAAAAACACTTAAAATGACAAAGTAACGTGCACGTGCATGTGACTTATCGGAGAACGTTATATATACATTTGCTATTCATCATCTCATCTAGATCGTCCGTCATTTGCTATTATCAAACGTTATTTGAAATTCTACATGTTTAGTGTTGTGAGATGAACACGCGCACATGTTTCTTTGGAATTAAGTTTGCTTTAATAGGAGCAAAGGGAAATTATGACATGACATATCGAGTGTTGGTAATATCTCTCTCTCTCACAAGTCAGCGAAGCAAACCACGTGAAGATAAAATTCGTACATATGTTTAAGCGGTTATGTAATATTCTGTTTATTTCATAAACATAACGATCTAAAACTATATGCATGTTAATTTTTACTGCACTCAAAGAAGATGTTGTTGAACCGATATGTTTACGTGTAAAAATATCGTATTTTTACGTATTTTAATTTGCCTTTAAACAAGTTGAATTCGGAAAAAACCTCGGTGACCCCAAATTTTTATTTTATTAAAAGTTTTCCTCTAGTATCAGTAGCCAATAGGCCAAATTTAAAAAAATTCTGTAGATCAAAAATTTTTCAAATAAAAAAACGTGATTATTCTTGATAAAAAATTTTTGGATCTACAGAATTTTTTTAAAATTGGCCTAACAATTACTCATACTAGAAGAAAACTTTTAATAATATTAAAATTGGGGTCACTAACGTTGTTTTCGAATTAAACTTGTTTAACATTTTGAAACGTCCATCGTTGCCATAGCAACCACAGTTACGCACTTATTCGTTACAATTTCTGACTCTCAAAATGCTGTTCTATACAAGTCAGTTAGTTCCATTTTTTTAACAAATAATCAATGTACAACATTTTGGATCTGTGTTTTCCACTTTTCAAGGAACTGTATGGAGTCACCTTAAATACGATTTTTTTCAGTGGCCGAAAACTCTGCATTACACTTGTCTAGAGTTTTACGGAATAAATAACCTTCGATAAGTTATTATATGCACGTGTGCGTCACTTCATATATCAAACAAGCTGAAATATTTCAGAAACCCAGCCAGGAAACCAAAAACTGCAAAAGATGGTACTTTGTCATTTTATGCGCTCTTTCAAATAAGAGGAACTTAACTTTTGTGTTATAGGCACTTTAAAGCACTATCATTGAAATAACATCCAATACTCGCGATTACCTATAACTATATACATTTTGTATTGCAGGCAACTGCTTCAATTTTGAGTGACACAAGCTGCAGTGGCAACTTTGGAGGAACTTCTGCAGCTGCTGCGTTTACCTCTGGAATTATTGCCTTGGCATTGCAAGCAAAGTGAGTTGTTGATGTCAAGTAATGATATTAGGTGCTTACTCCGAGTGACCAACCATACCAGTGGCGCGGTCTGAAATTGTCACCGTGCTAAGATTGTATATCAGTAGTATAGGAGTTGGCGGTACCAGGGCATATCCAATTTTTCTGGTAAAAATATATTGTTACGTGACCGCTATACGCAACAAAAAGTGTAACCTCAGCTGTTTGGTTTTTACAATTATTTATTTAATTAACAAGAAACTTAGAACAGATATTGAAAATGTCTATAAAGACTAAAACTAAACTAAAGTTCAGAAACTTATCTGTCGTCTGCACACAACGAAACAGTCAATAGGAGATTCCGGCACAGGTTAACAATCCGTATGGACTTGAAAAGGAAGGAATAATAAAACCAACGGCAGGAACTCCAGGACTGACTTCGTAACCACTTTGATACATATAGCTCACTCTCATACATATGCATGCCTGATATATGTTCGATGGCTGCTTATATAATTTCTTATATAATGGCTGAGTATATAATTATAGTAACATACTTCATTCTATATATAATATATTTACGTAATTACTAAGTGACATCATAGCTGACTCATGCCAAGTCATAAGTATTTACTAATTGGTTACAAGTACTTATTAAGTAGTTCAGTGATCAAATAACGTCTAGTTAATTAACTGTCTTAGGATAGGCATATCCGTAACACCCTCCCTCTTAAAGAAAAAAAGAAGTTTGATAGAACTTTCTTTTTTAGAATATAAAATGTTTAACCATGTCTATGGCCTAGAAAGACAGTCCGCAATCAAATTGTCTTTTCCTTTAATATGTCTGATTTCCTAATTATATTCTTGTAAAACTAGACTCCATCGCAATAGGCGTTGATTCTTGTTCTTCAGCTTGTGGAGGAATACCAAAGGATTATGATCACTGAATACAACGATCGGCAGACTTGGGAAGAGACATAAACTTCGAAATGCTGTAAAGAGAAAACCAGAGCTAAACATTCCTTTTCGATTGTCGAATAGTTTCTCTGATGTTTGTTGAACTTTCTGCGAAAATAGCACACCGAATGGTCAATCCCGTCTTCATCTTCTTGGAGTAAAACAGCACCAGCAGCTACATCACTTGCATCCACAGCTAACTTAAATGGATGGTTGAAATCTGGAGCTGACAGAACGGGAGCACTTTTCAACATGGCTCTAAGGTTTCCAGACGCCAGTTCACACTGATCTGTCCAAATATATTTAGCGTTCTTGCGAAGTAGCTGAGTCAAAGGCTCAGTGATGGTGGAGAAGTTTGGACAGAACTTTCTGTAATAACCAGCCATACCCAGGAAACGCATCAACTGTTTCTTTAACGAAGGTATAGGAAACTCTGAAATACAACTTATTTTGGCATCAACAGGCTTTACATAACCCTGACCAACAACATGACCCAAATAGGTGACATGTGCACACCCAAACACTGGTTTAGCATCACCAACGTCGACATCGTGGAAAATTTTGTCTGTTCTGGTAGGAATATCTGGAAAAAGGTGTTCGAATTATTTAACCAGGTTCTGAAGATCTTGACGTTGATTCGGTGGAAGATGAGATAGCTTGGAATCCAGATTATGTAGGACATCAGAGTTGTTGAGTTTTGATGTGGCAGACAGACTAGAAAGTTCTCCTAGGTCTACATCGTCTTTGTCTTTATCAGACTCAGAACTCACTACATTTACAGAATGTATTACCCTATCATTATCGTAATACGGCTTTAACATATTTACATGGCACAACTGTTTTTGTTTACGCCTATCTGGAGTTATGAGGACATAATTTAAATCACTTTCTTTCTTGTCTACAACATAGGGACCAAAATACCTAGCCTGAAGGGAATTTCCAGGAACTGGGAGCAATGCAAGAACCTTATCACCGCGTTTAAATTTGCGGTTTACTGCGTTTCGATCAAACCTATTTTTCATGTTTTTCTGTGTTGATCGAAGATTTGTCCTAGCTATATCACATGCTTTCGTAAGTTTTGTGCGAAAGTCCGAAACGTACTGCAAAAAATTTAACGAACCGCCATCTTCCGAAAGGAATTTTTCTTTTAGGAGTTTAAGTGGTCCTCTAACCGTATATCCAAAAACTAACTCAAATGGGCTAAAGCCCAGAGATTCTTGAACTGACTCTCGAGCAGCGAATAAAAGTAAATGGATGCCGTCATCCCAGTCTTTTTGTGTGTCGAGGCAATAGGTTCTCATCATGTTTTTTAAAGTTTGGTGAAACCTTTCGAGAGCACCCTGACTTTCAGGATGATAGGCAGTAGATTTATACTGCTTGATGCCTAACTCGTGCATCACCTGTTGAAATATTCCAGACATGAAATTTGAACCTTGGTCCGACTGAATAGACTTCGGAAGGCCAACTAAAGTGAAGAATTTAATTAAGGCCTTAACAATGGTTTTTGCCTTAATATTTCTCAAAGGTATAGCTTCAGGGAACCTTGTAGAAGCGCACATAATGGTCAACAGATATTGATTGCCTGCCTTAGTCTTAGGTAATGGGCCAACACAATCTACAATTACTCTACTAAACGGCTCCTCGAAGGCTGGAATTGGCTGTAAATGGGCTTTTGGATTCACCTGATTTGGTTTCCCAACAACCTGACAAGTGTGGCAAGTTTTACAAAATTGCACTACATCTCGTCTAAGATTAGGCCAGTAGAAATGACTCAGAATTTTAAGATAGGTTTTGGTAACACCTAAATGGCCAGAAAGGGGGGTTTCATGCGCTAGGCTAAGTATGTCTGACCGGTAGGTCTTTGGCACAACGATCTGATATCTGACACACCACTCATCGTCTGCCGAAACATCAGGCGGTCTCCACTTTCTTATTAAAATATCGTTTTTAATAAAGTAGCAGACCGGATTCTTCGCAATTTCGGCCTCGTCAACTGCTTTATGAAATAAGACAGAGATCTCAGGATCATTTTGTTGTGCATTAATAAGATTTGGCTTTGAAAAGGTTGCTTGAGACGATTCAGATGTTGAATTAACGCCTTCGAAAGCTTGGCCAGGAAAGGTGTCTGACATATCGATGACGTCTTCACTAGCGTCATGTTCTAATTGCTTCTGCTTACGCATGGCTCGAGTTACCGCACATGCGGGATATAAATCTGAAATTTCTCACTTAATAGGATCAGGAGTTTGATTTACACACGGTTTATCAGTCAAAATTGGGTTAACGACTACCTTCTCGCCTGCAAGGTCATTGCCGAGAAGTAGATGAATTCCCTCGAATGGCAAAGTCGTTTTAATATCCAATAGAACGATACCAGACACTAGGTCTGACGACAAATTGACTTTGTGTAATTGTTGAGAACTGAACGTATCAGAATTAACTCCTCTAATCAAAACATTCTTACCAGAGTAAGACTCTTGAGAAAATGGTAAAGTATCTGCCAACAAAAGAGATTGGGAAGCCCCAGTATCTCTTAAAATTTTAATACGAACTGTTTTTGACAGATAACTTGTAAGTGATATGAAACCATTATGAATAAATGGTTGAAAGACTTCCTTAATAGGGTCAAAAGAGGACTTAACCTCACAGTTAAGAGAAGGAAGTGGCTTAATGACAGATGTGTCTTGCACATTGTCACGCATGGACTGTTTTGAAGTACAGCCATTGGGTTTTACTTCACCTTGCTCTTGTTGTCTCCGTTTCAATTTGTAGCAATCTGACATTACATGACCATTCTTTCTACAATAACTACAAACTATGTTGTTAAAAGGAGAGTTTGAAGGCTTGCCTTGAGAAGGTGGTTCAAATCTAGCAGTGGGTGGTTTGGACTTTTTAGCGTCAGGATTAAAATTATCTGAATATTCCTTTGACAGGTTCTTAGCACCAAACACAGGCTTGCTATCAAATGATGAAGAACTATTGCCTCGAAAAGACCAAGACTGTGGCGCCTTACTTGTGAATGAAACCTTATGTGTTAAAATGAAATCGTCGGCCAAACGCGCGGCAGCTGTTAAGGTTGTCGCCTTTTGTTCATTTAGAAATACGCATATATCACTTTGAATGCATCTTTTAAATTCTTCAATCAAAATCAATTGTCTCAATTGGTCATGTTCCTTACCGGATTTTTCGGAGGCACACCAAGCGATCAAACAGTTGCTCTGTTTCTCTAGCGAATTCTAAATAGGTCTGCCTACCCGTTTTTTCAAAATTTCGAAATTTCTGACGATATGCCTCAGTGACCAACTCGTACCCCTTAAGAATCAATTCCTTAACGGTATCGTATTCCGAAGCTATATCTAACGGAAGCTGTGCGTAAATATCACGAGCTTTTCCAACTAAAACACTTTGCAATAACATGGTCCAATTTTCTTTCGGCCACTTAAGATTTTCGGCTATTTTTTCAAAATGTAAAAAATACTTATCGACATCCCGTTCCTGGAAAGGTGGAACCATTCTAATGTGCTTAGTAACATCAAAACTCGAATCTAGTTTGGTTACAGTATGAACAGATCCCAATTTTTCTTGCAACTCTATTTTTCTCATTTCCAACTCAAATTTTTGCTTTTCTAATCTCTCTTCTCTTTCTCTTTCTTTCTCTTTCCCTTTCTCTATCTCTCTCCATTTCTAATTTCTTGAATTCTAATTTCATTCTTTCTGCTTCCATTGCAAATTTCATTCTTTCTATTTCTATTTCTGGATTTGCATCGGGATTCTTATACAAATTTAAAACACTTTCCTCAAAGTGTTCTGATTTAACTAAGTGTTCCATAATTGTCTTTTGCATGTCCTTCTTTACCATAGAACTTTTTACCTCATACTTAAATGATTACCTAATGAGATCAGGTCATCCTTCCTCAATTTATTAAAAACCTCTTGATCGGGCTCTAACATAAACTGCTCAGGTTTAAATTCTGACATTTTATCAAATAGCTGAGCTCACACAAATTCGAAATTTACCTCCGAATAAAAAAATATCAAAAGTTACCGAACTTTGATTTGAATGAAATTCCCCGGACACTAACGTATACTTTCCCGAGACACTAACGTATACGTTCCCGAGACACTAACGTATAAGTTCCCGCCTGAGCCCCCAATTGTTACGTGACCGCTATACGCAACAAAAAGTGTAACCTCAGCTGTTTGGTTTTTACAATTATTTATTTAATTAACAAGAAACTTAGAACAGATATTGAAAATGTCTATAAAGACTAAAACTAAACTAAAGTTCAGAAACTTATCTGTCGTCTGCACACAACGAAACAGTCAATAGGAGATTCCGGCACAGGTTAACAATCCGTATGGACTTGAAAAGGAAGGAATAATAAAACCAACGGCAGGAACTCCAGGACTGACTTCGTAACCACTTTGATACATATAGCTCACTCTCATACATATGCATGCCTGATATATGTTCGATGGCTGCTTATATAGTTTCTAGAGTATATAATTATAGCAACATAGTTCATTCTATATATAATATATTTACGTAATTACTAAATGACATCATAGCTGACTCATGCCAAGTCATAAGTATTTACTAATTGGTTACAAGTACTTATTAAGTAGTTCAGTGATCAAATAACGTCTAGTTAATTAACTGTCTTAGGATAGGATATCCGTAACAATATGGTCCTTAAAAAATCAGATATTTTTTAGCGGTACCAGGACATTTACAAATTTCTGGTTACAAATTTTTTTATGTGGTCGGAAGAGAAAATTCTGGCAACTTCAAAAAGTTAGAGAGAAAAAGATCAGTAGCATTGCTACATATGGATGACTCCATAAATAACTACCGACTAAAGCATATTTACTTATATATCCTATAGTCTGATTGGTGGGTACATGGTGCTGTTCTCGGCTAGTAGTTAAACCGGCCTACACACTAGATTATAGTTGTGACTCAGTCAGTGTTTATCCTGTAGCGACCATATGCAAAGCTACTTATAACATCGTCTAGGATGTATCGCTTGTATGCTTCTTAATAATAGCCTTTTTGATTCCCTTTGCTGTTCTACCACCAGTTTGATTGTCCTTTATGTATGGATACTTCTCAGACCGACGAATTCAATCACATGTACACCAGCGCATTCATCTTTCATTTTACCGATATCGTTTTTGTTTTCGTTGAAGTGATATGGACTGTCTTTTGGATAGTCGCTGATGTCAAACATTTCCCTGTTGCTAAAGAAGTCCTGGTAAGCGCCCTCTGTTTCAATTTCGTGTGTCATGCTATCAGTGTCTGTGAACAGTAGCTTAAGGTCACCATAGTTTCTTTTAATATAGTTATAGTGAAAGTCATACATAAGTGTCTTCGACAGGTCTAGGATACACATCCCCACGTATGATGGTCTGTTAAGGGTAAGCGTTTCTTTAGTTTTGTGGACTGCAACCAGGTTCTCGTTGAATATTTTTGATGAGACGAATGTAGGTTTTGATGCTAGCTTTATCAGTTTACTTTCGTCAGTCACCAAACGCACGTCAATATGTTTACGGATATTTTCCATGGTTTTACCAAAAACGCTGGTTCGCAAGCTTAAAGAAGTCCTTTTCAAAGCTGTTTTTAGCGACCGTCCTCCTCTGAGTGTTGAAGTCAATGTACTGTTTCAGCCATGGAGACTAGTTACTTTAGTTACTTTTAAGCATAAGTTAGATTATACAACTGAAAGTTTCTGTAGTGAATTATCTACTTAGTTTTATTCAATAGATTTGGTATTAGCTTTCTCACATCACCGACTGAAATTTTAAATTTCTTTTGGATTGTCTTACAGTAGGCTGATAACATGCTTTCATTAACCTTAAGCTGCTCAGGAGCTAGCGGATATTCGTTATGAAGATCGTGTAATTTCTCTGGATATTCAAGGTCTACTTCTAGTATCAACCCCATTTTGCTATCCTCTTTGTACTTAGCTAAGTCTAAATTGTTAGTCTCTTTTTCTGTTAACCATCTAAAGCCACCAGTGGGTTGGTGCTGACTCATAGCCCAACCGGATACATGTAGATTATTAGCATCAAGATACATTAGGTACTTTGAGGGCGCCATCTCATCGTGACTCTTCATGTACTTGTTGTTTGCTTTACCACATCTATGGGCTATATATGATACACCACCACGCATTCCTTTTTCAATAAACTGAAACACATCCACATCAGTCATCAGCTCTAACTTAATAGCAGTCATATTTAACATACCATCCCATGACAGTCCAGGTGAGGTGAAATATTGACATGGATCTAGCTTGTAGTACTGTTGACATGTTGCTCGGAAGTTTTCAAAGACGTCTGATAGTAGAAGGACATCTGATTTGAGGTATAAATCTTGGTATTTACCCATATCATTTAGTTTGAATATGTCCCATACGTTTCGTGCGTGGTTGTAGGCATCATCTGTAATGTGTTCATCATTCAAGATGGTGTAGAAGGCTTCTTTTGATGGTAACTGTGTTTCATCAAATTTATCAAAGCTGTCCATATAGTTATACACCTAGTGCAGAGAAGAGTTGCCCGGTGGGTGCTATTTCGATACAACCCCCTTGATAGTGTTACAAAGATGCTAGAAGATCTCAACTGGCGCTCCCTTCAACTAAGAAGAGCTGATGCCCGGCTAACCTTACTCTACAAGATCACTAACCATCTGATAACTGTGGATCCTATAAATAAGCTCCGTCCAGTCACGCAGATCAAGACATAACCACGCCCACTCGTTCTTACCTCAGGCTACTAAAACCTCCTCACGCAAGCTTTCTTTCTATCCTCGAACTATAATCCAATGGAACAATCTACCTCCTGACACTTTTATTTCTTGTTACAGTACTGATTCCTTCCGTAGTCGAGTGTCTACCCTGTCCCATAGCCCTGTATATATAGGTGTACATACCACCTGGTAGCCGTATCCACAGTCTGTGTGCTTTTGGTATGATTTACTGTTATTTGGTTTACATCCGTCTATTTTCTCAGTTATAGCTTCAAAATCAGTACTGTTTCTCACCATCGGTGAATAATAGAAGGTTTAATACGCTGTTGTTGCTCTTTTTTGAGATATAAACTGGAAACGGTTGTTTATTCTCATAACCGAATACGTTTAAATTGATACAATTCTGCTTCTCTAGCTTGTGCATGGTAGCTCTTTTGGCTCACCGGAAAGTCTACACCGGAGTAGTCTAGCTTACTGATGTAGGCTTTATCGCTTTTACTTATACGCTCTGGATGTATGTCCTTAGGTTTGAGTAACCTTATGTAACGCCATCTGAAGCATTCGTTATCTTCATTCTTGATGTTGATTAAGTCTTTCAATGAATTGTTTAGTTCCACAGGTAGTGGAATGTAGGATGAGCCTTTTAACGGTTTGTAAATCGATATATTAACTCATTCCTGTCCGAGGGCTTCCCCAGAGGTGAATAAAATCGTCTGGCGTTAGCCAGAATAAAATACTAAAGACCAATTCTGACAGGAAAGAGTTAATGTATTGTTCGTTAATTTCGTCGATCACCCATCCAGAACCTTCAGATACCCATTGACCGACACGTTTTAGTATTTCGTTACCTGATTGGGTTACACTATCTTGCATGTCTGTGTTATTAGTAACAATCTTCGTATTACTATTAACTGCTTTGTATAGTTTTATTGAGCTGCTTTTCAAATGTTATTTTAACAAACTCAGAGAATTTTATTTCTTTCATAGTTAGAAGCTCTGTTTCTAGAATTTGTGAGATAGGCTTTTGACTAAGGTTTGTTTGGGTTATTAAGCTCTGTTTGTTGGTAATATTCAACTGGTATGACTTTGTGTAACCTTTCAGAGCGTGTTTAAGTAGGGTTGCCTCAACACATGGTGTCACCACTGGTCTGACTCAGGTTTTGTGTTTACTATCAGTGGTTTTATGCTTTTTAGCTAGCGATTTACTGCATGATTTAACAAACCGCATGGTTTCATCCAAACTATGCTTCACCCCAAGGGCCCTTTGGAGTTCATACTTTCTTAGTTTGATGTAACCCTTAAAACCAGATTGCTTTAGTGTTGCTTTCAACTCTGGTACTTTTAGTTTTCGAACAATGCTATGATACTTAGTTTCAGTTTTACTAGCCTGTTTACTTAACATGTCGCTATCATTTTGGATATCACCAAATATTTTTTGGAAGCGTGGATATATGGTACTGGTCTCACCCTTGGTGTACGTGGTAAAGATACTGGCTTTTGTTTACTGATACCTTCACGGAACTTAACTAATTGAACTAACTCGTTGCCGAATAAACCTGACAATAATTTTTGACCGAATAAACCTGACAATAATTTTTGAACTAAAGCGTTACGATCGCTTGTCTCCATACTATTACTAGAGATCAAATTTTTAGATTTACTAAACGAGTTTTTTGGCGCAGCCTGCTCTTGATTTTTTATACTGGTTTTCTCCAGATATGAACCCATATTTTTGCTCATACTATAAAATATAGCCTTCTCTTTAAGTATGTGTTTTCCTTTTTTTAAAAAGCCCATATATTTAAGACATAACTCTAATGTTCAAAATACCGATGTCCAAGAAAAGCTATACCATTTTTGAAATAATTATGCTTCTTCGATCTCAAATGATGCTGCTTTGAGTTCTGATTAATTGTCACACATCAAATTTCAAATAACCATGGTTTGCTTTTATATTTCTTAAATGCTCTCCTATGACTTAGGCTAATTACTAGCTGCTGTCGCTAATCGTCGTTCCTCATCAGTGTACTTAACTGGTCTACCTCTCTTTTTTTCCATCTTATATTACTCTATATTTGGTTAAATTTGATGGAACCATCTTAAATGGCTAGCTAGAGTTTCATCCGTTTTGAACTTTCTGTTTCAATGCAAACACTTAACTCTAGAAGTTGACATATATGAGTCAATTACTCTGCACACAATATCGTAATCGTCTAACACAAGCGTTTTATAGCCATTTTTTGTACCTGTGTAATGTATCACTCTGGTTGTACGACAGTTTGCCAAGACTGTTTGGTGATTTACCCCTTGTTATATGCATCTGACCGTTTTTCCACGTAGTATCCTGCAATTCACCGAGACCTGGGGCTATTACTGCTTGTTTATGAAAACGCCGAATGTATTCCACTATTTTGTAGTGTAGGGTTTCACTCATTATACGGAATTGATTATTTTTTAGTATGGTATAACTGCCTGTTTTCCTAATTGATGGTAATACCTCTTCAAACACCCAATCCTGGAACTCCTCTGCCTTTTTCATCTTAGAATTGAAAATTAGCTTGTAGACACCCGACTCGTTAATATATGTTATCTCATAATTCCCCCCTTATCTGAGAATTTAGCCGTGTATTTTTCGGGTACGCGTGATTTTATAGCTTTCCTTGCGTTAACATAACCAAGTGCTTTTGCTACACTCTTAGCTCGGAACCAAACTATATTCCCTTTATTTAGAAAAGTCATTTGGTTATCGTTGAAGTTGAACTTTTTTCATTCCTCTATATAAATACTATATATTTCATTTTTAAGCAAAACGAAATATGCGTTTCTATGTACCAACTTAGCTATCACACTCGAGTGACGCCCAAAAAACACACCCCATTTTAAATAAATGCGTGTGTGATTATTTACCAGAGCTTATCTGGTGTTGATGACGGTGTTGATACCCTGTGGTGTCTGTCTACAAGGAAATGAAGACAATAAGCGACACGCCACAGTACCATGCAGTAAGTATGATATTGTGGATTAAAATATGTGTACAGGTTTTTTAACCTGTTGTTTGCTGTCAAGAAAGAAAGAAAGTTGATCTGGCTTCTGATAGTTTAAACGAATTTGTGGACAACATATCCTGTTGTTAATCCGAGTGACATAATCCCCGAGCCCGGGCGTAGGGCCGAAGGCCGGTGAGGGTGCTAATCTCGACATGCGTGTAGTCCACTTTACACGCGTGGAGAAAAAGCGAGGGAGACGAAATCTGGGAAATAGTTTATATATATATATATATATATATTTTTTTTTTAGTACGGTGTCACGGACGAAGAAAACTATAAACTCTCAGACAAATAGTATTTTGCTTTCGTTTATTTAAACGAAATGAAATGAAATGGGGCACGAAGAAAAGAAGGATTAAACCCGTTTAATATATCTTGAAGAGAAACCAGAGAACTTGAAGAAACCAAACGCCGTATTGCAAACAAAAACTCGATCTGCAGTGTTTGTAGTCACTCCGTGAGTCCGTGGGCAAATCATTTTAAAGTTAACGGTAGGATTCTTGTTGTTTTCAAGTTTTCGCTTAACCTAAACAATATACAGCTTCACGTTTTCGTGCTTTCCCTTTGCTCGTCCAAACCATAAGTCAGCTTAACTAAAGCTACCTTAAAACACTAGCTTTAAGGCTTATATTAACCGTGGTGGACGTGCATGCACTTTTTATTACTAAAAATACTCATGGGCTTTGTCGGTTTTCTTGGCTGTGTTTCGACTGAAACGTTGTCTGTTTAATTCTTCTTTCTGGAATCCGATTCAACTGAATTGTTTTTATCTCAGACTCTATTATGAATGTAATTTTTGAGCTGTTAACTTTTAATTCTGCCTTTGCAAAATGTACATGCATAGAGAAGCCATTTAAAGGCTTGCTAAAATTAATCCCTTTTGAAACCTCCTAAAAACAATATATTTTTTACAACCAGAATTTAATAATGAAATCTAAATTTTGCTTTGATATGTTCAATTTTCATTAATGAACACGGTCGTATTTTAATGATACAAACTGAGACAGAGGCATTGGTTGTAATGAATTGTGGCAAAGGAGATAGCGAGGAAGTAACTGAACCGGGAGGAGGGTGTCCTGTCCGGCGGCCTAAAATGGGGATCGCCCATTTTAGAGACATTAACTAAGTCTGAGGGGACTCAGCACTCGTAAGGTCGATGTCTCACCCATCCAAATCCTTCACGTGGGTGAAGTGTGTGAGGCACAGCACTTCTGTGAAGTGATAAGGATGACAGCACTTCCTGCCACTCATTTATTAGATAATTAAATTATTACAATTTATTTTATTTATTTATTTTTTTCTTTTTTTTCTTTTTCTTTCTATTATAATTTCTGTAAGTATAGACTATTTATATGTTGTTACAAAAGGGTTGTGGTGGGTGGGATAAAAATCCCCGAAAAACTTAAACTGATGTTTTACAGAACGATTTGAGAGCCTTCTGACTGTGAGTCTGTGACAGAATGACCACCGTCGCCCTTGCCGCATTCATTTATACCATTGCCTCAAGGAGGAATTTTGTTTTGATAAGCCAATAAGGGGGAATCTTTAGATAAGGTTTGGGATGGGCTTTATCTTTTTGCCGCGTGTTTTTTCGCACTTATTTATCTGGCTTTGCATCTGACATGTTCACATTCCACAGGAAACTACACTTAAAGATCGCTTCGAGGCAGGAGATATATTATCTCTTACTCCCTCCCTCACATTAACCTAAATTTATTATTAATAAATTTCTAAATTAATGAACACGGTCGTATTTTAATGATACAAACTGAGACAGAGGCATTGGTTGTAATGAATTGTGGCAAAGGAGATAGCGAGGAAGTAACTGAACCGGGAGGAGGGTGTCCTGTCCGGCGGCCTAAAATGGGGATCGCCCATTTTAGAGACATTAACTAAGTCTGAGGGGACTCAGCACTCGTAAGGTCGATGTCTCACCCATCCAAATCCTTCACGTGGGTGAAGTGTGTGAGGCACAGCACTTCTGTGAAGTGATAAGGATGACAGCACTTCCTGCCACGAATTGAGCGCAGTGATAATTCCCCCACTGAAGGTTTTGGATTTGTATAGTAGGAAAAGTATTTTATTTAATCTAGTATTAATTATAAAGTAGGAATATTTATGGATTGACTTAGAAGTACTGTATATAGTTCGATAATTGCTACAAATGTAGTCAGTTGTTT
Organism: Paragorgia papillata; assembly: GCA_035771165.1. Lineage (NCBI taxonomy): Eukaryota > Metazoa > Cnidaria > Anthozoa > Scleralcyonacea > Coralliidae > Paragorgia > Paragorgia papillata. The sequence continues at coordinate 1,734,952 of JAWNZC010000311.1, read as the reverse complement.
TTTGTTTTTTTTTGTTTGTTTTTTTGTTGTTTTTTTGTTTTGTTTTTTTAAAACGAGAACGACTTTTAACCTAAAAACCTAAAATTTGTATTTATTCATGCACGCTCGTGAGTTGATCTGGAATAGACTTGAGAACTTCTTTTGGAGTGTGAATGTACGTCTCGAAACAGTCGGAAGACCAACGACCAAGGGTCTTGATCAGCCACGTAGGGAGGCCAACAGCGCCGGCAGTAGAAGCGGCTCCGATTCGAAAGCTGTGGGTTGCGTATTCGGTTGAGTTAAGGCCACAAGATGAGAGAAGACGTCGGAGGTGCGTAGTTAGCAACATACGTGTTAGAGGCGTGTTATCCTTGAAGCGGAAAAGCGGTCCTTGGCTTTGCGTGTTGCGATGTGGATGTTGAAAAAGGTAGTTGCGCATTGCCCGAACAGGGCAGAGATTGTTCTTGGTTGTTGCGACCAACAACCGACATCCCATTCGGAAAGGATCGGTTTTTGACTGTTTAATAAAAACTTCGTAGTAGATTGGTGAGGTGATGCTTGGGTGGAAGGTTATGTCGTTAACTGTAAGGTGCACGGATGGGTCGAAGGGACCGTTGGTGGTAAACTCGCTACAGCGGAGAAAGGCGAAGAACGCCAAGGTGAAAGCTGCCCAGAGCATGACATGGTCGGTGTTAAAAGTAAGCTGAGGTTGAAGGACATTGTGGAGACGGTACAATATTTCAACAGTAATAGGACGACGAATTCGCTTCGATTAGCCTCGAGAACGTTTGACTGCTTTTAGAATTTGGTTGAGGTATGTCATTTTATGCATTTTGATTGGGAGTTGGAAAAGGATATGGAGATGTGCTACACCCACGAGATAATTTTTTATCGTTGCGTAAGACAGAGTAGAGGAAATTTGAGTCACAAAGTAAACGAGTGTAGTTTCTGAAGCTGGGACTAGAGGGGTACGGGGTGTTACAATACCTTGGGATAGGCAAAACTGAATAAATTGTTTAATACCTGAAGTGTAGGTGCGGTGAGTCGCGGCCGACCAGGAGTTTTTAAAGAGAGCTTGAACCCGAAATGTTAAAACTGGATCGTGGATTCCGGGATGGTACAAGGCAGAAGGGAGGCATTTGGAGCCAGTGTCCTGAATCGATCCATCTGAAATCGAGACAAAGCATCGGCTATACCATTGTCTACACCGGGGACGTGTCGGGCTTGGAAAGTAAAATTATTGAGAAGGGTGTTTAACGTAATGTCCCTGACCAAGGTCATGATCTGAGCTGACTTAGATTTCTTTGCGTTTAAAATTTCAACTACAGATTTATTGTCTGACCAGAAGACTATCCGTTTGTTGGCCCAATTGTGCCCCCACAGTTTACAAGCAATGTAAATCGGAAAAAGCTCTTGCCACTCTATAGAAATTCCTAACTCCTTTGAAAGTGTTTGGTGTGGGAGCCACTTTCCCTGAAACCATGCATTTGCGAGGAACCCCCCGTAACCTATCGAACCAGAGGCGTCTGTGAAAAGCTCAAGATCAGGTGACTGAGTTTTGGATCGCTCGAGAAAAAGAGACACCCCATTCCAAAATTGTAGGAAAATTTTCCATACTAACAGGTCTTGGTGAAAGCCATCAGAATGTAATAACCTAATGTGGTGATAAGGCTGGGTGACACCTCGCGTGAGGTTGATTATCCGTTGGAGAAAAACCCGACCAGGGGCGACAACCCGACACGCAAACTGGAGATGGCCTATCAAAGACTGGAGCTCGCGCAACGTGCATGATTTTTTACCCTCCCAAGAGCAAACAGCCATTTTTAGGCGCTCGAGCTTATCTTCTGGAAGGCGTGCTTCCATCTTAATTGAATCTAAGGTTATTCCTAAGAATTCGAGTACTGGAGATGGGGAAAAAGGTCTTACCAGGGGCAATGGGAATGTTTAGCTCAGTAAAAAGGGTAAGTAACTTGCATAAAGAGGTGAGACAGTGTGATCTAGGAGCCGATTCGACAACGAAAAAGTCGTCCAATATGTGTAGCACATTTTGAACTTGGAGGGTGTTCTTAAGTAACCATTCGACCGCGTTGGAGATAAGGTTAAAAAGGAAGGGGCGCTACGAAGACCAAAGGGGAGAACTTTGTCGAAATAGTAGAGATTTTTCCAACACATCCCGAGGAGTTCCCAGTCGTCAGGGTGCACCGGAATATTGCGAAAAGCGGATTGTATATCTGTTTTTGCCATGGGACAGTTTTTCCCGACTTGATTATGAGGGAGATAGCGTCGTCGAGTTTGACATATTGTAGCGAGTAGTCTTCCGGTGAAATGTGATCATTGACACTTGTACCAGCCCCTTTTGGGTGGGAGAGATGAAATATCGTGCGCCATGTTTCTTAGGAACCAAGCCAACCGGATAAACTTGAAAACAAGGAAACGGAACCTCTTTGAAAGGTCCTGCGGTGCGACCCAACTTGACTTCGTTAAGTAGGTTCTCATCCACAATTTCCGGATGAATAAAAGCAGATCTTAAATTTTTTGCTAAATATGACTGTCGTGCTCCCTCATAGCCAAGACGAAAACCTTGTCGCAGACCAGTGCACACAAATGACACAAATGCTGGATCTGGGTGATTAGTTAGTAAATATTCCAAAAGGTCGATATTAATTGGAGTGGGTGGTTTTTGTAAGTTAAGATAAGCTTTACTTTCCTTTGCGCTTATGGCCATTTTCGTCAGTTCCTCGCCGGCTGTGGGAGGCGTATTCACTGTGGAATTCGCCACAGCTACTGCAGCGATGTTGGAAGGGGCATGGTTGACTGGCGCACGGTTTCCCACTGTTGAAATTTCCACAGAGTGCTGAACGAGGGGTCGAGTTACTGGATGACCTAGAGTGAGACATGGGGCATGATTCAGCTAGGTGATCGGCACTACCGCAGGAATAACAGACTGTGCGGGCTAACCCAGTAAATTTGTCAAGATAGAGTTGGAGATCCCGCTCACCCCAGTTTAAGGAAGTTTTTTTTGAGGCTTCTCGCCGAAAATCTACGTCATAGGAGTACCATGCAAGACCTCGGAATTTCCGGGCGGCAGAACGGATAATCTGCTGATAGGACAACAACTGTGATGCCTTAAAGGGGAAACGAGACACGACCACATATGAATATATCGAAAAGGCAGTGAGCCATCTATCCAGGGAGTCAATTTTTAAGCGCTGAGAAGGGCCCCGGGAAGTGGTTGAAAAAGGTATTGTAACACTCGAACCTTCGACCAAAATCGAAAAGGAAGACTGGGGGTGCAGGTCAACATTCTCTGGCAAAAGTGAAGCAAAATCGAGGTACTCACCATTTAAGTTGTGTAAGCTTCTTTGGGATATGGTTAGCGAGAGGTTGTTGGGAACTGGTGGGCAGTTCGGCGCTGGTAGGACCAAGTGCGTCGATGGCGGGAGCGGTGGAAAGCGATTCCAGAAACTGAGAGACGTGGTTCGGATTGCCCAACGAATTCATGGTCTCGTCATGGAGTTGACCGTCTTGTCGGGCTAGTTGCGGTTGCGTCTCTGTGAGGCGTCGAGCTATAATTGGAACCAACTTTTCAACTAATTCGTCTAGGTTAGTGGAGGACGATGGCGGCGGCTGAGTCGAAGACTGCGGAGTGGGATCGTTGTTTGCTAATGACGAAGGTGTTGTACTCTCTTGGCTTGGTGGTAGAGTAGCTGGCGACGCTGGAAGCGGAGGGTTGATCGTTTGAAGTCGGTTCAACATCTCGCGACGTGAACCAGTCGGAGGCATGTGGTGTTGGGCCATCATCAGTTGTAAGACTTCACTAGATAAATTTTCTAGTGAAGTTCCCTCGTTCTGGGCTGTCCGAGTAGAGGTTGAGCCGGGTTGTGGTGCTGTCGATCCTCCTGCACGTGAGCTGGAAGTTGTCCGTTGGTTGCGGGTAAGTGAACGACCTCTTCTTTGAGCGGGCATTGTGAAAGAATAAAAATCCCCGAAAAACTTAAACTGATGTTTTACAGAACGATTTGAGAGCCTTCTGACTGTTAGTCTGTGACAGAATGACCACCGTCGCCCTTGCCGCATTCATTTATACCATTGCCTCAAGGAGGAATTTTTTTTTGATAAGCCAATAAGGGGGAATCTTTAGATAAGGTTTGGGATGGGCTTTATCTTTTTGCCGCGTGTTTTTTCGCACTTATTTATCTGGCTTTGCATCTGACATGTTCACATTCCACAGGAAACTACACTTAAAGATCGCTTCGAGGCAGGAGATATATTATCTCTTACTCCCTCACATTAACCTAAATTTATTATTAATAAATTTCTAAATTAAATGATTTAAATCAGTTTTGTCGTCCTATCGATCTATCCATAATTCTATAATTTAATATCCCAAGGATTTAATATCAGTTGTTTTTATATCTGTTTGTTTTTGTATTAGCTGTATATTAGGAGTGCTTATTTTAATCAGGGGGTGGGTGGGCGGGTGGGGGGGGGGGGGAGTGTTTCAAAAAAGCATGTAAAAGCGTGCGAGGGGTTGTTGCGTTCATGTATTTCTAGTTACTATATATTGGTATTTTTTAATTTCTGGGGATTCAGTGTAATAACACTTAGCCTTGGTAAACGCGCGTTTCCATCTCTATACTCCACACGTGCGCGTTCTAACTCCTCCTGAACCTTTCGCTCTCAAGTTCTCTTATTTTGTTCTGTTTACTCACCTGTTGCTCCTAAAATTTCTCCTTATCCTGGGCTAACATCTCGAGAACCTGATTATACCGTTTCATTTCTGCCTCGTAACCAGAGTGGTTTAATTTACTGAATAGAAAACCGGCTCCAGCAAAACTGATAGCAGCAAATGTTGTCTGAATCGCACCTGCAGATAAACTAGTCATTTAATTATATATTACACCATATTCAGTTATGTGGATTTAAAAGGGTCTGTTGGTAGCCACTTCTTATCCTGTGCGTATTTCACTAAAAGAGTGCTACCAGTGACTGCAACAGCCAGTTTGGCATAACCCCTCACACTTTCTGGAGTACCAAGCGGTTCTCTCAGTAGTTTTTTGCTAGCCACGGATATAAGGATAGTTCCACCTGTCACTAGCATAGCGTCAAATGCTTCATTCGCAAGTTCTTTCTTACTCGTCATATAATAATGTATGTTTTATTTTCAGTCATCTAGACTATCCAAAACAATATGCTTTCTTTTTGGTTCAATACTGACATTCTTAGGTGTTTCAGCTCTGGATAACTCATTGTTTAACTGTTCAACATGATTTGCTTTGTTAGTTCTGTAAGCGTAATAGACACCCAATGCTCCAAAAGCTAAACTACATACTGAAAAGACGTTCTTATCGTAAAGTGACTTTGTCCATCACTGGTATCTTTTTCACTCTCCACTTGCATGCTCTCTTATCTTTTTCTCATCGCGCCTTTTTCTAGATAACTCGGCTAATCGTTTGCCAGTTAGTATGCGTCCTGGATTTTTCCCCTTTACTTGAGATGTTATCTTAGGTAGACAGTCTCCTCAGTCATTTGTATAAGAACTTATGTTTGACTAACATAAATTCTTACATAAGTACCTATATAAGTCATTTGTAGGAACTTAGTAAAGTCATTTGTAGGAACTTAGTTAAGTCATTTGTAGGAACTTACACAAGTCGTGAACCAGTCGTTTTTAGGTCCTATGTAAGTAACCTATTCACGTTACTTTTTAAGTCAGATGGTATTACGTCTTATACCCCATTCATCAGCAGTTCTAGCTTTCTGGTAGTACGTGTCCCGAACTATCCTATTCTTACCACTACAGCTATAAAATAAGTTGTCAACAGCATGGAATCCTCTATGAATCCAATGGAATACCCTTCTAATTTTATTCAACTTCATTAGTATAACGCATATTATACTTCTTCTCCATACCATTTGTTGGTGGACACATATCAATAACGATGTCATCTAGAACTTTACAGTCTCATAGAAAAACAACTTCGCCATATAGTAATCCACGTAGCTAGTTCCGCAAATCAACTAGAATTCTCTAGTATGATGTGTAGGGGAATTTGCATTGTTGGACCTTATCAGCTATATTGGATTTTGTTAGGTAACCTTGAATAAAGACGCCTGTACCGCTAATGCTGGCTAACACTATCGGATTAAGAGTTACGCTACCAACAATGCTGCCGGTCACAACCAACCCAATGCTACCCATATTTAGCGCTAGGTTTATTTTCTTCAGTTTTTTGTGTTTCCATTTGTAGCATGCCATAGGCTTGTGGTAATAACAGTACCATCGCTTGAGTTTCAGCCTCTTCAGGTAAATCAGCAAAATGGTTGAACACAACACAGCTCTTCTTCCTGCTCATATATACTACCCATATTTTCCCTCATTTATACTCTATCCGGTAGGATAGATTGATTTCGTTATTGTCCAAGTCTGAAACCTCTTGGATTGAGAACATAAATGCAACTAGGGTTTTACTGATAGTAATAGGCCACACCACTGGTGTGTTAGTAACTATTGACGTCATATCTGTTATTTGTCCGTCTTTCACTTTAATTTTGGTGCTATTATTATACACAAAAGTGGCAGTTCTTTTTTCTTCACTCGTTCCATCAAGGTAATACAGAGTAATTCTAACAACGAACTCGTACGCATTGCTAATAGAACTGTCTCTATCCAGACAAATACCGTTGAATTTTATTCTTATATCATTAGAAGTTCTTAAAAAAATGTGATACAGGCACACCATTATTGAAGCTTTAATCAATCGCAAATGATCCTGACACAAGACTTGCTCGCATAATTCCATCATAATGCTTGTATGTGACATTGTAATTAGCTTCTAGATATTGTTTACTTATAGCATCTCCATTATCGATAGCTGCCGGTATATTCTTTAATCCGTAGTAATTCATATTAAGTTATTAATTCATAAACCACAGTCATTTTACCATCGGCTAGCAGTAATTTCGTGTCATCTGAGTTATCAAGCTCTTCGTATCCATAAAATAGACTCCTTTCATCAAACTACACAACATTTCAGGAGTCTGCACCCACATACCAAACGCATTACACCACAACAATTTTAACCAACAATTATAGTATACATGCAAGCCAATGAGGAAACAAGCCAACCACGTAGGAAGCGACATAGAAACATCATTTGGTTTAACCCACCATACAGCAAGAACGTTAGAACACACATAGTACGATGTTTCTTAAACTTAATTGACAAACATTTCTCACTACACAACAAGCTACACAAGATTTTCAACAGAAACACAGTAAAAGTTAGTTATAGCTGCATGAACAACATTAAATCCACAATCACGAAACACAACACACACATCCTTAGGAAAAATGAAGGAAAAAACCATAGCACAAGTGGTTGTAACTAATGCCCACTCGGTGGGCAATGCTTGACAAACAACATATATAAAGCAACTATTTCGACAAATAACACTAATGACACTAAGCATTACATAGGCATGACAGCAAACAGTTTTAAGGAGCGATACAGAAACCACACGAAATCTTTTCAACCAAAAAAATATTCAAACGAAACCGAACTCTCCAAACACATATGTAATTGATATGGATAACGACATACAATTAGAGCAGGGTTTAAGAGACATATACTATAACCCATCCAGTGGTTTTCAATCAGCTGAGAGACTCTATCAGAAGGCATTAGAGGAATTCATCAACGTGAGCAGAAAAATGGTTATGCGTTCAGACAAACATTCGTCAGCTACCTTGTTGAGCAGATACAAATGGATTTGGTTGATATGGGAAAATATAAGAACCAAAACAAAGGGTATTATTGGATATTAACAGCAATTGAGATACTCAGCAGATATGCATTTGCTATTCCAGTTTATAGGAAGGACAGTAACAAGCTGTTACAGATTTATTAGAGAAGTTTAAGAACCGATTTGGTGTTTATCCAAAACTAGCCCAGTTTGATGATGGAAAGGAGTTTTACAACGTTGGGGTGAAGACCTTATTGGAGAAACATAATAACAAGAACTTCTCTACTCTATCTGATAAGAAGGCTGCTACTGTAGAGCGGTTCAACAAAGCACTTAAGACGTCTATGTGGAAGTACTTCTATAGTAAAGGTACATATAAGTGGATTGACGTCCTGGATTGTGAGTAATTATAATAACACCAAACACAACAGCATTCGGATGAAACCAGCTAGTGTAACTAATAAGAAGAATGAGAGTGAAGTATGGAATATATTATTTGGTTACCACTTTGGAGAGTACTCACTACCTAAATTCGAAGTAGGTGACACTGTTAGGATTTCAAAGTATAAATCCACATTTACGAAAGGATATGAGGCTAACTTCACTGAGGAACTGTTTAAAGTGGTGAAAGTAGTTCGCGGTGACCCAAACGTTTACGAGATAAAGGATTTAGAAGGAGAAGCTATTATTGGAAAGTTCTACGAAGAGGAGCTATCAGCTGTGGACAAGAAAGACAATGTATACAGTGTGGAGAAGATACTGATGAGAAAAAAGGTGAAAAGGCGGAAGATGGCACTGGTAAAGTGGTCAGGCTATGACAGTAAGTATAATTCATGGATACCAGAGAGTGACATACAACATATTAGTTAGTGTTTAATGGCAGAAGGAGGCTTTGACAACTTTGAAATGGAAGATTTTGATGTTGACAAATTAGAAAACTACACAGATAAACAACTGAGTGATAGATATAACGAGCTGCATGAAGAACTCAATCGATTACGAGGCGAGGGCATATCCGATATAGACGATGGGAGTACAATGATTAGGATAAAAAGTACCGAGAAGAACTGTATAGACTAAATGAATTCAGAAAACTGAAGCCTGAAACATATTTCACGAATAGCGTAGACGGTAAAACTGTGACTATTGAAGGACCCCCGCGGTGGTTCCAGGATACAAACATCAAGTGTTGAATTAATTCCTCATGATGATAGTACCCAACCCAATTTTGGAGACATTAATGACGCTACTTATGATGAACTAAACAATTCAATTACTGACGAATCAAGTATTCTCAATGAGAGCAAGTATGATGAAGTGATGGATAGACTGAAGAATATTAAATAAAAAAACAAGGCTGATATTAACGACCAAATAGAAAGGGTGTTTGCCGTAACAAAATTAGTTCAAACTAAAAACCTAGTCAAACTAGACCCAAAAAACTCAATAGCGAAATAAATACTAAACAGATCCGAGGTTAAAGACAAAAAAACCAGGACGGTATATCAAAGAGGTCTGTTCTAGTTCTAAAACAGGGTAAAGCGAAAGTCACTAAATACTCAAAAGCTCAGAACTGGAAAATTGCGGTCGAATAGTACAAAGACCTTATAAGGCAGTACAAAGAAAACGAAACCGCATTCGAGGATGACGACGATGATGAATCAGTATCCGATATAGATGACTTTCCTGTAGTCAACACACAATCCAACGCTGATAATTATACGGACATACGAGGTCTAACTGAAAAGGAAAACAGTGAGCTGAGAGGTGTCCTAAACCCATCAAACACTGTAGATCCAGAATCACGGACAGGTGCCCAAGGTGCTTGCAAATACAAGCAGACCATTTTCAAAAGGCTATAAACGAAAGAAATGAGCAACAACATAACAGCAATTTGGGTTCTGTTGAGAGATTAGAACTAGAAGAGAGGAGAACTGGCCTTGAAACCGGAAAAGACCTAACGCTAAACCAAAAGCAAATAGATGAAGTTAGAGAACAACATGAAGAAGACATCTCAAGATTACAGAAATTTAAGGCCTGCGCTAAGGAAAACATTGTTGGTCTATCAGTAGTTGCGATATCAATAGCTGGTATCGTTACCGCATTAGTCGTAGGTGCCAGAAAAGCAATTAATAAAGGAGGTAAAGCCCTTGGTAAATTTGGAAAAACACTTGCTAATTTGGCTAAGAAAGCTGGACCATTGCTTGCACCGTTACTAAATATCATAGCCCAAGCCATGTCATGGGGTGCTAAGGGTCTTGCATGGCTTGTTTCTAATCTATGGGTACTCGCTATTGCTGCCACATGGTTTGCATACGATTATTGGAAGAACCGAAGAAGGAAATGAAACCTGTTTTAATATATGATAATGCAAGACAAACTAAAAATAACTTTCAAGGCAAAATACCCAGATTCTAGTAAAAAAGGCACACGACGGGTTGTAGATGTTACGTTCAATCCTACTGAAATTCAATCTGGTCAAGATTTGTACGTCAAATGCCTACATTGCCCATGAACCATGTTTTAGTACCAGGAAGCAGACGATTGAGCTTTACTTTAAAAAAATAGGTGCGTAACGCGTACATGTGACTACCGCTGTTAAGCATAGAAAGAGATAGACTTAAGAAGCAATGCATGAAAATGTGTGAAAAGCACACAGACACACAACAAAAAATGATAGTTATTTTATATCATTTTATACATGTACTGCTAATTTGAACATGGCACATACTATACATACATCTTTACTGGGTGTTTCCAAAACATAGCATATATTAGCATTATAAACATGCCCCCAAGTTTTACACAAAGTGAACTTGTAAAATTCAGATTTTTGTACGAAGCCCGGATAGCTTATCTGGTGGATAAACCCTAGCTAGCGAACCACTCTAGTGGTGCTTTGAACAACCCAATTTAACTTTTATCCACTGAACAGCACTATCAGACACATAACTATTCAGTGGATAAAATGTTATAATAATAATAATAATAATAATAATAATAATAATAATAATAATAATAATAATAATAATAATAATAATAATAATAATAATAATAATAATAAAAACTTTATTTACGTGTCAGATTACATATAGCCGAGGAAAATTTCCTCTACTATTTGCGTACACCTATCTAATTACAAAATATCTAATAAAATCCTTATATAAAAGAGATATAAATAAATAATACTAATTAGTGACTATATATATATTTATGAACTGCAAAGGGTGCAGCCTTTACAACTATTTTCATCAAGTAATGACTGAACATTAAATTTACGAATATACGTCTTAAATTGATTTGTTCAGAAATATTAGGTTGTTCAAACTAGAGAACTTATCAACTAGATAAACTAGAGAACTTATCAACTAGCTAGATAAACTGTAGAACTTATCAACTAGATAAGCTATCTCTGCTTTGTACAACTCACCCCAGATCATATACATGTAGATTATTTTTGTGGAAACACCACATAAAATATTTATTTGCTAAGCTTTCAGGCCGAAAGCTTTGCAAATAAATATTTTTCGTGGTGTTTCCACAAAAATAAGCTATATTACATTGCCATGAAAACTTTCAAAGAATGAATCACCACAGATAATCAACATTGTGCTCCAAAACAACATTTTACCTGTCATAAATATGCTGTCAGTGGCATTCAAGTGTAATGCACGTGTATCACTACTGTAATATTTTGTGATTCTGCTAGTATTTTAAATAAGACAGTACAACAATACTCAGTGTTGTAGTTTCAACAGATATATTTCTTCATTTCAAGGCTTTCAACATATTCAAGGCTTCAAGTTTCCCAACAGTTCACAATAGCTTTTCAACAATTTATCAAAATATACAATTGGTGGCACTTAGACACCAGATCATATAATATTTTAGTAGTTTCACAAGAGTCATACTTCTCGTGTATCTACTATTCTGTGGTCAGACCGCTGTAGCAGCTCTGGTGTGCACAAACTTTGGTTTCTTAATTTCATTATACAAGATATTGAACAACACCTAAAACAAGTAAACAAAGCACCAAGTAAAGGTTTTGTAATGTCTATGTAACAGCCAACATATGTTGTCAGCATAAATTTATTATATACATGTGTATAGTGTAAATACAGGACACTGTGTTATATACTTCTCAAACTCGTTAATAATTGATAAATCGAACACAGGAAAATCATAAGCGAGACAAAGGTTTGATATGTGATCAAACACTTGGATTAATAAGCCAACTCTTACCTCAAACTTATCTTAAAATACTGATTCATTTGACAACTGATCCATTTCCTGATTTGTTTGATCATGAAACACTTGAAAGTTGTGTTTGATCTAATATCAAAACACCTAGCTCAAAGTTGGTTAAAACACACTTCTCACTCTTAGTGTACAGTACTCGGTACAGTATGCACTAACACGAGTCACTGACCAGTGAGCACAAACACACTATTCAACCAAAATTAAACTTAAACTCATAAAGCGATTTTATCATTATAAATCATTTATATCATCAAAGACTTTGGCGTATATTGACAATTTCTTCGATAAAAGAAGGTTGAAGGCCCAACTTCTAGCGAACTTTATAAGCTGAATATTTCTAGTACTGCTATATTAAAGTACCGAGGCACGAGGTTGGCTTTGAGATATATTAGATTTGTTTCCGATCAAGTATTTATAGATTTTGTATATAGTATATAAGATAAACAACGCCACAGTTTTGAAACTATTTCTTACCTTGTATAAACTGATCAATGCGGACAGAAACCGTTACAAGAAGAAAAGATTGCTAAAGTAATAATTAACACTTTTCAAAAATCAAAACTATCATCAAAATGCAAAGACGAGATTATTCCCCACGAAAATAACTCGAGTACTTCTCGAATACCTGGCGATCGATGGCGATCTTCTCGACTGCATGGCGATCGTGCCGAACATTTGGCGATAGCTGTCGAGTATGACGTAAGTGAGGTCCAAGACAATCAAGCGCGCAAGCAAGTCGCCGACAATATGGCTACCGCTGACAGGTCAGCGGTAGTCACAAAAATGGAAACACTGAGTCATTCCATCACCTAATCTTAAATCTACCCTATTCATAAAAATCACCCTTAAATTTAATGGCGAAATATACCGCGATTTGAACGAAGCACATGTTCTCAAATGCTACGAAGATTTATGGTCTAAATCAGGTAGAGTTGGAAAGGTAGACCAGGGCCTAGGTAGTAGCACTAACTTCGCCAAACTGAGAAGTCAAGACAGTTTTGGTGATATTACCGTAGCCGACGACGCACTTTTGAACACTGTATACCGTCCTAGATTTACAGTACCGATTGATGAAGACATTATGTCGGAAAACGGAGGTATTTATCCACATGCTCTTCAGAATACTCATGAAACCATATTAAAAATCAACGACCCCGTGAAAGTTTTGGTACCAGGTAGTAGTGGAAAGTCTATTCCAGCTTCTTTTAAACTGGAAAGTTTGATATTACGTTACGAGACTATTGAAAACGAGTCACTTGCTAGTGAAATTGAGTCAATGTTCAACACTGGGAAAGTTTCTATTACTCAAAAGAGCAGGCGACAGTAGTGAAATGTACTACTCTCCCAATATACAGAGCGTTAAAATCAGTTATAAGGACAGCCCAATTACATCTACAGTCAAAATATGAAGAAATTTGATTTCTATAATGAGTCTAACAGAGTATTGTTCCCATCTGATAATGAGCTTGACCGAAATGTTACTCAAACTAGTTTTTTTCAAAGACAAATTTGCTCTAGCAATTGATTTCAGCAGTACAAACCTTAAGCACATTTCAGGACAAGGGGCAAAACTGACAGACACATTAAACGGAATTCTGCTTGAAATCTCAAAATCAAGTGGAACAACTGCTTGTACATGCTATCTATATATAGTATATAATGGATAAACCAGAATGCACATTAATAGTAGGACCGAGTGGATGTGGAAAACCACAAACACTACTAAACGACATTATTGAACGTGAATATAAAGGACACTTTGATTGTATTCTAATTATGTGTCCGACTATATGGATTATCAAAACTTACCAAAACTGGAAATACTTAGAAAGCGACCCAGACGTTATCGGTTTAGAGATACAATCAGACAAGCTTAATACTGTCCTACCACAAATAAGGTGTCCAACAACTAGATGATGAAAGCGTGGAGAACACATAAACATAACACGCTTATATATAATTATGGATAGCAGTTTTAAGCAAGACATCACTCTTTACTACAACACAAGCAGTTTTAAGTTCAAAGATATCTGCGTTTACTACATGTCACCACACAGTCATTCATTTTTAACGGCCGAAGATGTTATGGATTTATTTGTTCTCAATTCAAAGAACGAAGAACTAATTAGTCACAGGAGAGTTATCATCGAATCGTGTAAAATTGATTTGATATCCTTAGTACGCGATCATGCTGAATACATTCGTATACTGCAGAGAAACTGATTCATAGATGACAATCGGCTTATGTTAGCTGTCAGTATCTGCCACTATGCATGAACAACACCCTGTACCCACCAATCAGACAATAGGATATAACAATGAATATGTTCTACTCGGTAGTTTTTTTTTGTAGTCGACTAAGTGGTCGGTGACACTGTTTTACCAGAAAATTTTAAAATGTCCTCTACCGCTAATATTTTAATTTTTTTGAGAAGCCAATAATATTTTACCAGAATGTTTGAAGGTATCCTGTTTCCGCCAACTCCTATACTACTTATATCGATTTGTGTGATCGACTTTATGTCCATAAAATCAAACTTCTTGCTTTGAAATGATTGATTTATACGAAATCTGTCAAGATAATCCAAAAGTTTGATGCTTTTTCCAATAGTGGCGATGAAAAATTGCATTTTAATGCAAAATATCATGATTCGCTCTTGACTCAAAATGCATCGGGCGTACTGTTATGAAGATGTGTTGTAGCGATTGCCTCTAAGACAAGATTGGCGCTAACTTTGGTCGATATATACTAACCTATAACAAACTCGATCATGTAACCGACTTTCTTGAATAGATTCTTGAGTTTTTACACAAGGTACACTTTTTTTAGTCAAAAGTTAACTTGGCGAGATATTCAACACTTAATTGTGAGGTCTAGTAAACGAGAAGGTTTTGATGATGCAAAGGCTAAATGGATTACAAATGGCGCAGGATTTAGTGGTAAGTTAGTTTTGTGTTGGGTGAATGATTCGTTTATTTAGTGAGCAGTGAGTGGTATAGGAAACTTACATAGCAATTGAGTAAAGTATGGCTACCGAATAGGTAAGTGGGTGGTTGTGTGGTTTAGGCAAAGAAAAGAGAATGAAATACGTGAATAGTAAGATGATTAATGCGGAGATGTGTATAGGTCAGTTAGACAGAAGATCAATAATATTTACCAGTCATTGGATTTAGCTTGATGTTGATTGATTTTACCTTGTTGATCCGAGAGAGTTGTCGTGTCTTACATTCGTCGTTTTCATGATTTTTGGAATAGGGTTCTAACATTTGTTAATACGAGAGGCGAGTCGTCAGCCGGGCTGCTCCGCCTATCGGGATAAAAAAAGTTGAATTGCGCGTGCGTAGAAAGATATACGTAATTAATTTTAAGTGTATGTTAAGCCGCTAACCCGAAGTTAATTCGTTGTTAAGCAAATCGCGGTTGTTTTTGGAAAGAGAGCGTGTTCTCCAGCTGCATGTGATATATATCATAACAGCAAGTGACCATACAGCTTACCTCGTTCATGCATTCTAGTACATTTTCTTTGTTTGGCATACTTACGATTTAAAAATTTAGCAATGTAGCGATGTCAAAATTGTAGCAACCGAGGTACCAGGCGGGAATCGTGATCTTGTTATAAAAATTATTGCCCAACAAATAATTCGTAAAAAAGCCATGATAAAATTAAAAGTCGTAACTGAGCATGAGTTATTTATTAAAAAAAATCATCATGATTACTTACGACTTTTGATGTTATCATGGCTTTTTGCCGAATTATTTGCTGGGCAATAATTTTTAAACAAGATTTAAGCTTTTGTTCAGATTTGTAATGCCCGATTTCACTCTGTGAATGTGTAATATAATTTAAGGTGCCTATTACCCAAATACGATATTCCTGATATGGATTGTATGTAAAGTGTATAGTGTAATATTCTGCCCAATTAATATATTGTCATAGTGAGGTATGGACAGCAACTCCGGCCGGGACGAACCTTGAACGGTGTGCGAAGGTGGTGACCGCAGACCCGGAGGTTGTTTACTTGAGGCCGGCCTAAATTCGGACCGGCCTGAATTTTGCATTTCGGTTTTTGTTTACATTAGGCCGGTCTTGAAATTATACAGGCTTGCCTCCGCTGTTACATTTTTGTCAATTGCAATTGTCTTCCAGCTCGTGACCGCCAGTGAATCATTATTTTATGTAGATATGACACGAATCTCATTTAAAACAACTTATTGAGTTTGAGAGGTGAAAATATACTTCTAACGTCGGTTAAAAAGCCTTTTTTCGTGGCCAGAATTAGATTTGGATTCTGTTTACATGTAAAGCCGGCCTGAAGTTAGGCAGGTGTCACAGGAAATTTGTCCCCCAAAAACAAAAAAATCCCCCCCCCCGACCAAATTTGTGCCCCCTCAAAAAGACAAAAACACACTTTACTTTATCTCATAACGTTATCCGTATACGCTCAGAAACAGAGAAGCTACTTCTGAAATCAAGTTTCTGAGACTTTGTGTCAGTATTTATAGGACCTAAAATTGAATAGAATAGGTTATGTTTGGGGAGGAAGCATGATAAAGATTTTGCTTTGTTGACACTTGACTTTGGTATAACCTTTAATAATGCATTCCGTACTATTATATATTTAGTTATTTATTTATTTACTCGACTTTCAATGTACTGAATAAAACAAAAAAAAACTATATTTAAAATACAATGAAGCAAGTTTATAACAGGCTCAAGGCCCAACTAGATAAACTGCCGAAAATACATAGGTATAGTTTTGCATTTGGTCAAAAACAGCTATGAACAGATGATTTGACAGGCTGAGAGACATGTTTGTGACATTTTGAGCAAATTGATTTCCAAGTATAAACATTCTCTACATCAAAGTAAGTATTAAAGGTAGTAAGTATTATACAGAAATAGGAGAAAAAATGCTTTGTCTAACGTACACCATACGCTGAGAAACCTAGAAACCATTTGTAAAACCAAGGTACGTTCTAAAGCTTTCTGTACAATACAATACAATTCAATTTTTATTTAGAACCTCCCCGTAGGGATTTTCAGGTCTAATTACAACATTATGTTATGCCTATATATAATTACAAAAGGAACTACTACGTATATAAATAAAATGTTAAGCTAAACTATTTTACAACAATTTCAAAAAAGAAGTGCTAAAATAATCTAAATCATAATTATAATAATACAATTATGCCAACTAAATTAGTCTAAGTCAGCCTGAAAAAGCCAGGTCTTGACCGATTTTTTAAAAATAATTAAAGTCGGACTTTTCTTAATATTGTCTGGTAAACTGTTCCAAAGTTTAGCTCCTCTGTATCTCAATGATCGTTCAGCAGAGCTCGTTCTACATTTAGGTACATCAAGATTGTTACAGTAAACGAGTACTACGACTATGTATAGCAGAGCGTTTTCTTAAAAGGGTACTTAGATACAAAGGTGTGCTACCATCAATAATTTTATACACCATTTGAGCATCTCGATATGACAGCATGTCCTTAACAGGTCATACTTCCTCTTGCCTGAAACTATCCTTGCTGCAAAGTTTTGCGTTAGTTGTAGTTTCTTTATGTTTTGTTTGAATGTGCCTGCCCACACAGTCGAACAATAATACAACTTACTAAACACCAAATAGTTGATTATAGTGATTAAAGTTTGTTTATCAAAGAGATGTTTGACTCTGTTGATCTGGCACAGCGATCCCATAAGTTTAGATGTTAGGTTGGTAACGTGATCAGTATAAGACAAACAAGAGTCTAACGTCACTCCAAGATCTTTTGCACAGGATACTGGTGTTAATTCTTGCCCAAGAAAATGTACCGTTGGTATGTCAATCCTTGCGAGAGCTTGCCTAGTACCAAATAACAAAAACTTAGTTTTGCCTGGATTGATTAGCAAACAATTTGAACAACACCAAGAAGCAACTCTATTTAGATCTGTGGTTAGCTTTTCCATGCCTGCATTGATGTCTTTGACTGAAAAAGACAAATAAAGTGTTGAGTCATCTACGTATGACTCGATATCGCATTCTCTACAAATGCTGCTGATTTCATTTATATATAGGTTGAAAATCAGTGGTCCCAATATAGATCCCTGTGGCACGCCGTGGGTAACATGCTGGGATTTTGATAAATGCTCTCCTATTCGGACAGATTGAAAGCGTTCACTGAGATAACTTCTGAACCAAGAGGTTGCCGAGGGACTTGTACCAAACTTTTGAAGTTTTTCCAGAAAGATAGCATGGCTAATGCTATCAAACGCCTTGCTGAGAACTAGTAATATAACTGCTGTCACCATCTTACTATCTATAGCCTGGTAAATGTGGTCAGTTACAAACAGCTCCACGATCTCGGTAGAATGGTGCTTGCGGTTGCCACTCTGGTGAGTGGTGAGCCTAGCAGACTCAGTCAGATAGGCAGAGAACTGTTCTAACGCAACATGTTCACAGACCTTTGATAAAACAGTTAGTAGCGAGATTGGTCTGTTATTGCCTGCAATTTCATGGTCGCCTTCTTTGAGTTGAGGTATGATCTCAGCTTTTTTCCATGACCGCGGGAAAATCTCCTGATGAAAACTCGCGTTAACCAATCCAGTTACAGTTGGCAATATAGAAGGATGACAATCCTTTAAAACATTTATAGATATTTTATCATGTCCTGGAGCTTTGTTTGATGGCATGATCATGATCACTTGTTTGATTTTAGTGCATGTTACCGGCTGGAAAAAAAACTGAGGTGTTAGAGAACTATTAGGCTGTCAGTATTTAGAGACTTGAAATTGAGTAAAAAGTCCAACTTATTTTCGGGATGGAAGCATATTAAGTCATACCAAACAAAGTGTTAACAAAGCAAAATCGATCTTCTTTATAATGCTTCTCTCACGAAGATAACCTGAACTTTCTATTCAATTTCAAGTCTTAAATACCGATAGAAAGTTTTAGAAACTTGGTTTCAGAAGTAGCTGCTCGGTTTATCAGCGTACGGCGTATGTTATAAGATAAAATAAAGCGAGTGCTTAAGGGTGGACAAATTTCCGAAGAGAGGGACACATTTCCTAGGAAATTTGTCCATCATTTCCTAGGAAATGTGTCCCCCTAGAAATGTGTCCCCTGGAGGGGACGATTTTTTTAAATATTTTTTTTTGGGGGGGGGGGGCGGGAGGGGGGGATTTCCTGTGGCACCTGCCTCAAAATTTTAGTTCGGTCTAGCAGGCGACTGAGATTAGGCCGGCGTGAACTGAATCTCAGGCTGGCCTCATGAAAGCGATCTACACTAAAAGCACTACAACCGACATAAAGTCAATCCGATCTGAGTTTGGGCCGGCCTCATGTAAACACCCCTCAGACTCGGCTTGAATGTGGTTGGTGGGATCATCTAGCTCCCAGAACGTGTTCGTCCACGAATTTCTTAGTTAGTTGGTTGCGGTTAACTGGCGGTTAACTGGCGGTTAGTTGGCGGTGCGTTGCGGTGAGGTTGGTGTCGCTACGTGAACCGCAAGAGGGAAACCGCGGTTAACCGAACACCACGAGTACCGACTTATTCCGATTGCACATGTAGCAATAGGCAACGAACACATAACAAGTCAAAAAAAAAATGTTACAAGTCATGCTGTAGCAAATTCAAAACAAACCCAGTGTTAAAGAAGGCTAAAACTCGTTTTTCGGTTGAAAACATTCGCCGGCACTCCGATCACAAGATACAGTAGCGGGGTAGAGTTTGTCAAAAAACGTTTAACAAAATTCATAACAAAATCTATTTATACTGCCTGATGATAAGTAGTTGTTAGTTTTTGAATTCTGAAATGTTGCCAAACACAAGATAAAACCTTCAATTGAGAAATTGGTTTCAAAACTCGAAAAGGCCGCATTATCGGTTTTGACTTTGTTGTTGCGCGAGATATATGTGACTATAACACTGCAGTTCTATTTTTCAGATTTGTATAACATTTCCGAAATTGTATAACATTCACGGCCAAAAATGGCAAGATTATTCGTCGATCAAATTGAATTATACGTTTCACGAGCTACTATTCAACTACAGTCAACGACAACGGGTAATTTAATCAAAAGACAAAAGCCATGACCAGCCGACAACTTCAAACAGTATAATTATTCTAGTCATTTCCTTCACCGTGTGACTTGACACTTCTTATTGGTTTGCCACCTAATTAATTATTCCGTTTGTATATGTTTAAAAACATATCCTATATATACTCCCATCTAATCAATTACCTTTTATTCTGAAGATGTTACATTTTCTTTAAACTTTTCTGTATTTATATCTTGAATTTATTATGGGTTTCCATATCAAAATACTGAGCTGGGCTCTTATATTCATTTTGAGATTGCGCTTTCCGCGCGCCTGGAAAATCGATAGCTAAGCTATCTAATCATTGTCTAAGCGAATATTTTTTACCAGTAAGTTCATTAACTTGACACGCGATCAATTTTTTTCCACTATAAGTTCTAT
Organism: Paragorgia papillata; assembly: GCA_035771165.1. Taxonomy (NCBI): domain Eukaryota; kingdom Metazoa; phylum Cnidaria; class Anthozoa; order Scleralcyonacea; family Coralliidae; genus Paragorgia; species Paragorgia papillata. The sequence goes on along the minus strand of JAWNZC010000311.1, from coordinate 1,714,500 downwards.
TACTTCAGAAGGTGTCAAAAATGGTATATCTGTAAAAGCTGCCTGTGGCAACGATAAATACAGAGGGAAAAGGTCTGAGCACGGGCCACAGTAAAGGCCAGCCAATTGCAAGTGATGCATGTATTTATTCACTGTTCAAATAACAAGAACAACTTATCCAGCCTGCAGCCTCGCCGAATTTCGAATTACCCTCATGGGAATTACCCCCAGGGCAGTGAAGCAAAAAACAAGTCTTTTAAGCTTGTTAGCCTCTCGAATAAACAGGCAATAGCGAGCATTTTCGTGTTTCCAGCCAAGCTTGTCGCGTCTAACTCGGCGAATGGTGGCAAGTGACACATCCACGCCAGACTCCTCCGCCAGTTTCTCCTTTAATTCAGCAGCGGTTAGTTCATCATTTTCTGTTCTCTTGCCATCGATAAATTGTATCTGCTCTTCACTAAGTATTCGCTTTCTACCACTACGCGGCGCATCATCGAGACTACCACTTTGGCGATAGCGAGAGAGAAACAGACTCACAGCCGAGCGGGATGTTTTTATCCCTTCCTCTCCGAGTAATTGAGTAATCTTCGTAACTGAAACGTTAGAGGAATATAATGTCACAACTCGTTCTCTGGCGTAGCGAGATAGCTTTCCATTTCAAATTGGATGTCAGCACAACAGACTTGCCTTGCCTTCGAAAAATTAAGGACTTCGGAAATACGCGATGTTAATCTCGGTGTTACGAGAATGTACGAACGTTGCGGCTTGGGCCGCAGCGGCTGCAGTTCGGTTAGGTTCGGTTACGGTTCAACCCAGGGCGCTTATATACTGGGCGGTGCAACGCCAGTCAATTCGCTGACCGACGTGTGATGCGTAAGTAGACTGACTGGCACGAGCGAGTTTTGAAGAAAATTCGAGCAAAAGCAGCAATTCGTGTATGGGTAGATAGTTTTTCATGTGAGAAGAAATTGATTGGATTTACAGATAAAATATTACTTCTATTACTGCAGCAGTATGTATTTTGTGTAGAAACTAGTGTCAAAGAATTTATTTTGGATAATGTCCATGCCTTTTAATGCCTTTGATGGAGGCTAAACTTCACCACGAGCGCATTGTATGTTCTTCTACTACCAACGGCTAGAGATTCAGGTATGTTGAAGTTTATTATCTTACTCTTGTTTCTTAAAATTCTTGTTAAAATCGGAGATGATCATTTTGAGATATCGTGGCTGAAACTCGACCCTTATCAATGCTTGATTTCTAGCGGTTTAACCTTTCAAATTTTGTAAGAAATATAAACAAGACGTGTTGTTTTGACATACGGCGATTCTCTTTAACCGTGTCATTGTATTCCTTAAATTTCCGGACTGTTGAAACAAAATGATTGTAATTTCTAAACAGATTCATTTCTTTATTCGATTTATTATAATACGAGGTTTTGGAAGTATAGTCGGCGCATTGTGTGTTCAAATGTTGCCAACACCGTGAGATTTTACTGTGACATAGGTAAGAAGTATCATTTTCATATTTGGTAGAAATAAAACAATTTGTGATTGATCAATTTTTTATTTTGACCCTGATACTTGGTGTACTGTTTCGAAGCAAGATGTTTCTTCTATCGAATATTGACCTGTGCTTATGCATGGCGTTTGCAAACTTAAAAAAATATGTCGCGTCAGGATTGTAATGTCGTAAGCAAGTTTCAGCAATTTTCAGAGTAAAAGAAAACTAACCTTGTTACATATTCTTCCACGTATATAAAACGAGCTAAATCCTCAGAAGAACTTATTTCTTCAATTGGTCAAAGCACGGCCTTTCAATTCAATTCATAAGAATCAATTGTACTTGCCAGCAATTCAATTCATAAGAATCAATTGTACTTGCTCATGAAATTTCTTAAGAAATTTTAACTTTGCTTTGCTGTTTCTGTTAAAAACAACCTAGGTCGAGCTGTTATCTGAAAGCAATCAACCTGCAGCATTTGTTGAATCTATACCAACCAATCTTCAACAGGAGATTATTAGATTTACAAACTGTAACATGTTAATTCAAGGTGCTGTATGTTAAATCATTACATGATAACTATCAAATCCTAAATCCAAGAAATGAGTACCAGTTCTAAGCATACTCGATATGATCATTATGCCTTATTGCCTTTTTATCACTGTCAACTGTCTATCGAGTGGTTGAGTAATTACTCTCTGACAAGCATATATCTTTTCATTTTTACAGTCTCTAGGAATGTTACTCCCAGTTGACCAAAAATGCTGCAGAATTTGCTGGAGGATAGTTTTTTAGTGGAAAACAGTCAGTTCTAAAGAATTTGTGTTATTGGTGGAAAAATGATTTGTTCCCATGAGTGGTTTGTTTTTGCAAAAGTTTTCTTCAAGTCAACTGCTTTCTTCTTCACCTTCAACTTCATGGAAACAAGCTTGAAAGTCTTGAAATAACTCTGAGATGTACCATTCACAAATTCTTATTTTAAACCAAATTTAGTGGAATCCAATGCTGGTGCTAGTGCCAATGTAATAATTTTTTATTTATTTATGTGCTTTGTGTAAAAAATAGTTGCCAGAGTTTGTGAACAGTTATTACATTTTTAATGATAATACTTGAACCAGTTGTACTCTCAATGTTGAATGCTTTGATACCTTCTCTTCACTATTAGTGTCATCCAACTCAAACTTGAAATATTTTTTAAGTCCACTTTGCTAGCCATATTTATGGTTTTGTTTTAATTTTATTTTAATGTTACCGCTTTATCAACAATTTTTTGCTTATGAATCGATATGAGGAAAAGAGTCATGTTAACAACCATTGTAACAACCGCTGACCGGTGAATATCAATTACTCGTTGCCAGGCCCCGCATCACACGTCGATCAGCTCTCCCATTCCCGTTGCACTGCCCAGTATATAAGCGGCCTGCTTCAACCGCTGATCGACCTCCGATGAACCGCTGATGACCCGTGGCCGATAAGCGGTTGACCCATGGATCGACCGCCGATCGATCGCCGATCGACCGCGGTTTTTGTTAGCTTACTTCTGACCGGTACTGTAATAGCTCATATAAAAAAATATATTTGCATTCAACTATTTAAAGCAGTTATCCATTTGAATATGGAAATTATGGCCTAGGGAATTGGATGTTAATTCTCTCCACTGTCACATGCAATAACTCGTGGAACACGTCATCCTGCAGATCGACCTCGGCTTGAATTTCCGTTTCAGCAGAGATGGCGGATGACCAAGTTCCTGCCATTCCGGCTTCAGCTTCCCTTGTTGTTTTTTTAGCGGATGTTACATGTTACGCCGTGCTCGTTTGCTATTTCTTAACAGAATTGTTCTAAGTCCATTGAAGTTTATTTTGATATTTTAATAGTCAACAAGATATTGTCTGGAAACTTGGCAAACTACAAAGCGCTTATAATGAACTGTGATTTTATGTTGAGACGTTCCTCGCCATGCACAAATCGTTTGTTTTCGCTTATTAATATTTCAATAACACGGTATAGTGATGCAACCCAAACGCTGCTACTGGATGGTTGCTTCATTATACTAAAAATGTATTTCTTCATCATCCACAAATTTGCATCACCGTGAACAAAAAGGTAGAACAAAGACTGAGTTTCCAGACCATTTGTCGATTGGCAATGATATAAAGGGCTGTTCATTATTATGATACTGGCTAGCCCGGTTACCTGGCCCATTTTAAGTCACGAAAATCTTTCTATGACTGCAAAAAGGAATTAGAATATCCTGTGTGCTATACTTACAGAAAAACGAAGGCAAGTTTTTATCATTCTGCATTTCTCAAAATAAGATTTTCGTGACATAAATCAAGCCAGCTAGTCAAACCGGGCTAGCCTGCCTCATATGAAAAGTCTCTAAGATTCGGGTCGTCAATGTTATACAACAAAGAGATAGTTTAATCTACGCATTTTGGTTATGTTTCCTTAGAGTAGGCCATTTGCGTAATGACGTAATTCAGCGCGCGCCTGCAATGGATCTTCGTCTTTGTAGTTGGTCATTTCTCATGGATTTTACCGACAACTTTGATGCTTTTCTGACCTCGGAAGTTAACTCTAGCTTTCCTGAACGCTCTTTCCCGGATGCTTGTGAACATGCAAACTGTGCCTTCTTTATGCGAACCGCATCTGCAAGCTCCACAACTTGAGCACGAATGCTCGTCACTCAAAACGACAACTGCAGTTCGTGAACTCCAAAAAAATGAACAAAAATATTTCGTTCTACCGCATCCCAAAAGAAAATAAGCTGAGGAAGGTTTGGCTTTACAAGATATGTCGGAAGGACTTCCACCCAACGGATGGACATAAACAGACGTTAATAATGTACCTATGCTTGTGCCTAAAATAATTAAGCCAGTGCAAACCTCCCCACGCCTGACACTAACATCGCTTAGAAAAAGAGTAAAACCGCTTCTTAATACATGTACCAACTAGGAGAACAGAGAGGGTATAGTAATAGTGATCAAATTGTAGCAAATGAGATGATTGAGATCCCCATCAAGGAAAGTGATGCTTCAGATAACGAGCTGTTGCTAAGTGCTATGAAGAAGTCAAGGAACTCAAAAAGAGGATTGTTGATATGGAAGCCAATCACAAAGAAAAGTCGTTGAATTGCAAGATGAAATTGACAATTTGAAGAAAAAGAACTAAGAGCAAAGCCTGCAAAAGATAACGAAGAAATGCTTCAATTCTGCACAGAATTACCAGATATACAAACTTTTGAAATCCTATTTGGTTACCTTGGCCTTGCAGTAGAAAACCTAGTCTACGTTCGAGTAAAAACAACTGGCAGAGAATGTGATTCCAAGGAGTATGTAAACCTCCGTCCTAAGAGAACTTTAACACCAAAGGCAAGAGATTTATTGTTTTAGCACGCTTGAGGTGCGCCTTCTTAGAGTAGGATTTGGCATTTCGCCTTGGCTTGTCAACTTTCACATACTCAAACTACTAACATCACAACACTGTTGTAATGTTTACTCAGAGAAGTAAGACATCTAACTAACTTTAATTAACATAAACTCGAGGTTAAATACATTAATCAAAATCACGTGATATTCAAATCACGTGTAATTATAAATATTCATCTATCATCACAACTGTGAAAGGCTTTATTGACATTTCCCCATCATCAGCAATAACATTTGTTTCAGATGTATTTGCTAGGCGTACAAGTGACAAGATGATCACGAAAGAGTGAGGTTTTTATGATGAAATTTAGCCAGGGGATAGTATCATGGCAGACAGAGGGTTCAAAAGCCAATGCTGTTCAACTTTTGATCCAACTCGTATAGCGAAAGCAGCAAAGAATTTAATGTCGTTTTTGTGCTCCGTTCACACGATGTGTTTTTTCCAAAAACATTCTGCGGTTAATAGTTTGGGAACTACTTTCTAGTACTCTGATAGCTAAAATGCGCTCGTTTTGTAATTTATCGTCCATGTTGAATTTTTTATTTGTAAACTTGTAAATTTACAAAATTATAAAGATGCAGCAGTCGCCAAAAGGAATATTTTCTCCCGCATCCGAAAGTGTTGATACAAATAAATGTAGACGAAGCAACACAGATAATTTTGTATAGACTGATACCGAAGTTGAGCTGCTTCTTTCTATTATACAAGAATACAAGACTAAAAAGAACAACAATGGAGTATACTGGGACAGCTGCAAGAACAAACATACCGAATTGAATGATATGTTTGCGGAAAAGTTAGCGCTTATGGGAGGCTTGCCTAATGACGAATACCCACATGAAGCTGGCGTGTTTCTACAAAATCCTGTTCGACTTGCTCGAAAGGTCAAGCAGTTAAGAAATATGTTGCCCCTGTAAGGGCTGGAAAGAGAAGTGGTGGAGGTAGACAGGTATATACGTTCTACGAGCAGTGTCAAGATGTATTTGGTCGCAATGCAGCAGCTGATGAAATACCTGGAGGAATTGAAAATAGTCATGGTAGTTTTGGTGCTGTAAGCTCCACGGCTAGGGAAGAGAGTATAGTGGAAAATGTGGAGCAAACTACCACAAGTTCAGATGATAGTGATTCAATAGTTGGTGATGAGTCCACTTCAGATCCACAACCTCCAAAACGTCGTCATCTTATTTCCAATTTAAGGGATCAAAAGCTGACAAAGAAAATTACATATAATAATCAGCAAACGATAAACATTGCGCAAAAAGAACTTGTGTTGCAAGAACAGATGATAAAGAAGATTGGTGAAGGTGACAACCAACACGGCAATGCAATAAAGACATTATCTGACTCTATTACTTTAATTGGCCAATCTTTATCTGAAGATGTGATTGATATTGAACAAAAATACATGTTTTCTTGTGTTTTTTTCTCATTATAATTGCAATTGATTTGGGCTTCAAACACATTCATTATTAAAAAATAAATAAACATTTATATGTCTGATAAAAATATTTTTCTCACATAAATACATTATTTTCTTAAACTGTTCATTTTTTACAATATATTGGAATTTATTTGAGCTTATAGAATACATTAATTATTCAAAAAAACATCTTAAATATTTCCCTGATGTCTTTTGCCACCCTTGGGCAAACTTCCATTTGCTTCCGCCAGTTTGCAGGCTCTGCATTAAATTCTTCAATGGTTTCAATTCTGGGCTGTGTAAATTCTTGTAACGTATTGCTGCATCCATTACAGAATTATCTACAGCCTGATGATTAATTTCACAGTAGTTATGAAGGATAAAACATACATAAATTAAAGTTGGGACAAACTCTAAATCAACATCTAGCTAGGACTCCTTTTAGACAACCCCATCTGGCTTTCAGCCTTCCATATGCACACTCGATGACCATTCTTGCTGATGACAGTCTGAATCCATAAAATTGTTCTGCTTCGGTTGTGCCTCCTACTTCATATTCCTTCATTAGGTAAGTATTGAGTGGATAGGCTGGATCAGGTGGGACATCTTCAACAATGACTTTTGGCCAAGGTAGTATGGTTCCACTTTGTAGAATTTTGCGAATGGAGGAATTCACAAACATTGTGGCATCGTGTCTGGCCACTTGATGACAGCATCAACAAAGCTATACTTATAATTCCTTGGACGTTTAAACTATAAGAACATTTTCGGTTAATATACTCCAGTAGTAATACTCCCCCATATGGAGACCAAAGGGATGCTGCCTCATTAAATATTCAATTTTTAATTATTCATTCTCAGGCTCCTTTAGGACCCTCTAACCCTAATCTCATTACGTCATTATGTCTCAGGCTCCTTTGGGACCTCCAAACCCTAACTTTTTCCCCCCAACTCTAGCTTTCATCCAACTTCCCGTGTAATACGTCATAGCCGATAGCTCTCCGAGTATTTTTGGCACTCGACTTATATAACTATAGCAACCAACATCTTTATTTCTCAGGCTCCCTGGGGACTCCCAACCCTAATCTCATTATTTATGCTTACGTCGTCATTATTTCTCAGGCTCCTTTGGGACCGTCTAACCCTAACTTCCCCCCCAAACCCTAGCTGTTACTCAACCCCCCGTGTAATATGTCATAACCGATAGCTCTCCGACTGATTTCCGAAGTTACGTCATGAAAAGGCACTCGACTTATGTTCCTTATAAGTGTTAGTAATTACCTTTTCATTTATACACTTTACCCCACTGTCAGTCAACACTTGTGGGACACGTAGGTACAAAGAGCATGCGTACAGTAAGCTTTAAGGAAATAGACGTTCTTTACAAGGAACGAGAGAGAAATTGATAGAGACACTTTATATTTTTTATCTGAAACCTTGTCTGGAGGAATAGAGAGAGTTTTGAACAGCCTAAATGTCTGAATCGGCTGAGATAACGTATAGACTTGAATTAATATTATATCATGAATATTATATTTTTAGAACCTAAATATTCAAAGAGAGTAAGTCATCCTAGAATCATTACTAACTAAACTCTCGTTTATAAAGCAAGTCAAGATATCGTAAGAAGAACTTAAGATATATTTTAGATGAGGAATCACTTCGAGAATTCATGAAAAGAACGATTTTAAGTGTCGAAATATAAACTAAAGGCAAAGCGATTTATTACTTTGAAAGCGTTGCTACGCTTTCTGTTACTAAGTGGGATATTTGCATATTTATCCCCAGTGCACGTGCAGGAGACAAAAGAGAAACTCATTAGGGGTCATTAAGGAGATTAAGCGCTCGGGCAAGTCTAGGCGAGAAGGTCATTAACAGTGTTACCATAGCAAAACAGCGTCGCGTCCTTCATTCGTCTCAGGCTCCTTTGGGACCCTCTACTGTTACTCAACCCCCCGTATAATACGTCATAATCGATAGCTCTCTGACTAATTCCCGAAGATCGTCATTATCAAAAGATGCTCGACTTATATAAGTAATAGGAACCAAATTTCATTTATGCGCTTTACCTTACTGATCGACAGTCAGCAGTTGTGGGGCATGTTATAATATTCAAACAGAATAAGTCATCCTAGAATCATTGCTTGCTAAACCCTTGTTTATAAGTGAAGAATTCGTGAGAAGATAGAATGAGGAATCACTTTAATTATATAAGAAGAACTTAAGATAGTGTGAGGAATCAATTCGAAAAGCCGTGAGCTAAGGGGTTTAAAACGTATTAACACTAGCGCACAGTGTCCCCTTATCTTCCATATCTTACCAATATCTTCCTTTATCTTCCTTTTATCTTCCTTCTATCTTCCTCTGATCTTCCTTTTATCTTCCTTTATCTTCCTCTTATCTTCCTTTATCTTCCTTTATCTTCCTCTTATCTTCCCCTTATCTTCCTGGGAAGATAAAGGAAAATAAGGAAGATAAGGGGAAGATAAGGAAGATAAGAGGAAGATAAAGGGAGATAAAAGGAAGATAAGGGGAAGATAAGGAAGATAAGGGGAAGATAAAGGAAGATATTGGTAAGATATGGAAGGTAAGGGGAAGATAAGAAAGATAAGAGGAAGATAAGAAAGATAAGAGGAAGATAAGAGGAAGATAAAAGGAAGATAAGAGGCAGATAAGGAAGATAAGGGGAAGATAAAGGAAGATAAGGAAGATAAAAGGAAGATAAACGAAGTTAAGAGGAAGATAAAAGGAAGATAAGGAAGATAAGGGGAAGATAAAGGAAGATAAGAAAGATAAGAGGAAGATAAGAAAGATAAGAGGAAGATAAAAGGAAGATAAAGAGAAGCCGCAGCCGCTCCGAGTATCTCGGAGCCAAGAGCCCAGGGCTCGGAGCCAAGAGCCGACGGCTCGGAGTCAAGAGGCAAGGGCTCGGAGCCGCTCGGAGCCAAGAGCCTAGGGCTCGGAGTTGCTCGGAACCAAGCGCCGATGGCTCGGAGCCGCTCGGAGCCGGCAACGCGGTTTCGCTATGGTAACACTGCTAATGACCTTCTCGCCGGAGAATAAATTCAATCTGCGATTAAACGGCAAGTGATTGTAAATAATTTTGACACGTATGGATTTTAACTTTTAATTTAACAGAATACAAACGAAATATTCTCATAATGCCTAAAGATTTAAAATAGGAGGTGTATACTCCAGAAACCCCAGAAAGCTGATGCCACTGTGCCGGACTTGTGGAAATTTGCACAGTTCTTAAACGTATAAACACCACAAAAGCGAACCAAATATCTAATATAATATTCATATAAAAGCTTTTCATTACTATGTGCTAGTGTTAATACGTTTTAAACCCCTTAGCTCACGGCTTTTCGAATTGATTCCTCACACTATCTTAAGTTCTTCTTATATAATTAAAGTGATTCCTCATTCTATCTTCTCACGAATTCTTCACTTATAAACAAGGGTTTAGCAAGCAATGATTCTAGGATGGCTTATTCTGTTTGAATATTATAACATGCCCCACAACTGCTGACTGTCGATCAGTAAGGTAAAGCGCATAAATGAAATTTGGTTCCTATTACTTATATAAGTCGAGCATCTTTTGATAATGACGATCTTCGGGAATTAGTCGGAGAGCTATCGATTATGACGTATTATACGGGGGGTTGAGTAACAGTAGAGGGTCCCAAAGCAGCCTGAGACGAATGAAGGACGCGACGCTGTTTTGCTATGGTAACACTGTTAATGACCTTCTGCCTAGACTTGCCCGAGCGCTTAATCTCCTTAATGACCCCTAATGAGTTTCTATTTTGTCTCCTGCACGTGCACTGGGGATAAATATGCAAATATCCCACTTAGTAACAGAAAGCGTAGCAACGCTTTCAAAGTAATAAATCGCTTTGCCTTTAGTTTATATTTCGACACTTAAAATCGTTCTTTTCATGACTTCTCGAAGTGATTCCTCATCTAAAATATATCTTAAGTTCTTCTTACGATATCTTGACTTGCTTTATAAACGAGAGTTTAGTTAGTAATGATTCTAGGATGACTTACTCTCTTTGAATATTTAGGTTCTAAAAATATAATATTCATGATATAATATTAATTCAAGTCTATACGTTATCTCAGCCGATTCAGACATTTAGGCTGTTCAAAACTCTCTCTATTCCTCCAGACAAGGTTTCAGATAAAAAATATAAAGTGTCTCTATCAATTTCTCTCTCTTTCCTTGTAAAGAACGTCTATTTCCTTAAAGCTTACTGTACGCATGCTGTTTGTACCTACGTGTCCCACAAGTGTTGACTGACAGTGGGGTAAAGTGTATAAATGAAAAGGTAATTACTAACACTTATAAGGAACATAAGTCGAGTGCCTTTTCATAATGACGTAACTTCGGAAATCAGTCGGAGAGCTATCGGTTATGACGTATTACACGGGGGGTTGAATAACAGCTAGGGTTTGGGGGGGGGGAAGTTAGGGTTAGACGGTCCCAAAGGAGTCTGAGAAATAATGACGATGTAAGCATAAATAATGAGATTAGGGTTGGGAGTCCCCAAGGAGCCTGAGAAATAAAGATGTTGGTTGCTATACTTATATAAGTCGAGTGCCATAAAAATAGAATAAAACTAAGTTTAAAAGTTCATTAGCAGTCATAGACAAAGGTCACATGTTACCCTCGTTGGTGTTACAGAGCAACAGCACTCTTCATGCAACCAGTTTTTGCACTCGGAACACTGGACCCAATCCTCTCCTGCCAATGAGTCCGACCAAAATCCATCACACATTGGACATTGTGAGTCTTCCACAATGTCAGTGCTAACATTCTTGGTTTTCTTTGATTTCTTGTTCTCCATCTTAGCTTTCTTGCGCTTTGGTTGTTGCACCTTAGCTTTCTTTGACTTCTCTTCTGTGCCAAAAAGTTTTTGCTTGCTTTTCTTGTTTTGTTCGGTCTGATGCACAGAAACAAACAGAAATGTATAATCTTACAAGGAAATCTGCCTGTCTCATTTAGCCCCCGGCACTTGAGTGAATTCAAAGGCTCAAAATGATAAAAATTAAGACCAACATGAACAAAATACATTCATAACATGAAAGGCCATGTGCTAATCTATAGTAAACAAATGGGGTTTATTTCTTAGATGCGATGCTTTAGAGAGAATAAAAAACTATTGAAATAGTAATAACATACCTCAATTTCGCGACGTGGACTTCCGTGTCATCCAAAAAATTTAAGATTTTTTTCGCTGGGAAATAGCTTCAAGCCTCAAAACACGTTGAATAACTTCGTAGAAGGTTTGCTTATGAGCCCGCAATGCTTGTGATCAAAAGAGAGCGGTAATACGCCGAGGGCTGGCGTTAGTGAATAATTGTCTCATTTAGCCCCGCTGTCTCGTTGTTTTAAAAATGTTTTGGCCTGCCAGCTTTTTATGCATAAACTAAATGCTTATAAGTGACTTCAAAACATGAAAACAAATTGTGATATTGTGTGAACCACACTTTCACTTATTATCAGCCAAACAAACTATTTTTCCAACCAGTATTTAATAATAAATGTACCTAGTTGCACATAGTGAAAGTGTGAAACACACGTACTTTTTATTTGGCCAATAGTTTATTTCAATTTTAGAAGAGTTAATTCTACTATGCATTATAACTTTAGTTTTTATATTAAAAAGGTAAATAGTGTACTTTTTACCTTTCTATATCTTGATTCATCTGCCAGATAATAGAGAGTTGCTGCCACCTTCGTCTCAACAGGGATTGCATTTCTCATCGTTGTGTTTTCCCCAGTTAAACGGGCCTTAGCCTCTCGCATAACTCTGCAAAGTGCCTTCTGCCCATTCTAAAATTTTCTTTCCACTCTTTCATACTTGTTTTGTTATTCAAAATGTTTGTCCACCAAATGTTCGTTCGGCCTGGTCGACACCATATTCTTTGCTTCTTTGGCGGTCGTCTGTTAAGTCTTTTTAAATGCTTTTTTAATTGTTTTTTCGACTCCTTAAGGGCTTGAATGGCAATTTGTTTTGTTTTATTTGTTGTTATTAATATATCCATACTGTCAGCTGAGTTTGGTTGAACTTCGCAGCTTAAAATTATTTCACCAAGTTTTCTATACTCTCAACCGAAGCGAAAATACAAGTTCCAGATGAACAAGGCATTCCATATAAGTTTCTTGAGTCAGAGTCCAAACTTTTGAATACTTCAAGAAAAAGGTCTGAATATTGCAACAACATTGACACCAATTGTAAGCAAACAACTACTGTAATTTAATAAAGAACTTGAAAATATTTGATTAAAGGCATGCTCAAGTGACACAAAAGGCTCATTGTTAGCTGTCAAAAATACATCACCAGAAAAATATGACTCACTGTATTGCAATTGATAATTTTTATTATTAGTTGAAACCACCTCAGGTACATCAGTTAACAATAATAGGTCTTGGACTACTTATTCCTTCCAATAATATATTTAAACTGTATTCATATTAGGATGTGTCCCAAATGTTAACATACTTGATTTCATTGTAGACAATGGAAGTTAGTGACATGGCTACACATTGTTTTCCAGCATTGTGCCAAACCTGCTTTCATCACCTTGACTGAAATCAGCACATATACTGTTTCACTAGGATCGATTATAGTGGGTCCTGGTTTTTTTTCAACACCATTTGACAGTTTTATAAAAGTGGCACATACACCTTATAGCACAATGTACATTTGTGTAAACCAAACTACAACTTCATTCCTACTTTCATACCGCTAATAACCAGTTGTTTTAGACATGGCAAATAAAGTACGCTGAGATAAAACATATAAAACAACATTTCATTACAAAATTTACCTTTCAAACGACATGATGCTTCTTTTGCTTTTGAGAAGTTGTTATGCAAGCCAATCTTTAAAGCTCAGTAGAAATACCCATACTTAAGCACAATCTGTATTATGTTTGTTAAGCTAGGTTAAGGTTTGTTCAATCGGGCACAACAGCCCTACGTTCGGTCAGTCGTAACAGTTGTTTGTATGAAATATAGCAACACGAATTCAATAGTATTTGATCTTCGTATGTGGCCTATCACGCAAAATGGCGCCTGAAAAAAGCGCCAAAACACAATGGCTGCGAAAAACAAACAACCAGTAACACTTATCCTGGCAAAAATCTGCACCAAACGTTATTTTTGAGCAGCTGGATAACAAAATTACAAAATGGCGCCTAATCTGCAAACGTTCGTTACTTTCCGTAACATGTTCGTTGTGACGTAATTGCCACAAACACAATCACAACATTTTCGATAGCAATACGTCTTCGGAGAACGTCCGAGACGCAAAAATTGTACTGCTTCCTGTTTTATGCTGGAAGCATGAATAGTCGCGGAATTGAAAAAACCCAAAAGCGAGCCGAAACCTCTAGAGTCGCCCTACCACAGGTAGCCGGAGTAATTAGACAACGAGTCACGCAATGTGTTATCACCATTACAACTATGTTACTTACACTATCATGTGGCGATACAACAGAGATGTTTATAACGAGAGGTTTTAGGAGGAAAGACGAACCATTTCTGTGTATTTGTTAAGGAAGAGGTTTCAGAAGAGATTTTATGAAGAATGAAACAACATTCTGTTCTGATAATCCGTGTATTTATTGAAACTGAACCACCTGTATCATGTGATGTCGGTCCGTGATTATCCGAATACAGATGCCACGGTCCGTAAGATCCGTACCATCTGAACCATCAGCACTATCCTTCATGGAATATCTGAGAGCAACTTGTGTCTACTAAGTGTCAACCACCTGCACTATCATACATACAACATCTGAGAGTCACGTGTATTTACTAATTCTAAACCACCTGTATCATGTGATGTCGGTCCGTGACCATCCGAATACAGATACCACGGTCCGTACGATCCCTACCATCTGAACCATCAGCACTATCCTACATGAAATATCTGAGAGCAACGTGTATCTACTAAGTGTCAACCACCTGCATCATGTGATGTCGGACCGTGACCATCCGAATACAGATGCCACCGTCCGTACGATCCGTACCATCTGCACTATCATACATACGATATCAGAGAGCAGCGTATATTTACTAAGTGTCTACCATCTGTATCACCTGATGTCGGACCGTGACCATCATAATACAGATGCTACGGTACGTACGATCTGCAACGCCTTTTTACCGATCGTTACGGTCCGTCATCCGATGCTTCTGTTGCACATACCTCGCTGAATACTCGCATTGTTTAGGGAAGTTGTTATATTATGTTTTTTCTTTTTCTTTGAGGACCTAAATAAAATAAACTTTGTTTTTGCAGTATTTATTTGTACTGTTTAATAAACGAGCAGGAGTGTTTTATCAGATATAAAGACACGAGGCGAAGCCGAGTGTTTTTATATCTGATAAAACACGAACTGCGAGTTTATTGAACGGCTTCAAAAACGAACCACTTGGTAAGTTCATTGGCGTAGTAAGTTTGAAAAATAACGTTGTCTAAGCCGAGAAAATCAAAGCTAAAGTTTATGTAAATCAGGACGTATCTTGATCACATACAAAGACACTGAGTAAACTTTAATTTCTTTTGAATTTTCCTCATGAATTATTAATGAGTTTTCGAAAGATAGTTTAAATGTCTGATTGGTTAAATATATTGGATATTTTATTAATTTCTATTTGAATTATTTTATTTAATGTTTTAAGGCAAGTGTGACTGTAAAAAATGCTTGTGTCATCTGCAAATAATATAATTGAAATGATGTTACTACAATTTTGAATATCATTTATACTGTAAAAGAAATAACAATGGTCCTAGTATTGATCCCTGAGGAACACCACTTGTGATTGTCTTTTCTTTTTATTCTACTTGGTTGTACTTTTCAATTTGCTTTCTATTCTCCAAATAATTTTCAAACCAGTTTTTGGATATTCCCTCTATGCCGTAATATTCTAGCTTTTCAATACGGCATATTTAAGCCTCTCCGGCCCGATCTGTCTACTTGGTTAAGCATATATTTAGAAAGTAAAATCTTGAGCTGATGAGCTCCTTTCATTATCGGTGAATTATAATTGTAACTACGCTATAATTCTGAACCTATCTTTCTAATTTCTACTAAGAACATTACGAATGTCGCACCTCATGCTTTCTGCTAAACAGCGACACCTGTCGTCGTTGTCTCGCACGTGCAGTAATTCACTTCCATATGGCGTAACAGACAGCGACGCTTGCAGAATGCTGTTAGCAGAGCAAGTATTGCCTATTTAGATATAGAGTCATTATTCAAAATCAGAACTGAACTGTCAAGCTTTCACAATCGCAAACCTTTGACGAACCTAGGAGAAACGATAATCGGACTGCAAGGAGTGCGATATCAAATTTAGCGCGAATAATTAAAAATTTAGCACGCATTTCGGTACGGAAGTTGAGCAACGCAAGCATTTCCTCTACGCGCGCAGAAAAATTTATACTTCCGTAATAGGCCGTTACCAAGGTTCGAAGTGATCCCAAAATATTTTTCTGCTGGCTGCTCCAGTCAATTTTGTTGTGACGACTCCATTATACCTGGCCGATTCACACGAAGAAGGCATAGTTTGTTCACAAGCATACGGGCAAGAGCTTTAAGAAAAGCTAGGGTTAGCTTCTGAGGTCAGAAAAGCATCATAGTTGTCAGTAAAATCCATGAGAAATGACCGCCATGTTACTTTTATTCTGGTTTCTACGAAGACCAGGATCAACTGCAGGTGCGCGCTAAATTACGTCATTACGCAAATGGCCCATTAATCAGAAATGAATGACAAGGCTCGCGGATCGGATGTCTTTGTACGGGTTGCACTGCACTGACTAAAGATGCGACTATAACAACTCTAGCTATATATGTATGTCTATTTTTTAAGTTTAAAATACAAACTAATAGCAGAAAACTTGCGTTTTGCTGATTTCAGTTTGTTTCTTTAAAATAGTTTGTCTGACTAGTTGGTTTATACTAAAACAATTAGAAAACTCGTCTTTATAATTTGTTGTCTTTGAACTGAGAGTACAGATTAGTACACCAACTTTAAGAGGTTGTAAAAGATCCATCATGTAGGAGAATGTGTGGGTAAAAGTATAAAGCTGTACATATGTTGTTTAATTATTTCCGTTACTTATTTAGTGAGTGAAAGACTAGGTTTTGGAGTTTTGGATGCCTTGTCGCTGGTTGATAAAGCTCAAACCTGGAATCAAAGTGTACTTGATCAAAAACGATGTGAAGTGCCTGCAGCTAGAAGGTAGGCGAACAGTTTTTGCGGATACTGGTTGCCAAACCAGTTAGGTGTTAGGCGTTAGAGATTGGGGTTAATCGTTAGAAATTAACGATAACTGTTATTTCTATAGGTGAGACGTAAGAGTACATGTTGATGGGAGAAAGAAGGCAGAAGGGTGCAGTTAATTTATAGCGTTTTTGCTCAGACAAGAGTGTTAAACCGTTCGAATAAATATTTCTGAAACCTGAATAGCCTTTGAATTAATGTTTGAAGTGTTAACATGATAAGCGCTGGGCCGAGATGTTAATTAAGCGATATAAGTATCATATTTTTTAATGCGATTATAGGGACTTTGCAAGTTGTCAATTTGTCAATTCTGTTTTCAACGTTGTTTATGTCTCGCTCATCTTGCAGATAGTTTTCAATAGTCAGCAAGTTATCAGATTGTGAGCATGAGTAATACTTTCCAGTATTAAAATTCAATAAATCATATAAATCGTTTATAATCAGTTTGTCTTGATCGAGACAGCGGAATATTAATCCAGATCTAAATATACAGTAAATAGCTCAGCACTGTTTAGTGTAGATTTTCCGCCATCGAGATATGCAGTTGTAAGCGTAGTGAGCACAATTTTCAGCCACCTGACTGATTAATAACAGTGTTCTAAAGTCACTTGTGATCTTCTAAAAGCTTCAAGACGGAGCAATACCAGATCGATAGCACACCGCGTGGTTTCGCAAAGCCTATCGGGATGATGCAATAATTGCAATTTGTCGACCAGAAAAATAATACCGAAACGCCACCGAAACCTAGACTCGGCTACCTGTGGTAGCCCGAGTAATAAAAATAGTAATAATAATAATAATATATAGGTAATTGAATGTCATGAAAATTTAAATATTTAGATTTCCTGAAATAGTAGCCTCTGAACATGTTGTAATAGTAATACAACCAAACATTACGTCTAAATAAATATTTTGAATAATACAACTACCTCGAGTTTTGTGCTGGACCCTTATATATGTCACAAGATTCTCTAGTATTTTCAGTATGTTTTGGTATGTTTGCATGAAATTGAATTTACAATCCACAATCAGTTATCTTAGACTCTCACGTGAAATAAATACCAGTATCCGCATGTACGCATTGCGACCTATTTTTCTGTTTGAGCTGGTTATATGTCATTCTCGTTCTCAGAGCCTTCCCACTCGTTTGTGTCGTGGCGGGAAAACTCTGAGGAATGTTTTCGGTTCCTATTGGTTGTCTTTCAAACAATTCATCCGCTCAACATTCAGATTGCATATTGTTTTGAACTGTTTTTTTAATACATTTGCTTCCAGATTGTAAATGAGTACATTGACATTGATTTTATAAGCACTCCTAGCAGTTTTGGTTGTTATGACTTAAAAAGTACAGTGTATTTCGTAAGATGGCAAATACTAGTCAACCGATCAAAACCAATCTCGCGGAGCCCAGGCGTATGGCGAAGGTGCTAATCTCGACACGCGTGCAGTCCATTTTACACGCGTGTAGGAAGAGCGAGGAGACGTAATCTGGGAAACAGTTTTTGAAACTTTTTCAGTTGCCTGATGATCGCTTAATGTTCAACAGGTGGGCAATTTGTCTGCGCTGACCAAAAAAACGCGGGCGTATGTGTTCTTTATTGACATTTTCTTTATGCGAAAGTAAAAATACGATTTTAATAGCGAGTTCTCTGAGCTTTCCTTCGTTTTTAATATGCCTTCCAAGATTGTCCATCCAGCGATTTGCTGTTCAAATGTTGTTGGTGTTTTTCGTTGAAGCTGAAAGCGTTTCGTCGGAGGGGCGGAAGTACGGCATTTTAAGAAGATGATCTTAAAGAAAATTGATTTCAACTCCTCGAGTCCTTTCTGTTCTAGCTCACAGGATCAATTAAACGTTTTCTTTTACCTCAATATAAGTTCAGATATTTAGTTCATACTTTTATCTTCCCAAAATATGCTTTACATGTTCATTTCAACGCTTTTCTTACGAACACGAGTTGATCGAATTACCCTATTTTTAACGAAAACAGCAATTATCCCTCTTCTTTGACGAAGGATATCAAAAAATCTAGCCATTTGCATTACTTTCAAAATACCTTTAAGGCAGTTTATGTTTATTCATCTGTTTTGCTGAATCAAAATTATCTTCGGGAAAAATGCGTTAACACGTTAAAAAAATCGCTCACGATGACCCATGGTCGGCGCAAGCAGAATATAGTAGGTTTGAAGTCTGAGCAAAAAACCACACTTATTTTCTCAACGGCAACTTTTGAAGACGCTCTGACTATTATTTCTACATATCTTTTTCCAACTATGTGATTTTATCACACATCAAGCTTATTGTGTAGTACTGGGGGAACGTAATTTTCAGCCGTTGACTGTGGGGAAATTCGAATGGCACATAAAGCAGAAGTGCAAAAATATCTAAAAACCTAACGTTCGCATTACTTTCAGACCGTGATTTTATTAATCTTTGGTTGGCAATTGAACTGCTAAGTCGGTAATTCATTCGGTAAAAAATGCGCCAGGTATATTAATTCGACATTGAATATAACATTTTGTTTATTTCCTTTCCAATATATCGCGGACGGGAATATGGACCTATATATATATTCAGATTAATGCACAATTTTTTAAGTTTTTTTATAAGATGTTTGGATGTGCATGTCTTTTTACTTTCCATGGTTGGACCAAGCCCATACGTGTGTCGTTCTAGATTTGCTCTTTGTTTTTAGTAACGTTGTCATTGGTAATTTGCCGTCTGAAGAGTATGTCAAGGTAGATGACGACATTTGCAAAGAAGGTATTATAAAATATCTGGAACATGTGCAGCTCAGAGTGAATCTTGTCTACACACGTCGAGGAGTAATTTCTATCGATGTTATATCGCCGAATGGGACAAAGTCGAGGATGATTCATCCTCGAGGCTTGGATTCAATAATTGTAGGGAACAATAACTACATAAACTTGGTGGCGACGAGCGTGCATTTTTGGGGCGAACCTTCAGAAGGACAATGGTCAGTTCGTATCCAGAATCAATTACCTGGACTGCTTCCGGGGAACGGTAAGTGGCTGTAATAGCACATATTTGAAACTATATTTACACGTCGTGAAAACTTATTGACCGAGCGAAATGTCTTGGTAAAATTACTTATGCAAGGTCTTTCAGTACAGTGGCTAAGGAGCAAGGTGTGCAGAATAAGGGTAGAATAATTTTGCCCTGATGATGTTCATTTTATTAACCACAATTTTTTAGTTGTATTTGAATGTGGAGAGTATAGAAACAGCAAAGAGCGAAGTAATCGACTTTTCGAAAATCGTAAACAACCAAGATATTTTTAGTCACCTTTAACACTGTTGCATTTTAATTTTTGTCCTGGTAAATCTATTTTATGACAATTATATGAGTGCCAATTTAGCTTTACTTGCTTAATTTTCTTGTGGTATTTAAATTTTTGTAATCACCGTATTGGTCTTTACTGGTTTGTAAAGACCGGTCAGTATAACCATGGGTCAAGCGAGGTCTATGCGAAAAATCCGACGGCAAATACCCGTACAGACCGAACAAACGAGGTTAATAAGGACTTTATTATATGGCTTTTGGTTCGTCTTTGCTGTTTTTTTTTGTTTGTTTTTGTTTTTTTGTATTTTGTTTGTTTGTCGGTTTTTTTTTGGTTTTTTTTTTTTTTGGGGGGGGGGGGGGGGTCGCGTTTGTTTTCAGCTGTTGTCGTTTACCTTGCCTTTAGCCTTTTCGCTTTGCTTCATGTTTACACCTGTTAAGCATTTCTTTCCCTCGCTTAGAGATAAACAGCTTTCAAGAAAAACAACACATGCAAATATCTCTACTAGCGCACTTTTGCCATTCTATGGTATCTATATATATTTTAAAGTATGTGGATCACAAAAATCTGTATATTTTTTATTGGTAAAATAGTAAAGTCATTCAATGTTGATCTTGCTCATCTGTATTAACTGAGGTATCATTTGCTGGTTGCTGTGGAGCTTTCGCCGTGGTTTCACTTGTCTTTTGTCCCATATGGTTAAATACGTGCTTTCCAATTGTGATATACCACCGCTCAGTATTCCAAGTACTGGTTCTGGTATATATTGCGTTATAAGAGCTACTGCTTTCTCAACGTCTCTCTTGAGAAGCTTATCGTTCTGCAAATCTCTATCTAGTTCCGCTGATGACTCAATAGCATCTAGTCCACCAAGCATGTCTGCAAATCGGCTAATTAGCATGTCTGTAACGAAGGCATTTGTTTTTTCCAGCCTTTTTGCTTCAAGTTCTGAGAAAATTTTATTGATAATGTTTGATGAAGCCTTTTTGAGGTATTTAACTGATTGATCAATTTCAGCGTCCTCACTACATCTTATTAGCTCTATTCGCTTTTCATCCAAATCGTTTTTGTTTGTAACCTCCTTTGGTGTATCCATTTCATTGTGCACCTTTTCCCCATCATACTCTTTGTCATTAACCGCGGATTAAATATCTGATCCTGCGTTTTGTAACTCATTAACTAGTTCGTCTAGCGTTTCAATCTCTTTGACTTTGCGTTTTGGCATTTACTTAGTATACAGTATGTTTCATTTAACAGTGTAAGATGGTTGGTCGCCAAGCTTGATGCCCAGATATCTGTATGCATTCAGTTCTTTGATTAGCGCCTTCTCTTCGTCTTTACCGTTTAGATATCCGAAGAATTCATAAGATAGCACCTCTAGACTGCGCTTATTGTGTTTTAAAGTATATGATTCTCGTTGCATTGTCTCGTATTCCGGTTGATATAGATAGAGTTCAGTTTTTGTGACAGAATGAATAGTGACATATTGTGGTGTCGCCCACTGAAAGCAAGGTAAGTCAACATGTTGGTGCTATTATGTTGCTCTGATCAGTCGCTCGTTTCGTCCACAATTAATGCCGTTCTGGAATCTGGATTAATGATAGATCAATTAATGCTATAGCGAATTTGTCCTTGAAGAAGCTGGAATGACTAATGTTTCGGTCAATTGGATTGTCAGATGGGAAGAACACTCTGTTGGCCTCACTGTAGAAATCATTTTTCTTCATATTCTGGCTGTAGATATAATTGGACTGTCCTTGGAAACTGATTTTGGCGCTCTGTATATTTGGGTAGTAGTACGTCTCACTGTTGTCGTCTGCTCTTTTGAATAGCATAACGATGTTTTCAGTGATCTACGTGGTAGGTTTACATTTTCATGGATTGTTGTGCTGGCTGCTGTAACGGGGAACGTCTTTACTAACGTAGCATGGTCGCAGTACATTGATTTACCTATGCTGTACACTGACTCAATTTCACCAGCGAGATTTCCA
The DNA here is from genome assembly GCA_035771165.1 of Paragorgia papillata. Taxonomy (NCBI): domain Eukaryota; kingdom Metazoa; phylum Cnidaria; class Anthozoa; order Scleralcyonacea; family Coralliidae; genus Paragorgia; species Paragorgia papillata. The sequence continues at coordinate 1,692,570 of JAWNZC010000311.1, read as the reverse complement.
TTTACGAATACGAATACGAATATTTATTTAATGTCGGTGGCATAGGGAGTGGTTGCCAAGTCTCCCAAGCCAGAGGCTCATGTTAAAAATGCTCGACAATAATTATCTAAAAATTACAACAATTACGATAACTAGCTATTTTACAATAAAATGTATAGTTATCTAATATAATATAATATAATACAAAAAGCATAAGTAAAATTATGCAGATAATTATAAAAAACTCAAGTACAACGCATGCACTTACAGCCAAGATTAATTTTGTTGGTAAATTCGAAATTACTTATGCCGTTTCTAAAAGTAGCCAAAGATTCTGAGTTTTTAATATACGAAGAGAGTTCATTCATGCATATATGACTAACAATGTAGGAAAAATAATTGTGTAAATAATGTATTAGAACTTGCTTGTTCAAATTTCTGTTCACAATTCCTAAGTTATAATTAGACGATCTTACTTTAACCATGTCCGAAATATATTTAGGGCCTTGCAGCTTAATACATTTAAAAGCTAAAATAGGTCTTGATATCGTCTTTGCCAAATTAAAAAGGCTTTCGTAACTGGTCGAGTTGCCCATTTTAAGAAGCGTTTTTAAAGCATAATAGTTCTCCTTTTCCAGTTTGTTATTTAGGCATTTTCCAATACCCAGTAATAGAGGGCAACAATACTCAAAGGGAGGCAGTACATAGGCTTTGTACAACTTAATCATAACCTCCATTGGTACCAAACGTCGTAATCGTCGAAGTGCCGAGACTTTTGCAAACACCTTCTTGAGTGTTTCTTTTACATGAGGTTCAAATTTTAACTTTTTATCTAAGGTAACTCCTAGTATTCTGAGATTGGACTCTGTGGAAATTGCCAGATCCTTAACTCTAATCTCTAATCTCATACTCATATTTAGAATTTCCCATTATCATAGCTTGAGTCTTCTTTGAATTTATTGCTATTAAGCCAGTGATGAAGAGCAATTACGTCATTATTAATGATAAATTCTAGTCGACCAGGGTAGTCATCGGATAGTTGGTAGTATCATCTGCGTATAACCGAAGGGATGAGATGGCAATCGTTTCATTCAAGTCATTAATAAAAATGTTAAATAACAAAGTGCCCAATAAGCTTCCTTGTGGAACACCACATCGAGAAGGCAGCCACTCTGAATAAGCACCATTGCATTTAGCTCTTTGTTTCCGTCCTTGTAAATAGGAACGAATAATATCTACAGCAGAGCTATTCAGGCCATACGCTTTTAATTTAGCCAATAATAAATTATGGCAGATGGAGTCAAATGCTTTTGTAACAACAGCAACATCTTGTTTCTGATCAAGGGCGGATCTCCAGTTTTCAGTCATTTTCAACAGTGCAGTACAACAGTACAACATTGAGAAAAGAGGGGAAAAAGCCTAATACAATTGATCAAACTTAATTTTCTGAAACAATTTTGGTATGACCGATAATACATTAATTGACCTATAATTCTTCTTGTTGGTTGCCTCTTCCTTCTTGTGTGCGGGAGTCACATTACTTCGTTTCCATTCCGCAGGCCAAGTTGAAATTGCGATGCAATGATTAAATATCGTAGTATGTGGGGCGGCAATCGCTGGTGTTGGTATCTTAAGAAGATATGCTGGAATTTCATCAGGACCGCTAAATTTCTTCTCTTCTAGGGTGGGGAGCAGTCGAGTAACATATTCACAATTTATTTCTTTAAAAGAAAAGTTTAAATTTCCTTTAAGGTCCTTTATTGACTTGATGCTTGCATGAGTTGAGAAATTATCCTCATCACTAATCACGGGTGTTGTAAAAAAATCGTTAAATAGCGATGCAGGTTCAGTTATGATTTTCAATTAGATAAAGTTTGCTATCAGTATTTGATTTATTATTTGGCAATAGGGGTTTTAACTTCTTCCAAAATTCGCCAGGTTTTTGTTTAGTAAGCGACGCGTTTAAACAAAATTCCTTAATACCCCTTCGCTTTAACGCCGTCACTAGGTTTCGCTGCTCTCTGTACTTGCTCCAGTTGCTTTCAGATGGCACTTTACGGAATTTCTTATATAAACGATTTCTCACTCTTATTTGTTTAAGAATATGCGAGTTAATCCACGGCAGCTGACTGTTACGTATTTTCATCTGAATCTTAGGTGCATGTTTATTAAGAACCTGATTAAATAAGCTCTCCCATGCAATGATGCCATGTATTATCCACATTATCAAAAACATAAGCACTATCCCAAAGTATTTCTTTCAGGTCAGAAACAAGAGCATTCTTATCAAGATTCTTTGTCGGTCTAAATTCGAGAGTTTTTGCTTCAGGTCTAGGTAGCCTCTGTCTTCTGATCAAATACACCAAGTCGTGATCACTTAAACCAAGTTTTAGATTTGCTTTTGTCGAAATTCTATCAGGGTGAGATACCAGGATAACATCAATCAAACTGGCTGAGGATTTCATTACTCTGGTCGGTTCACTAATGACATTAGTGAGACAAAACAAAGTTCCTGATTTGGGCCTTGCTGGTTGCATTTTCCTTTTAACATGTTCAAATTGAAATCTCCGATAAAGATAATTTCTTTTCGTTTGGTGTACATATGTTCAGCGGCAATGCTGCAGGATGAAATAAATTCTGCGATTTTACATTTCCCGGGCGATCAGTAGCAAGCACATACAAGAAACCAAGTATTCTCACTACCCTTTTCATCTAGGCAGAGCGATTCAATGCCTGTAGGTTCAAGCTTAGCTTGTCGATGAGCAGTGATTATTGATCTAATGTAGACAAGCAATCCTCCAGCCCCTCTTTTTCGATCTTTCCGAATTAAACGATGCTGCGGGTGATTTTGCTTTCACTTATGAATAACAAATCAAAGCGGCATTTATTTAATATCTCCAAAACTTCATCATTTCTCTAATATAGTCAGATACGATCTCGTGAAATTAACGCGTTCAACACGTGATGCGTTTGAGTGTCTCTTATTAAACTCTCCTGAGGTAGTCACTAATTTATTTATGTAGTTCTGTAAACTATATTTTGTACCAAGCCTGGAAACAAATGCTCTGTCTTTGGTGGAGTAGTTCACATTAGAATCTATCCAAGCGGTTTCACTGTAGTCATCGTGGCCCATGATGGTCACTGTTCTACCATCACTGTTATCAATAAATGAAGTTTTTCTCTTTCAAGTTCAATATTTTCAAGTACAGTATCAAAGTTTCTGTATTTCACTTAGTTCAGTTCCAGACCCACTTTCCCCCGCGGAGAAAAGAGAGTCCAGTCTTTTTTGCATGCGCATGCGTCAGCTATGTCCAATCAACGGTCACCACCACGTTTTTCAGGAGGTCGCCAGGTTGCTAAGCTCTGTTTACGTATTCGATTTCCAAAATTTAGGAGTGATCGAAAATGGTTTGTTACTTGAAACGGCGTCGATGTTCGCGGCGCCCTCGTAGATGAAAGATTTTGATCAGTTTTCGGTTCCACGTTTAAGAATAGATTAAAATACGCCATGGAATTATGCAAGTAAAATTTTGTGACAAAGTTTGAGCAACTACAGGCGATATCATCAGACACATGGTAAAGAATAAAGATACTATATCTTCTTTCATTTGACAACTGGTTTCAGAAAATTCCTGGAGTATTTTCAGCTACTCTGGTTTGCGAACTGCGAATCATGTCTGTGAAAATCTAAAATATTATATAAAATACAAAGGACAAGGTGTTTTATGTTTTGGGACTGGTAAGTGTTGTCGAAGTAGCTTAATTATCTATATTTTTTTTATAAATGATAACAATAGATTCTTGAAATGATGTCGATAAAATAGTAATGTTTCAATTTTGCTCGGTTTCGAACGAGACGAAAACCTATATTTTGTCATCTAAAATCTATGCAGTTCACCGTCTATAACCGCTTTTTATGTAATAAATTGTACTATTATATGAGTATCGAGAGTCGGTAATAATCTGTTTGTACACACTGCGCGGTCACTGCTTCCTGCAAAGTACGCAAGAGTCTCAAACATATACCTTCATTTACTCGTATTCAGTTCCGATCATATAGTGTTGTGATCACAAATTGACAATTTTTTCCATCACTTGATATGAATCTTCATGAATGCGTGTAATTTGATCTGTCTGCGTTGACTTCGTTCTCGACCGCAAGTCAAACGTGTAATATGTTTAAAAACACCGTGTAAATCTTTACAGTTATGCAATAGGTATAGATCACCGTTTCCTAGACAGGTTCACAATTTAGCGGACTGAAGGTCCTGCAGAAACGACGTCTTACCAGAACCGAAACCGGAGCAGAAAAACCTGATCTGACAGATTAAACACCTTTAGACAGCCGTTGCAAGTCGTCTATTGTCATCTTATAATATCTCCGGATCCTGATTTCGCAAGACAGTTTGGGTTATCTTTTCTAATCTCGAAAAACAGCAAAGCAGCTTCTGTATAATCGCCGTAATTTACAAATACGACATTCCCCCGTCGAACGCCACATCGCCTATTGCTTTGTTTACAATTTAGTAAATGCTGGAATAGTCGCCAAGGGTTTCCCCAGCAGCGTGAACGCATTGATTAATTTGATTGGGCATAGATGGCGCATGCGCATGCAAAAAAGACTGGACCCTCTTTTCTCCGCGGGGGGAAAGTGGGTCTGGAACTGGATTATATTTCACTCTGTCCTCTTCGGGTGTGTTTTTGTTGTCCCCATATCTTTTATATAGACTGTCTCTTTCTGAAGAAAAATTGTTGAAATTATCATTCAATTGATCATCTGTGTAATTTTGTAATTTGTCAGCATCAAAATCCTCCGTTTCAATTTCATCAAATCCTTCTTCCATTACATACACTAACCAATATTTTGAATAACACTTTCTGGTATCCAGCTGTTGTGCTTACTGTCGTAGCCTAACCACTTTACCAGCGTCATCTTTTTACCTTTCACCTTTTTTCTCTTAATAATCTTTTCCACTTTATACACGTCATCCTTTTTATCAACGTCAGATAGCTCCTCTTCGTAAAACTTTCCAATAATAGGCTCGTTGTCCAGATCAGATATCTCGTACACATTAGGGTCGCCACTGATGGCTTTTACCACTTTAAAAAGCTCCTCTGTGAACTTAGCTTCATATCCTTTCGTAAATGTCGATTTATACTTTGAGATCCTAACAGTATCACCAACTTTGAATTTAGGCAGTGGGTACTCTTCAAAATTGTGACCAAACAAGGTGTTCCATACTTAACTCTCATTCTTTTTGTTAACGCTAGCTGGCTTCGTCAATATGCTACTTACTCACAAGCTCATCCAGAACATCAACCCACTTGTACGTACCCTTACTTTAGAAGTACTTCCACATTGCTGTCTTTAGGAATTTGTTAAATCGCTCTACAACAGTCTTCCTATCAGAGTTCGTGCTGAAGTATTCGATGCCTTGTTTCTCCAGTAGCGTTTTAACACCAACGTTGTGAAACTTCTTTCCATCGTGAAATTGCGCTAACTTTAGATAAGCACAAAATCGGTCCTTGAACTGTTTCAGCTCCTCTACAGCCTCAGTCATACTACCTGTGTCTTTTCTATAAACTGGGATAGCAAATGCGTATCGGCTAAGTATCTCAATAGCTGTTAATATCCACTAGTACCCCTTATTCTGGTTCTTATACTTTCCCATATCAACCAAATCCATTAATTTGTATCTGCTCACCTAGATAGTTGACAAACGTTTGTCTAAACGCATGTGTCCTGTCAATTCAACCACTCCTTAACAGACTTTCTGCTCACATTAATGCCTTCCTCTAATGCCTTCATGTAGAGTCTTTCAACTGACTGATACCCCGTCTTAGGATCGTAATACAAGCTTCTCAGCCCTTTGTTCTAATTCTATGTCGTTAACCATAAGTTACATGATGTATAAATGAAGTAGGATACTACCGAATTCAGTGACTGGTGTTCCAGTCTGGTCCGTTACATGAAATTCTAATTGGTTGATAATATCTTTGAAGCTTTGTGTAGTTCCAAATAGAAGCTGTGTACTTGTTACCGGTAGACTGATTATTACATTTTTTTACCGTTTTCAATATTTTTTGATTGGTCCATGATATTACATGTGATTCTCAGATATTTTAGTCCATGGTTCACATTAATGATACCGCTTTTTGTTGTGCTACCAGGCAGAAATATACGGGTTCCAAACCCAAGAAGATTGGCCAGATTCTGGTGCAGAACAATCGTCGTACTAGAGTCAAGTGTCATTGTACATGTAGCTTCTGGTTTGTGCAAAACAAGTTTGACACCACTCTTTGATTCAAGAACCGTTTTTAAGTCCCCGTACGTATAGTACCCTTTATTTAGGATATTGTTGAACTGTTTGTTGAGTAGATAATATTTGCCACTACCCACATTGAATAACCTCCAGAATACGTATGTTTTTTTCAGTAAGATATGGGGGTTGTCATTGGTAACTAAAATGCTTTCATCTACTGTCACTTTTTTATTACCTTCTTAAATTAGTACCGTTAATTTTCGCATTGTATATAATGTGGGGTATGTTATAAATGAATGAATTCAGAAAGGAGTACCCATATGCATACCACGACAGGTTCTACGTAGACTGTACCCAGTCCCTCCTGAAGACGGCGCGCAGGAGAGAAAAGGAGGGACTGTGGACATTGTCGTTGAAGTTGCGTTTGTCCTAGGCTCCGCCCAGTAATTTTTTAAAATTTATTATATATTAAAATTTCTCAATATTATTCGTTGGATTGAGTTTATAATTTCACTTAACGTAGAACCATGCAGTCCCATATAACCAAATTATATATATGTCAACATGATCGTTTGAATATGACAAAAATATTGATTCAAACAATGTGAAGATCGGATGTCTGTGAGCAAAAGTATAAGCGATCGAAGTCTGTCATATTCTCTATTTCACAACTGAAATTATATTTCACTACTCAATGCGTCCTGGAGTTTCTGACTCTTTGAAATTTAATGAAACCGTTATAATTTTGTAACAAAAATGTTTCCAGTACCTTGCGGTTTATTTTGATATGAAATTTGTTACAGACGTGTCGTCGGATGAAGAGATATTGCAACGCGGCTTTATTGTTTGCGCGGTGTTCACGTTCGTCGAGACAAAAGTTCGTTACGTTGTCCCTTGGCGAAATCAGAAATGTATTATCTGATATCAGATAAAAGTCGCTGTATATTACATGTTGAAATGGTCAGCAAATAGAAGTAGGTTGACTTCAAGTAGCAAACAAACCGTATATACAACCAGGATACAACCAGACAGGACCGTTCGTGCTCTTGGCTTCTCCGTTCTCGCCCTGTTGATTTCAGCTAACCTGTCGAGAGAATAAAATTTATAGGAAGAACACTTTTCCTTTCAACTTAGAAATAATTGCCAACCTATTAATTCCAGTTGTAAATTTAAAACAAATATCACAGCGATAATGCGATATAGATCGTAGATCTGTAAAGTGTAAAGTACATTCGTCCAGACGATTGATTATTCTTGAATTTTAATTAGGCTTGACCTGTCAATCAACGATTTCAGCCAATGGGAGTTTTGCGTTTGTCAGGACACAGGAAATGCAACTTCAATGACATTGTCCACAGTCCCTCCTTTTCTCTCCCGCGCGCCGTATTCAGGAGGGAGTGGGTACAGTCTATGTTCTACGTGGATGTCGACGATTATTTGCACAAGCACGTTTACTTCTCTGTTAGAGGTTTAGGGGTGAATATAGCTGACCCCGATACAGAGAGTGGTTATTTCAGGAGCCATTTTGGTAAGTACCTCACAATTGATCAACCAGATAGTCAGAAAATTGCAATGAGAAAGGAGAGTCTTCTCAGGGATTACGCGAAAATGGACGTGAGTAGATTCACATTTAAGGTGGAAAATGGAATTGTCGCTGTTTATTTTGTAAGGACAACGGTGACCATGTTAATATTACATCTCATGAATTCATATATAGTAAAAATGAATCATGAATGGAAATACCTACATAATTCAGATGGAAAAGAACACACAGAGGTACAAAGTGGTTTTCCTAATATTTGGCTAAGTGAAGAGGAGCAAGAAAAACAAAGAGAGATTCGTCAAGTAAGGGAAACGTTAATACAAAAAAGTCATAATAATTTACACAAGTTTATAAGAGAACAAAAAATAAAGAGAGAAGAAGAAGGAGGTTTTAAATTTAAAGGTACTACGGTCAAAGTAAATCTCGAGGATTTAATCTACGATTTGACACACAACGCGAGTAAACACCAATCATATAATTTAACCTCCTCACAACATTTACGAGCGTTAAAAGAATTAAAAAAAACAATCTTCCTGCCAGCTACATTCGAAAAACAAAATTAAAAAGTATGGATGTGCGATTGGGTAATACAAGAATAACACCTGGTCAAAACTTAAGATGCTTACTACCCTCCCCACCAAGAGGAACACCTGGGCTTCAAAAATAATCTTTTGATCATCTCTTATGTCAAACATATGGTTCCCATCAACTTTTTTTACGCCTAGCACTAAAACGCGTACCAGGCCATCTATCCAACATAGACGTTTCCGCGCGTATACAATAAACTTTGCTTGATCTCTATTCATGTTTACAAATTGCTTATACACTATGGTCACTCAATACAACGTGCAACTGTGTTATATGAGTGGAAGAAATTGTGTCTTATATACATCCTTCAATCCTTCAACACTTCACCCCAAAAAAAGTAATTATACAATTCCGTAATAATAAACCGGATTATAATAGAAACCCGAATATACACGGATTATATATTTTTTGCAACCCAATGCCACGCATCATATAATTCATGACGTCAGGTAGAAACACTCATTCAATGTCATGGCGTCACGCTAGAAGGACCTCCGCGCAACACAAACAAAACATATAAAAATTTTTTATTGTTTTGAACTATTTTCACGTCGTCAACAACACAAGGTGGGACGATAAGTGACATCACCACACTCTTATATATCCAAAACGGATTCACTAGGAGTCACTGATATACCGTCACTTACGCTTCCATTGCCTGTTGGTGATGACGTCAACAAAACTTTTTTTTTCCATAAACGGAAACTCAAATGGTTTTTGCTCACCCCCCCCCCCCCCCCCCCCCCCCCGAAATGAAAAAAATAAACTTCTGTGATTGTGTAAGCAATTAAAATGAAATGATGTGACTGGTTTAGAGCTCGGTCCAATCTCCAACACATTCAAAAAACTGTGGTGGACACATGGTATGAAGGCTTCCCAACTAAGACCATAGTAAATTATCCAATAAACAACTTCAAAGTGTATGTTAACAGCAAGGACTATTTTATGGGCAAGCTACCATTATTTAGTATACCAAAACCTGCTAAGCCGCTTGTCTGGGATGATGAAAACCTATATTTTCAAACGATATTTTCGGGTTATTGTTCTACTTACTGCTGCGGAGTTAGTCTACAGCATCTAACGCCATCGGATGACATATACCCAGTTATTACATCAATAATGCATTTTCATGTGCTTTTCACTGTTGGAAGGCTTATCAGAAGAAGGACAGGTGATGAAAGCATGTACGCGATATCAAATGAGTTTGGCGCAGGAGAAAAATACAGACAAGTGGATAAGTTACCATGGAGTTTAGCTATGAGCCATACACTGAAAATGGAAAAAGGGGAGTGCATGACGTTAAAGTTGTTAGATCGGACTGGTAAAACCATTACAAGCGTTTTGTACCAGCGAAGAGCAATGGACTGACTCATATCGGGATACAGTACATAAACGAATCGTTGGAAGCTTACGCGTATTCTGTTCTTGGTTCTCAAGCTAAGACTCGAGTTAGTATCGTCAACAAATGGGCAGGCTCTCTTGGGACACAACAAGAATTCCGAAATCTGGTAAAAGACGGTATTATCAACTACTCAATCGGCACATGGATACTAAATATGAACAAAGCTATATCGCACTGCAATGTTATACAAGACCTTGCTTTATCACCTGACACGTGGCTAGTCTCAAGTAAGTTAGTCATATTAAAGAAACAAGTTAAAAAGTTAAAATTGTCCTTCAGTAGCATTTTGTAAAAATATAGAGATAAAATCAATTGAGGCCAAGTAGCTACTGTTTAAAATATCTTTATTCGTTTGAGCTTTCGTCGTCTACGACATCATCAGAAACTAAGAAGAGTGACCAGAATGCTGTTTAAATCGGGATTTCGATTAATTATGTAGAAATAAATCATATATAAATAGTTAAGAGACCATAACAACATTGGGAAGTTGTAGGTGACAAAAGGTAAAAAACATATACATACTAATTTAAATATTCAAATGTTAAAATTGTTAAAATCTCCTAAGTGTTTTCTGAAGTGCTAATATAGTGGTACAGAATAAAAGTTCGACGAGTTGGCTTGCAACGAAGGCAGTAGCCGCAGCACATACCAGTACCAAACCCATGCTAGTGCCATTTATGCCATTTGAGAGTCTCTGCTTTATGGGCATGTTGATGATAACTTTTTTGGTACTGTTGTAGTACTTGCAGAGTGTAGTGTTTCCAAGTGTGCGCCACTTTCTTGGTGTACCTTCTTAGGTGACTGTTTGTGGATACCCTGATAGTTGACTTTACTGTTTAGTCCAAATCGCATCACGGATGTAGCCATTTTCAGTTTGTTGTTATAGCCATGGCCAAGCACTTGTTTCTTTAAAAATATAGAGATAAATTAAAATCACAATTGAGGCCAAGTAGCTACTGTTTAAAATATATTTATCCGTTTGAGCTTTCATCGTCTACGACATCATCAGAAACTAAGAAGAGTGACCAGAATGCTGCTTAAATAGGGATTTCGATTAATTATGTAGAAATAAATTATATATAAATAGTTAAGAGACCATAACAACATTGGGTAGTTGTAGGTCACAAAAGGTAAAAAACATATACATACTAATTTAAATATTCAAATGTTAAAATTGTTAAAATCTCCTAAGTGTTTTCTGAAGTGCTAACATAGTGGTTCAGAATAAAAATTCGGCGAGTTGGCCGAATCCATATTTAAGCAGCATTCTGGTCACTCTTCTTAGTTTCTGATGATGTCGTAGACGACGAAAGCTCAAACGAATAAATATATTTTAAACAGTAGCTACTTGGCCTCAATTGATTTTAATTTATCTCTATATTTTTAAAGAAACAAGTGCTTGGCTATAACAACAAACTGAAAACGGCTACATCCGTGATGCCATTTGGACTAAACAGTAAAGTCAACTATCCGAGTATCCACAAACAGTCACCTAAGAAGGTACACCAAGAAAGTGGCTCACACTTGGAAACACTACACTCTGCAAGTACTACAACAGTACCAAAAAGTTATCATCAGCATGCCCATAAAGCAGAGACTCCCACATAAATGGCACTAGCATGGGTTTGGTACTGGTATGTGCTGTGGCTACTGGCGTCGTTGTAAGCAGATATGTGTTATAATATAATGGTTACGAAAACGGGGGCGGCAACGCATTGCAGAAGTCTGGAGGCGCAATGGTAGGTCCACTTGATATGGATAACTACGGGCTTAAGGATGTTCCAGCCTGCGTTGACCAAGGAGACGCAGTTTCGAAGCAGTATCTCGAGGGTAACCACGTGTTCGTTCCTAGAGGATTGATATACTTATGGGCCTCCGCAGCGATACCAAATGGGAAATTTGTACTGGTATAGACCCCGGAAACAGTTACATAGGCAGTACAGGTGGATCTAAAACAGTAACTCTCTTATGGTGATGCGCAGGTACCTGGTTCTCTGATAATGATGTGGAGAAATTCGGGTGACGTGCTGGCACCAGGATACATGGACCCTAATGAGACAGCTGCAACAGCTGGTCGTCCAAAAGGCGAAATGGCACTGAGAGATAGCTCGGAAGGTAGTGAAAAGCGTATTAACACAACCGTTCTTGGAAATGGCGATCCTATAAATATGCTACCACCATACAACATTTTAGCCTATATCATGAAGCTCTGAGGAGGGAATATTGGTAGTATATATGAGGAAAAACACGATTACTTACACATCCAAAGACCTATCAGGGGATGAACTAGCGATGTTACGCAATTTATACGACGTCAACCACATGAAAATGCATTGTTATCGAATGCTGTCTAAACGGTTTAGACGGATACAACTGGGTGCAACAACACTGTCTGTGCTTCTGGGAATGGCTGGCACTATTGTTAGTATAGTATCAATGAACCCTATTGCTGTCGGTATACTGAGGACATTAGCTGTCACCTTTCAAACCCGACATGCAAGGAGGCATATCGTTTGTACCGAGGAATTGTAGACATAATTGCTCACACTATTCAAGGCTTCGAGCCGTACAATCATGATGTGCTTTGTAGCGATATAGCACTTATCGATGGAATTGTAGTGGGCAGCTCGGCTGTGCCAATCAACGGCATCTCTGCAAAATACTACAGAAAGTACCGACGAAATAACGAAACGAATGCTATTGTATAATGAAGCTTAACAGAATTAGAGCAATATTCAGATGGATACATAAAATTGACCTTTTTCACAGCTGCACTGGCGACAGACATCCGAAACGAGGTTTAAGCATCAGATCGAGTAAGCGCAATGCACGTACTGCAAAGGAGTGGGGGATTTAGAGACGTTGGTCTGTTTAAAATATTTGCTATTGTATAATGGACGACATTGAATTACATCCATTAGTTCCGAGAGAGGACAACGTTGGTGAGGACGGTGAAGAGATGGAATGGAGACAGAATTTATGGACCATGATACGAACAGTCTTGGAGGGGATCTCTTAAGAGAGACCGTATTGATAATTTTGACACGGAGGACGTTGCGAGAGAGCGGCAAAGAAGGAACATAATATATCGCGACTCACAAGATTTCCTTCAGGAGATACTTAATTTGGAGAGCTTAATTTTAAAATATTGAGAGTCAGCGACCGGAAAACACGAAGAAGAAAACGGAATACGATATAAATGTCCTTACCAGGTACTTTTTGTCTATAAATGAAGTACGAGAAATTCAAACCATCCTCCTCGTCAAATTTTTCGCCGGTTTTCTCTTTAGTAAATTGGATCATATAGGTTGTGAAAAAGAGATTAAACGGCATAATAAAGCATTAGAAGACTTAGCAGTAGCAAAGGAGAAATGGTACGAAAACGGACCGTATCCAGCGGCTCAGGCAACAATTGAGTGATGCAAACGCTGATATCAATCAAACGAACAAAGCATTGGATCAATTGAGGCAGATTCAAAAGAGAGAATACAGTGGCAGGACGTTTTCACATGAACCACAGCTAAATCAATTTTATTCACCATCAAAAGAAATGTAAAAATATCAGTATATAGTAATTGGTGCTTTCGGTTTGGGAACAGGATATTTTATCGATAAATTTGTGTAGTGCGTCTCAATACATACTAGAAATACATAAATGCAATAACCCCTCGCCCGCAGTTTACTGAATTTTTGTAAGTATCCCCTGATTAGAAAACAATAATGCAACCCCCTTGCCCTCTTTTCTATTCGGGGCCTGGGAATAGACTACTGAGGCAGGCGTAAAAATGTTGTCAAAATATTAAGGTTATATTTTACAGTTCTTTTATTCTATGTTTACAAAAAACATCGCTACATCATCTGAAAACATTTTTCAAAAACATTGAATTGATTGAAAACTACTCAAACAACTACCTGGCTGGCTGCCACGGCTATATTGATTGATGGCATAAGCTATTATTAAACAAAAACATTTTTTTATTTAGAAATCTGAAGTGCTGAAACTGTTTTCACCTACATATTAATAAATATTTCCACAGCATTATTTGTACGTTTTACAGTAGAAAAATTTCTCCTTTTCCGAGTTTTATGCCAAATTATGGACAAGCTACGTTAAGTCACAAGTAGTTTTACAATAAGAAAACCATTTAAGGCTAGTTTCCACTCAGGAAAATCTTCCGCAGGATAGGAACGGACAGGAAAGTTTCCTTTGTGTTAAAGTCATTAGTTCCGACCGAGAGCTCACAAGACAAAGAAAACATTCCTGTCCGTTCCTGTCTTGAGGAAAATTTTCCGGAGTGGAAACTAGCCTTTAAACGAAGATATTAAAACGGCAGCCAACAGGCAAGCAAACTGACATGCAATGGATACATTTAAAACACTTTAAGGACACACAAAAAAGAAAACAAAATTAACAGTGATAGGATGTAAACAGGGAAACTTGAACAGTTTTGCTACTAAACGTTCGTGATTACTGAGAGCGGCTGCTCTATATTTTTACCGTAAACTTTTCGCCGGTCTTTATTTCTTCGTTGGTTTTCACTTTTTACTATTGCTTTTTCCTTCTTTAGAGTTTCGGTTTGACGGGTTTCCTTCCGACAAGACGTTGTTTTGCTTTATGCGTAGACGTTGATTTGTTTCTGTTCCTTCAAAAGTGATATACACGTTTCCCCAAAACTCTTTTCTCAAGTCTTTTTGTCAAGAAAAAATTATGTTGATATTTCAAATCTTTTTTTTAAGAACTACATTGTTCTCAGTGCCCCACAATCTTAACCGTTCATGGTCCGTCCACACATACAAATAAATATTCAGATCACAGAAATTTGTTCGCATGCATTTCACGTTAACGTTTGTCCACGCGTGTAAAATGACTCCACGCGTGTCGAGATTAGCACCCTCACCGGGCTCCGGGCCTTGGGCCCTACGCCCGGGCTCGGGAATAAAAGAATATCTATTTAACAAATAGATGACATTTTTCCGTGCATGTGTACTGTAATAACGCACAGATGACGTCACAGCGTGTAAACAACAAAAAAGTACGCCACGAGACGAAGTCGAGTGGTGTGACTGTTGTTCTTTACACGCTATGACGTCTTCTGTGCGTTATTACAGTACACATGCACGGGAAAATGTCATCTATTTGTTTTATACATCAAATTTTATTATTTTAATAAGAAATGTTTGATATTTTTGAATCGTCGAACCGGCAGGGTTATTGAAAAGGAAGTAAAATTTCAATTCAGGTTTAATTACGTCATCAGTGATCTATACAAATGAAGCAATCTGATTGGGCGACAGAAGAAATAAGGCTGTCCTGATTGGTTAATTTTTCAGTTTCCAGTTACGTCACCTATAATTTATGCAAATCTTTGACCATGACAAATTGAAAGTTTATTCAAACTTCGTGTCTTCGTGTCTTCGTCGGCATTTTGTACCAAGTTGCATCTTCAAACGTGTAATTTGATCAAATTTTATAAAACAATTTTTTTTTTGCGACTTCGTTACGTCAGCTGTGCATGTGTACTTTAATAACGCATAGTTCTTAGCCAATCAGATTGTTTGTTTTTCTTAGGTTGTTGTATAAAGTATAATATAAGATGAACAATTTAGTAAAGTTCAAGTATGACAATCACTGTATTTCAACTGTAAAAGACAACAACAATGTTTGGTTGAGAGCCCAGTCAGTAGCAAAAGCACTTGGTTACTCAAATAAAAAGGAAGCAATTATAAAGCACGTGCCTAACGACTGTAAGCGAAAATTTGAGTCGTTTCCAAAGGGTACCCAAAACATATATCCTCATGCGGGTACACAAAACGCGACCCTTCGTCCACATACGGTTTTTATAAACGAAGGTGGTGTGTATTCTCTAATATTTAGTTCTAAAATGAAACAAGCAAACGACTTTAGGATGTGGGATGTTAAAATGATGTTTTACCTAGTATCAGAAAGACAGGTGGTTACACACTTAGGAAGCAAATAGTTGGAAATCAAATAATGCTTTTAAACGAAACCGACTTGCATTACAAAGTTGTGTACTACATTCGTCGTTTCCATAAGCAAGCAGTGATAGCCCCAGGACTCGGTGAATTACAGGATACTGCTTGGAAACGGTCAGATGCCTACAATAAAGCTTACCAAGGGGGGGGGGGGGGGGGGGGGGGGGGGGCAGCCGGATTTGACAAACTGAAAACGCCATCAGGTCAGGGCAAACTGTCTGATAACCAATCTAAGTACTTACACAGGCTGGAAAAAATTGCCTATAAAACGCTTGTGTCAGACGATTATGATGTGTTGTGCAATGCGATCGATGCATATTTCTCAACTGTTAGGATAAAATGCAGTCGATGTATCAAACAGTTTAGAACTGGTGAGACACTCGCTACCCACAAGAAATGGATCCACCGTATTCAACCAAATATATAGTTAATTAATGGAAACCAAAAAACGTGGTAGAACAAAAAAGATATAGATAGATAGATAGTTTATTAAAAAGTACCTCTTTTACAGCAAAATTGAATTGTTGAGGATTACAATGCTAACATTTTTTGTAGGATTTACATTTAAAAAAATATATAAATTAACAATCAAAACTTTTTAACTAACTAATATTAGAGTAAAATATTTTTAAAAACTTGTTATATTAATTTTGTTCATACTTGCATTTATAAAAGTATTTTTAAAACGATTAGTATTACAAATTGGTATGTTAAGAGGTCAAAGCATGCCTTAAGTGAATTGATGAACTATTTACACTATTTGAGATTAAGCTATACAAAGGTCCCTGGGGATTGGAAGTAATGCCTTTAAAAAATTTGTCACATAATTTAGATCTTCTTGTAGCCAAATTATCCAAACCGGTTAAAGATAAGGCTTGTTCATAGGGAAAATCATATTCATAAATTATTTTTAGCGCTCTCTTCTGGATACGTTCGAGTGAATAGCTGAGATATTCAGGTAACCCATAGTGGAAGACTTGGCAGGCAAAGAGAAGGACAGATTGAATACATGTAACACAAAACATAAGCATTTCTTTGGGAGGTACACTGACTCTCTTTAGCTGTGTAATAAAGTATAAGCTTTTCGCTGCTTTCTTTGTTATATTGTTAATATGTTGGTTCCATTTAAGATTATTTTGAATTGTAACTCCCAAAATTTTAACAGCTTGGACAACTTCAACAGTGTTATTTGCTATATTTAGTTCGGCATAAGTTCTCGGCGTTTTAGCGAAGGAGATTCTAAGTTCTTTACACTTTTTTTGGGTGAAGTTGAAATTTGTTAACATTTGAAACCTCATTTATAGATGTTTGCATCGCACTTTCTTCTTCTTTTTTTATAATTTCATGGATTGTTGTATCATCTACATATTTGAAGTTATCATTGGCATAGGGAATTTGCAAATCGTTAATCATTACTAGGAAAAGCCATTGGCCTAACTTTGTCCCCTGCGGCACTCCAGCTGGGACTGTTTTCCATTCTGAAAAGCAGTCATCTGCTACTTTAACTCTCTGTGATCTCTTACTTAGAAAGTCACAAATCCAGTTAATAATTCGTGGATTAATACCATAATGTGATAATTTTTTAATTAATAAGGAGTGATCAATCCAGTGAAATGCTTTCTTGTAATCCAAGATAACGTTAAACTCTTACTTCAGCGCCTGTACCCCCGTGGCAGATGAAGATTCATCTATGATGTTTATCAGGGCATGAGTGGTAGAAAGGTTTGGAATGCAACCGTATTGGTCTGGTCTGATATGTTGTAATACTGCTGGTTTTACATGGTTTTGAACGACATAGTCTTCGGCAATTTTGGATAGTGTAGGTGTTAATGAAATTGGTCTTAAATCGTTTTCAAAATCTTCGATAAGTATCGACTTTGTAATGAGTGTAATATTGGCACATTTCCATAAATACGGTAAAGCTTCATCTTCAAATGTTGTACTTATAGGCATTGCAATAAGGCAGGCGAATTCTTTAAGAACCCAATTCGGGATGGTAACCGGACCTACAGCTTTATTTGGATTTAGCCTATCTTGTGTAATTTAGCAGATATTTCTTCCACAGTTATTTTCGGAAGTTCAGCGTCGGTGGTAGTGAGGCGGTTATACATACTTCACGGCTGGACGTTTTGTTGTGGTTTTAAAAATGCTTCGTTTATATTATTTGCCAATCTGATTTTGTCAACCAGGTTATAACTGGTATTTGGAAGAAGTTTACTCGTAATATCTTTCCTCGTTTTCCTCATACCGCAAAGTCGTTTACATTCAGACCACCACTTTTTTTATCTTTCCCACTTAGATCTTTTATTTTGGATTGGTAATATTTCGACTTTATTAGTTTGCGTTCTTTGTTGACTCGGTTACGGTAAAATTTAAAAAGGTTAATATTATTCTGGGGCTTTTTGGCGTTGTTGTATTAAAAGTTTTAGCTTTCCGGTCATCCAAGGAGCATCGTTTATATGTAGGTTGACGGTTTTTGTTGGTATAATTAAATCCAGACAGATAGTAATAGTATCCGTAAAATACTTTAATTTTCCCGCTGTACTTCGAAATGTGTTAATTATATTCCAATCGATAGAAGATAAAAAACGACCAAGAGCGTCCTTGGAGCTATGTTTTATATCACGAATAATAGTTGTTTTATTATGTGATATGATGTTTACGCGTTGCTTTGGAGAAAGGAACATAGTAAAATGATCTGAAAGACCGAAGGGAGGGTGTTTACAAGACTCTTGGTAATAATTTCCAATATTTGTTAAAATTAAATCCCAAGTTCTATCTCCACGTGTAGAAAATGTTACTAGCTGCTTTAGATGAAATTGATTTGTTAGTTGAGAAACATTCAAACGGTTAAAATCTCCTGTTAATAAAATGGCAGCGTTGGGAAATGAGGTTTCAACTCTCATAAGAATGTTTAATAGGTAATTGATTAAATATTCATCGTTAGAACTAGGTGGATAATAAACCGCTCCAATAATAAGGCAAGAAAATCCACGAGGCAAACGTGTTGGTCGAAGTTTGCACCATAAAGTTATCACACATCACATAATGTTAGCACTCATCGATGTTAGAGGTGTCGTCATATTCTTTAAGAATTAAAAAAATTATGGTGTCTTTTATATAAAGGCATACGCCACCATGAAGGGTATGGGTTCTATCCCTACGGATAATTGTGTAGTTTGGAATATCTATGACACTGTTTTCGATTGAGTCTTTAAGCCATGTTTCAGTGAAGCAAGCAATTTCCGGCTTATGTTCTGATATATAGTAATTAATTTCGTCGATTTTTGGCGCCAAGGACATTACATTTGAAACAACTATGGCTGGAACAAATTGGTGCACGCCTCGTTTACTTCGATAACTTTGTACACAAGAGGTTTGAATGTTAATTAAATTGGTTTAACAGGCTCCGCGACCACGAGGAGGATATGTAAATAATCTCTTTGATTGTAAAACAGGAATATATTTGTCTTGACTTTGATTGTTTATCTTGTAACTCGGCGAACGTACTTGAGGTAATTTCTCCATTCTGCCGCCAAGGTTGGGTTCGCGAAAAAAGAGGCACGACCAGATTTTTTTCCGTTTTCTGGCCTCCTATATGATGCTTATTTACTGAGGTCTTCTTCTTTAAGGAATAAAACTTTCTATTTCCGTTAAATAGACGTTGGTGATCTTTTCTATACTCGTAGAGTTGTTCGTCAGGGGCTAATTTCGTGGATTCGTTTAATTGAGTGGAAGAGTTAGGCTTTGGTGGCAAGGGGGTAGGTGAAAGGAGCGACGATGGTACTGCGTTGCATGTGGGCGTGATTACCCGATGTCCACATGTTGGCTGCACAAATAAAGTAGCTTTCTACTACATAGGTTAAACGCTGCTAAACACAGATAAAAATATCTAACTATAATTATATATATATATAAATGGAGTTGAAAGATGAGAGAATATTTGAGTTGCATAGCTACTATAACCTGGACAAAGCATTTGATATTCTGTCCACCGGTATCGAGCCAAAGCATAATAAAACGAGGATTAATATTGCGTACTGCATTGAGTGTAAAAAATGCAAGATACATGAAAACGGTTATTTCGTGTGTCTAAAATGTGGTGAATGTTCACAATACACCACTGTGCCAGAGAGAGACCCAGACATGTGGATGAAGAAAAAGAGCCAGCATAGCTACCGAGGGTGGATGTATAAAATGCTTTTTGACAAGGAGAACGTCAACTGAAACGATATGGATAGAGTTGTTTCAGAGTTTCTTAAAATAGCGAATACACGTCGCGTTCGAATATCAGTTGCTACTATTTTTATGTAATCCGTATATGCAGCCGACTAAGTATTCCATTAATTAAAAAGCCACCTGACATGCTTGGTAGGAGAGCCGTACCCGAAAAGAGACTGTATAGAACCGTCTACCCTATACTAAAATGGGATAATGATCATTTGTCTGGAACTGATAAAATGTACCAGGTATGGCTAAATGAATAATAATGGTTGGAAAGTAGTATAGCCCTTATTTATTTTTAACAAATATATAGGAGCATTTTTTAAAAGGGAATTAAGGCGGTCTCGCATATTACTTATTAATGAGTGAAATTTCTTCGTTCTCAATTCAAGTCTGAGGCAGTCCCAAACTTCCCCCAACGCGCGCGGTATGCGTTCAGGCAATCAAGATATTGTCTATAGTATAATAGTATAGTAATGAGCAACCGTAATAATCTAGTCCGAAAGTTACTGTCGGGTTTATCCGGCAACGAGTTAGTCCAATTAGTTGAGCTCCGTAAAGGTATCAAGAAGCAGGCAGGGCCAGTACCTTTTCCACGTAAAAGCAAACCAACACCACTCCCCCGTTTTGAGAAGGTGTTCGATAACATTCAGAAAGTCAATGATATGCTGAGTAAGCAGACTGATGAAACCGAAACTAAGTACCATAGCATTATTCGTAATTTAGAAGCATCACAGTTGAAACCAGTTACACAACCCCGTGTTAAGCCCAAGAAAACCAAACATGCTTTGAAAGGCTACACAAGTCATAACAGTTTAATATCGCTAACAAAAGAGCTTAATTATACAAATCAATTTAAGCCGCAAGCCTATCTCACAAACTTTGGAGAAAGAGCTTGTGTCTATGAAGGGGCTCAAAATTTCTGAGTCATTTAAAATAACATTCGAAAACAAGCTTAATAAGGACGAGACAACATGTAAGACTGCATTTTTCAACAGCAAAACTAAAACCATATTGAACAACACAGACATACAAGAGATGTCACCCAATCAGGTAACGAAATACTGCAACGCGTCGGTCAATGGATCTCAGAAGGAAGCGGTTGGGTGATCGATGAAATTAATAAACAGTATGTGAACATATCAGTATATAAACCGTTAAAAGGATCATCATACATTCCGCTACCTGTTGAGCTAAGCAACTCACTAAAGGGACTTGTTAACATTAAGAACGATGATAACGAGTGCATCAGGTGGTGCCACATCAGATATTTAAACCCTCAGAAAAATGACTCGCAACGTATCAAGAAAGCAGACAAAGCTTACATCAACAGGCTAGACTACAGTAATGTCGAGTTTCCAGTTTGTAAAAAAAGCTATCACAGGATAGAGGTACAAAATTCAGTCCACATTAACGTTTTCGGTTATGAGGATAAGCAACCGTTTCCAATCTATATTTCCAAAGAGAAAAATATAACGTTCTAAACCTACTCCTTATAACAGAGGGTGAGAAACAGCATTATGTGCTAATTAAGGATTTTAACAGATTTATGTTCACCCAATCAAAAAAATAGCAACAAGAAGCATTTCTGCATGCATTGTTTACAGTGTTTTAGCTCAGAGGGCGTACTGAATGACCACACTGAGAACTGTGTACAAGTCAACGGCACTCAAGCTATTAAAATGCCTAAGGAGGGGGAAAGCACACTCAGGTTCACCAACTTTCACAAACAGTTACAGGTGCCATTTGTCATATACGCCGATTTTGAAGCGATAACCGAAAAGATAGACGGATGCAAACAAAATAACAGTAAATCGTACACCGAAGCGTACCAAAAGCATAAAGACTGTGGGTACGGATACAGTAAACCAACAAAAGTGTTCCGCGGTGAAAACGCAGTTAATGGCTTTATGAAAGCTATGCTGGAAGGGGTTAAATACTGCAACAGAACTAAAAATAGCACTTTAACAAATACATGGTTCTAACATCCGCAGATAATAAAGACTTTAGGAGAGCTAAGAGCTGTCATATCTGTAATACATACATACATACATACATACATATTTTATTGGGTAATTCCCCGAAAGGTTTTTCAATACACAATTACAGATTATAAAGGAATAGATAAAAAATTCAATGTAGAAACGAAAGATCAAAACATTGTTATTCAAATTGTCACATGCTATTCATGTTCTATTCCATGTTAGTATAATTTCATAGTGGAAAAGAGGCTTTCCAGCTTTCTGATTGTTCCGCTCAGCGGTGAATCTGAGATGATAGTCACCGCCTAGCGCGGTGACTATCACCTTTCCAAAAAAATTAAAAATGGCTTCCCAAAATCGATTTGCCAAAATTTCGGACGAAGAAATTGAAGAAATGAAGGAAAATGCCATTCCAAAAAAAACTAAAGAATCAACAAAATATGGTGTTAAAGTGTTTAAAGGTAAGAAGCCTTCCGTTTATGTAAGAATTTATTTTATTTCGTCCTTTAAAAACTGCCCGATAGCGTCAAGTTTTATGTCATGACTTTATACGTCAAACTGGTTTTTTTACAACAGAATGGTTTTTACAACAAAACGAGTTTACGACAGAGTTCGAAAGCATGGATATAGCAGAAATGAACAAATGTCTCTCTAAATTTTACGTGTCGGCGAGAAGAAAAGATGGTTCTAACTATAAAAAAACAAGCATAAGGTCAATCCTAGCCGCTCTAGACCGTCATCTTCGCTCACCACCGTACAACAAAAAGTTTTCAATTTGCGATCCTGTCACCTTTGATGAAGCAAACAAAACATTGCATTCTCACCTAAAGCACCTCATCGGCAGTGGAAAAATAGCTGGGACAGTCCACAAGAATCCTTTGTGTGTTGAAACCGTGAAAAAGTTATTCGAGAAAGGCAACCACAACTCCTGAAACCCGTAGCCCTCGAAGTTTGATGCAAACAGCTTGGTTCTACATATCGTTGCATTTTGGTAAACGAGGCAGGGAAAATCAGAGTCTTATGAAGAAGTCGATGCTGCGTCTTTCTGCAACTGAATGTGGGGAGGAATACTTCGAGCTGAATAAAGACGAACCCGGAACGGTGCTTTCGAGCAAGAATCACACTGGCGGCCTTGACGGCACTGAAGACCATTCTGATGGCAAAATCTTTGCTCAACCGAATTCCCCGAGATGTCCAGTCCAAACTATTAAAGCGTATCTTAGTCATCTCAACACCGAAGTTGTGCGTTGTTCCGGCGACCAAAAGAAGTATCCTCGAGGTTTGACCCGGAAAAAGTCAAGATCTGGTATGAGAAGAAGGTACTTGGCCACAACACACTTGACAACATGCTGCGAAATATGTCTGAAAGAGCCGGTATCTCGCCGTATTACACCAACCACTCTCTACGAGCGACAACTGTCACTGTTCTGTCCTCGAACAACGTTGAAACACGGAAAATCAAAGCAGTCACCGGCCACAGAAGCGATACAAGTATCGAAAGTTATTGTGAAAGGCCAACTCTGAATCAATTCAAGCACATGTCATCAACGCTCACCTCATTCATTCATGGTAATGAAATCACACCACCAACCTCATCTTCGTCCATCAGCGATGCCATCCCAGCCACAATTGCTCAATCTCAATCTCCAGTTGAAAATAATCCATCTGTTGGAAAGAGCACCATCTCCTTCGGCAAGAATGAGGCAAATGTCCTTCAGTCGCATGGTGTGAGCCCTTCATCCATACTTCCATCTGGCACTTTCCAAGGATGTTCCTTCACGTTCAACATCAACGTGAACAACAAATAACTGAAATCACTTTTTTTATCAAACATACTTTTAAATGTTATCTTTTCTTCCTGCTTTTGTTAGAAATCCGAGACGTTTCCGTCTCGATTCAGTATCAGACTGTAGTATCACAGATCAGTGATTGTTTAATATGCGAACGTTCCGAAGCACATCATGTGATTAATCATGTGTTCACGCGCGTGACTAAGAAAGGAAGTAAAATTTATAATTCAGAACGGAAGTCAGACTGAGTGTTTTGTTCTGGAAATTATACTAAAACAATTAGTCATCTCAGTCTCGGTGACTTCGGTGACTAATTGTTAAATAGCTGCTAACAAGTTAGCTTTAGCTTCTTCTTGAAGGTTCTAAGAGACTGCTCCTTCTTGAGCTCACTGTCCAAATTGTTCCAGATTTTGACAGCTCTGTAATGGAATGTTCTCTGCCCCGAGGCAGTCCTAAATAGAGGTATGTTCAGAAGGTTCTTGCTGCGAGTATCACGGTCGTGTAACTCGGATCGCGTGACGAATTTATTACTCAGATATGCGGGCGCGAGTTTATTCAGACACTTGTAAGTCATGACTGTGTCTCTGTACTGTAACTGTATCTTTATAGGTAACCAGTTGAGTTGAAGTAGGGCAGGCGTAACATGGTCATACTTTTTAGTATTCGTGACTATTCTGCAAGCAAAATTTTGAACAGCCTGGAGCTTCTTAATATTTTCGGTGCTGGTGTTAGCCCACACCGTCGAACAGTACAAAAGCTTACTTATTACTTGTGCTGAAATAATTAACAATAATGTCTTGTGATTGAAACTGTTTTTAACGCGGTTAATCTGGCAGAGTTTTGACATACAAGATGAAACAAGTTTATCAATGTGAGAATCAAATGTTAGGTTGGTATCTAAAATGACTCCCTAGTCTTTCGCTGATGAAACCGGACTGATTACTTTACCAAGGAAATTCAGGGTCATTTCAGTAGGGAGTCTTTTCATGAGTTGCCGTGTGCCTATGAGGATGAATTTTGTTTTACCAGGATTGATGAGTAGTTGATTCTTAAAGCACCAATTAGCTACTCTGGTGAGGTCTTCCTCCAGGTTCCGTGTTGCTTGTTCCACCTCTTTGACGGGAAAGGAAAGGAGAATTTTTTAGTCATCGACATATGAATCGAGAGTGGAGGCTTGCGGGACCAAGGGAAGATCACATAGGTAAATCCCAAATAACAGCGGTGATAAGATAGCTCCCTGTGGTACGCCGTGCGTAATGGGAAGAGGTGAAGATACTGCAGATCCTATTCGAACATACTGAGTTC